>OX638360.1:4386464-4873505 GCA_951812935.1 Hermaeophaga mercurialis | reverse complement strand
TTCACTGTTGAAATGGAATTGAATGCCTCGATTAATTTTCTTGATCTGTCTATCACATTTTCTAATAATCAACTTTCTTTTGACATATATAGGAAACCCACCCAAACAGATCATCTTATCAATTTCCATTCCAACCACTCTTTCCAACATAAAATGTCCTCTATTTACTGCTATGTCCACCGACTTCTTAATGTTCCTCTTTCCTCAAGCAATTTTTCCAAAGAAGTTAATGTTTTAAAACAGTTAGCTGTCAATAACAATTTCCAGCCAAATATCATTGATAAAGTTCTCCATAAATTGAAATTAAAACGTAATATACAACAAGCCTATAATGCTAATTCTACCCTCCCAACTAATTTTAAATATTTTTCATTACCTTACCTTGGAAAAATTTCCCACGATATTGCCAAAATCTTCCGAAACTTAGATAACATCAAGATCTCTTTCAGGAATAATCTTTCTATCCAATCTATACTTAGTCACACCAAAGACCCTCTTCCCATCCTAGAAAAAAGTGGTATTTATAAACTTTCTTGTTCAGATTGTAACTCAACTTACATTGGAAAAACTGTTCGAAAACTTGACATTCGCATCAAAGAACACATCAGATACCCCGACAAGTCTACCTTTGGACACCATTTAAAATTCAACAATCATAATTTCAACCCTTCTGAAAACGTTATAATTTTACACAACATCTTCAACTGTAATTTTAAACTTGATCTTCTCGAAGATCTCGAAATCCTTCGTGAATTAAACAATCCTTCCTCCTCCTGCTTAAACACCCAAATCCACTTAAATATTAACAAATTTAATCCATTATTTAAAAGTTTATAAGTGTGTGGTAATGAACCACTTCGTTTGCCCCCCTGTTTTCAACACTCATTTTAAATAACTAACTACCGTTCAACACACTCTTCTTTCCTACCCCCTCCCTCATTTTATGAATGTCTCATAAATTGTTCTTCCTTCTCATTATCCTGGCCTCTTACCTTTTTCTCACTAAAAATTAACCTTACTCTAGTTTATAACTTTGTCAAAAACTTCATGGTTTGAGAAAAAAAGTTTTTATTTTAAACTTTTCTTATTCTACGTATTTTCATGTTTTTAAAACACTTGTTGTGTCTTATTAAGACAACTAACAGGCTTGGCCTAATGACCAAAATCTTAAAATGTTAAAATGTTACTTTTTACTATATTGATGTCGTTTTTTATAAACAAGTTAATCAAGATGTTTTGTATCGGCGTAAATGTCCTTTAAAGATATTTATAACCAACTTTACTACCCTCTACTAGTTTTTTGGCCTTTTTTGTAAGTATTTTTATTTGCTTAATGTACTATTCTTTACCAATAATTTTAAAAAATCTTTTCAGTTTGTCCTGATGATGGCATTGCATTGCCGAAAGCGCTTGACATTTTCTTGACTAAAGAAATTTATATATTTCTTCCTACACATATCTTCTAATAAAGAATTTTTTACACACTTTAAAATACAAAATTTAGTTTTTCAAATACTTTATTGTATCTATGTGACCAAACTCCAAAGAACCAGCATTTATTTAAAAAAAATGTTTTTCATGTTTTCTCCTAAATTGAATATAATACAATTGCGTCATTATTCTACCAGGAAAGCGATATTGTGATTTGTATCACAGTGAATAAATACATTGTAATGAATAAGATTTTCAGTGTACATATCTACCCAACTAACTCTTTGCTTGTAATAACTCAAAGTAATTACTATTGCCGAAGCAATTATGTAAAGTAGTTTTTCATTTGACGGAAATTGAACATATGTGAGACATTGCGTCATATTGAAATACAATTTTACCACCCACTTCAGCAAAAATGTCACTAACTGTAACTAGTTCAGATTAGGTTAGGCGGAGGCGCCTACTCGCTTACGATACTATAATTATAAACAATTGACTACTGCGACGACATCCACTTTCTAGTGAATAATTTACCCTCGCCCATTTGATCTACTCAGGTATAAGGCTCTCGAGGTAATTGCCCAAGTTTAGGTAACAATCACTGTTTCGCTATTGCTACTTTTTAAAACTGCGATATTACATATTTGTAGATTATGTTATTTGGTGCAACGGTCTTTGCATAATCGGTTTGTACATATTGCGATAAATTGCTTATACCTATTTCGCTAGTATGCAGTTACCTTCCGCCATAGATGGAGATAACGAATGAGTCAGTTGGTTCATTTAAATTAAAAAGACGGAGTAGAGAGGAAACAAAAAGTACTTTAGCTTTCTAAGAAAATAATAACATAATAACAATACATCATTCTTTCTTATTCGCTGCATGAGTAAGACTTTTAATTGGTTTGTCTCTTCTTGCACCTTCTAACATCCATTTTTCTCATGCTATATATTTCACAAAATACTTTAATCATCTTTCATTATTCACTCTCTCGTCGTACGTCAATCTTAGATAATTCAGCTGTACTCTTTCATTTATTTCCCACTATTTTAAGAATCATGCAGATTCATGTTGTCTTTTTTTTATTTCAAACATTCTTATAATATAAACATTCGAAACATCTTTATTCTCTTTTTATTTTTATAAACAAATTCGATTGTAAGACTCATGGTGCAAATGGCATAAACTTTACTGTTTCACCTGTAGACGCAAAAATTTGCGAAAATATTATTTCGTCCTTGAAACAGATATATATATATTGACTTATTCCTCAATCGGATTGATACTTAGAAATTAAAATAAACAAGATAAAATTACATAATCACAAATATTTTATGTTAAATTAAGTACTTACACTTATTAGATCTGCAATATATTACATATAAAGTGACATGCGACATATTAAATGTAGGTTCATTTTATGACTACCCTATTTTTTACCCATGTTCTATCTTTTCATATATACAGGGTGATCTATTTAAGTGAGACTTAATTGCAAAAAAAACCTCAAAATTCGTCTTGAATGTATTACACTGTATTGTAAAATATCGAGATACTATTTCAAAATTATAATTATCCTTCTGTTTAAAATTTACCAGCAATTAAAAATTATCTAGAATTAAGCAAACGCAAGTATTTATTACATTTGAGATGTATTTAATATTAAACGAGCAAATATTTCTATTAAAGTGTATTCGCATTATGAAGCAATAAAGATAATGTGTTTTAGTTTTGCAGCCCACTCCATATGCGTTCAGCATCACATTGAGTTCGATTTCTCAACGCAGGGCTGGTGTGTTTTAAAAGCAGCAGTATTTTACATCACCAGTTATTACAAAATCCCTTCGTTTTGAAACGAAAATTTTATTGCAATAGCATAATTATTTTTTTATAGCTGTACTTCGCAGAAGTGTTGGCAAATATCGCAGATTTTGGCTCCACCTTAAAACATTTTTATAATGTATCAGGTCAGGTTACTGACCTAACAACATACTATTTGGTATTACAGATTGTAACCAAAATGGTACCATCGTTTTAGTACGGAAATGAACGGGTCGTAGACAAACTAGATTTATTTCTGTCTGGCTAGGAACTATATACATTTTTTATCTGTTTAATGCACCATTCTTTGAGTAATTAAATTACAGTTGCACCCAATATATGTATTTGTTTTCAAAAAGATGGCATCATATAACTCGAATTTCATTCACCATACTCCCTTTCTGATAAGATTGAAAGGCTTACATTAAATCAAACCTACTTTTCTTTACATGAACCTTCATGAGCTTCGATTCTCTCATTTTCAATAATATTATATACTTTATAGATTTTCTTTTATATTTTCTTGCAAAAGGAACATTCTTCTTCCTTGTTGCAACAGGTTTTTGGATTGAATCTAGATCTCCCCTATTTTCACGCTGCCGTTTTTTTTTCTACATTGTACTAGTAACTTTGATTTAATTCTTTAAAATTAAGTTTATTGTATATTTTTATTTAATTCTTCTTTTAATGTTACATTAAAAATCTTATTCTTAAATAAAGACCTAATTACATAATTCTAATTATTTTAAATACAGTACGAGTATGAGATACTCATATATTTTATCTTTAAATCAGCTGTAGGGAAATGGCTTGCATAAAAACTTCTTCCGTTATTTTATGTAAGTGATGACAATAATTCCGAACGGGAACTCAAGCATTACACGTAGAGTTCAAGAATTTATCAAAATTGCACAACTAGATATCAGGTAGAACCATAGGCGAGTATATAGAAAGTAATTGAACCAACAATACACCTAGTTTATTTATTTTACGTATAAACGAAGAAGAAATTTTGCCGAAATCTCTAGTATTTCCAACAAAAGGTAATTCTATCCTATATCCTAATTTTAACTCGTGCTTATTAGTTTAATGACTATAAACTTTGATATGCTACTAGGCATATACGCGGTATTTATTTGTCCTAGTACTAAGCAAACTTACCTCACTGCTTAATTAGAGATAGCGATCCATATAATTTATATTTTTTCTTAAAAACAATATTAAGTTTGATAAAATTTTCTTAAGCATTTGAATTAAAATCATAAGAAAATACTTTGTACATTCCGTTATAAAGATGTCCATTTTTGAGGTAAAATAGGTTTAGATTTGGGCGCGTTTTTCGGGGTGGAGGCGGGGGTATTTTCTGTGGACGCCACTGCTGATCGCACTTTTCCCGAGGCTTTTAACTTTAGCGTTCAACGACCCAAATGCGGTCGCTTGGAGAAAGCAATATGGCTCCTAATCGTTATAACGAAAGTTTATTATGCATTTCTTCACAATCGTTCATTGCAAAATCAACCAGCCATTACCATCTCTGATTATTGCCACATTGTCAGATCAGATTCAAATTCGAATTCTCGTAGGTGCCTGCGATACCGGTTCAAAATTGGGAAACCATTATGACTTCTACAAGAGATGTAATAGACTCATGATGTAATTAGCTTTGTTGGTACACCAGGTACCGCTATTATCATTCGAAAATTACCTACGGAAGATCTTTAACATCTTAATCAATCATTTACAGTGTTCTTTACCTTATATAATTGTAAGATACAACATCGAATGTTTTATTTAATGTCATACGTCATTAGTTTTTCTGTGAAATGTAAATGTGTCCAGTGGTTTTCGGTATTTGACAGCCGGCATTACTTTATTTAAATTAAATTCTACGTTTTTTGAATAGCATAAAAATTCGAAATACGAGTTTTTAAAAAATATTTTCAGGTTAAAGGTATAAGTCCCATGGAAATTAAATCGTTGGTGACATATTTAAATGTGACAGTACAAGCTCTAAAATGAAGAGTACCCAGATGGGCTACGACAGAAAAGATTGTCCTGAAAGTCCATAAAATTGTTTTAACTGACCATTGATTGAAGTTGGTGGTGAAAACTGAGGCTATGGGGATTTCAAATGAGTGAAAACTTCACATATTAGGCCTAATCTTGGAGATGAGAAGCTTTTGGCAAGATGAGTACTGCCATTGCTCATATTGGAGCTAAAACTCATTCGTACGAATGTTTCAGAGGAGTGTTTGTTGCTATTTAAACGCAGTCCGTAAAACTTTTTACGCATATTTCTAACTAGCGGACTAGACTTGAGTTGACTATTAAACACCGCAGACCAAACAGCAATCAAAACAATGGGCAGCGAACAGTTCCAAAGAAGACGAAAACGGACTCATCTACCGGAAAGGCTAGAAAAGGGTAAAACAATAAATGGACAATATAACTTTCTCAACTGCAACAGAAAATTCTAGAGAAAAGGATAAAATATTCGAAAAAAATGTTCAGTCAGGACAACGTGGTATGTCACACCGTACTCTCCAGACTTAACCCATTCGGACCTCAGTTTAAGTGTATTCAACGAGAAGACTATGTCGAAAAATAAAATGATTTTTTCATTAAACCGATTTAAAGAATATTACTCAACCTGCACAAGTTTTGGAAATGATAAGATAAAAAAAATTCTTTATATATCTAGATATTTTTGTCAAGCCATTAATCCAATGTAATTTCCAATTAAATCAGTTTCTCATATTACTATAAATATTTATACCTACATATTTTGTCGCATTATTCCTTCTAGGTAAATATTTTGAAGAATGATATCAATCAAAATATTTTCTAAAGTAATCACGACATGTCAAACGTTTCCAAATTCAGAATTATTTACATTTCCTAATCTTAAGGTTATTCCAACAATGTTAAAGAGATCCATTTAGTTTCCGCTTGGCAACTTGTTGATAAAATTCAGTTTTTTTATTGTTATATTTTAACATGTTTCAACCTTGCAGGTTGATTTACCCATAGAAATTTGGCTTGTACATTTTATGGTTTTGACCGAGAGGTCAATTACCGCAAACCCTCCGAATTTGTCAAATTTATATGCAAAACGAACAGGAGCACTCGAGCCATTGACTTTTGCGAAAAATTTGTATTCACTGTGACGTACTGTCGAATGCATACAATTCAATTTGAGGGTATACGGAACATTTAATGAATTTTCCGAAAATACGTCGCGAAATACCGGGCCACTTTTTCTTTATTTGACAGGACTTTTCTTACGTGATATGTTTTACATATTTGATGCTATAATCAAATTTATGTTTTCTTCTTTACTAACAATGAAAATACGGTGGAAAGTTTGGCAGATAATTAAAAAGCTTTAGTACAGAACAAAAGTCAAGTATAGTTTTTTAGTATAGTTATATAATACTAATCAACTTCTTTACTTATATTACTATTCATCTTTTCTTTAATCTCGTAAAAATTAAATCTTTCAGCAGTTCTGGATACTGTCAAACTGACTTTTGTGTTGTTTATTTATTTTTTTCCTAAAAATTACCTTTTAAATTAATATATTTTTTCAAAACATCAAGTCTTAATTCTGAAATTTTGTAACTATTATTTATACTTTATGAAATTCCTGCCTATCAGACAAGATACTTGAGCCACTTTGAAATTTTTAGTGCTCATCCTGGTATAAATGCGTCAAAATTAAAATATTCGGAGACACCTGTGTAATAATTGTAATAATAATCAATCTAATTTCTAACACTGTCAAGTTCTCTTGTACCGTTGTTGTCGCAGGACTCAAACCACTCCCATGGATTTTGCCATTCATAGCGGTTCATTTTAAATTGCAGCGACTTGAAAATTTTGCGAATTCCTGTGTGACACCGTAATTTTATAATTTCACAACTGCATTATCAGATTCACATTAAATTCGACGAGTATCTCGTTTGTTAATACCAAATCAAACAGATTTTAATAATATTACACGTGTGGAAAATAAATATTTTCTTAGTTATGTTGCGTTTATCTCTAGAGATCAGGTGTGTTGAAAGTGTATCAAAATGCTGAAATTTCTTATCTTAAGCACACAAAAATTCAGAAATATCGATGGGCTTTTTTTCGTTGGCATTTTTTCTTCGAGACATTCTTATCTTTTTATCTTATTGTATTTTTCTAAATGTTGGTTATTTTAAAAATGTTTCATGGCATTTTTACAATTTTACAATCGACTGAAGGCAATCGGTTATAAAGATTCATTGCAGCGTGTGAAATATTTTTAAAATAATTAATTTATCTTCTTTTTTTCATCGATTATACTTTCGCCTATTGTACTATTTTTTTTTATTTTATTTTTTTAGTTATTCTGAATAATTATGGTTATTGTTAGGCAAAATATCCCTTTATTTTTTTCATAAACATAATAATTAGTTGACAAAGGTACCAAATTCTCTTGGGTCATACTCTCTATATATTTTTTTGTATTTTATCAAAACCTCATTTGATAAGAATTCTAGGCACTTAAGTGGTTAAACAGATTTATTAGCACACATACACGTCAACCCAGCTATGCAAACACAGTATTTCACAATTTTTGCTAATATGTGTTATATTTTTTATGGAATTAGCTTATATCGCTGATTAAAAATGCGCAAATATTTCACAAGACAATGTCGAATAAAAGTCACAGGATTTTTATAATTAGGTTCACAAGTATTTTTTTTTTATTTAAAATTATGTAAAACTTATTGTAAACAAAGTTCTTACGAAAAATTTGCTAGAATCGAAGATAATTACGAGGTTTACTTCCAGATAAACCCTAACCAAGAAATTAAATTTCCAATCTTAATATTATATTGAATTAATTGTTTCAACCCTTACTTTGTGAAAATTATCCATAAGTAGAATTATCTTTTCATATTTATTAATATTATATATTAAAAATTTCTTTTATTAAAATAGTGAACACAAGAAAATTTAAAAGGTAGATAAGAACAGCCCTTACAAACAAGAATCTTCAAAGTTTCAACTGTTTATTAAATAATCTTCAGTAAAAAAGTAATTACCTAATAAAAAATAGGACCCAATAGTAAAAATGATTAAATTATTAAATACTCTTCTATTTATTAATACACTTTTTATGAAAAATATAAATTTCTTTCTGTGGCCTTTTAAGATATTGTAATTGTCAAAATTCAATTTTATCAATATATATTCCAATTAGAAAATCAATTATTTACTGAAGGTTAAAGCAACCTTATTATTTGATAATAAATATGCTAATTGATTAATTGCCTAGTAATAGGAAGAAAATGTGCATATAAATATGGGTAATAGATATATTTTCAAACCATAAGAAACAACAACAATGAGATTTTTTTTTATTCAACATTTAAGTATTTATTTTGAAATTATATGAATATATGGTTACTTATTTGTAATTTCAAAATACAATTATTGGGAACCTAAATGATATTAATATTAGTTAAGCATAACGGCGCCGCTGGTATATTTTTAGTTTGAAAATCGCTTTATGATAACTAATTAATATTAGTTAATATATTGTGTGCTAACATTGTAAATATGTTGCCAAACATAAAACATACAGATTACAAAATTTAGTCATTTAGACTTCAATTTGTTAATATTTATACCGTAGGTAATATAACGCAGCGCAACTGTTTGGAGTTTCGACAATATACATTTCGCAAAGCATTTTTAAGTAATATGAAATTTGCCAAAGGATCGGACAATTAATTTCATCAATCACGGTGACTAATACTTGTCATTTATTAGGATTAAACAATTTTGCATTATGGAATATTCGACAGTAAATTGTGGAAATTATGTTAATCATTACTGTTATAAATTTTAGTTAAACGTGCACATAACCGTACCTTATAATAATCCTAATTCAAAATCGATCTTGGACATTGAAATAATACCAATTAATTTCTATTATTATTATTATTATTTTCATTATCAATATTTCATATATTTGGAAAAGTCAGTGGAAAGTACAATATTATTATAATATTCCAATGAATACATTAAAACAGGTCGAACCTACATATTTTATACCACATAAATCATTATAATATTTCATTAATAAAATTATTTACATTAGTTATATATTTGCATTTTGGGGATCAGATAAAAATATATTTTTTCCAATGTTCATGATGGTCAGTTATTTTTTATTCAGATTCAAACGCAGGGGATAATTTTTTGGATACATATAGTAGAATAGAATAGAATGTTATTGTAACTGAATAATTTAATATAATTTATAATGTAAAATGTGTTACTGTGCGACGCAAGATACGTTTATCGAAGATTTCTAATCCTACATAGTTTCGGATATTTCTTGTTTCGTTTTCTAGGTGATAAGAATCCGGAAACAAGACCATCAGCAATTTGTCGTCCTTTCTTCTCAATTTTTTAACACTAGATAAACTTACACCTGCAAATTAATAAGTTTCTTAGGAAATATCCGTCACGCGCTAAATATTTTCAAAAAATTTATTTAATCTTAAACAAAAATCTCTTTTAAAATCAATCGCAAAAATGTAAATATTAATACTATTTATTATATTTACCTGTTAAAGCAGCAACTCGCTCTTGTACATTTTGTAAATCTATATTCGATATTCCATTTTGTGCTTCTTTCTAGGAAAATTTCCAAACTGTATATATATAATTTCTCGGGCTTGTGACCCTAAAGTTTTATTTTTCACTTTTGTGGTCATTGTCAGTCCGGCAACATTGCACTACCTCTCGTCATTTTCAACCCTCGATATTACGAAGTGAACAGCTCAAAGTGTGACACTCGAATGACCAATGTCACCATTTATTTTCAGATATTCGTGACGGATAGTACGTCACAACCACCACAGAAAAATAATGCAATTTATAAACTTTTAAAAATATACATAATTTTTTTTGACAAATTCTAAATTAAATTGTTCTTTGTTACAGGACGGAAC
The DNA here is from genome assembly GCA_951812935.1 of Hermaeophaga mercurialis. NCBI lineage: Eukaryota > Metazoa > Arthropoda > Insecta > Coleoptera > Chrysomelidae > Hermaeophaga > Hermaeophaga mercurialis. The sequence continues at coordinate 4,863,251 of OX638360.1, read as the reverse complement.
TAAAATTAGAGTCTTTAGAAGATGCCGTGGTTTTAGATGAACCAGAAAGTGATTGGTTACACGATAAAAGAGGATGCCCTGCGTACGTGAGTCCCGAAATTTTGAAAGCCGGTGCCCATTATTCCGGAAAGGCGGCGGATATGTGGAGTTTAGGTGTTATCCTTTATACCATGCTAGTCGGAAGGTGTGTATTTTTTATAATTTTTTATAATTCCTTTTATAATCAAATATTTAAGCTTAATGAAAAATGTTTTTATGTATATTCTAGTATTCATGCCGATTACACTGATATAATTTTCGAAATATTTTTTACAAAATTCATACGAATTACAAAATTTTTCAACAATTTAATCACTGCATAATTCTATTGTCATGAAAAATTACAGATCATATCGATTTCGTGAGAATTTGCGGAAAATAATTCGTAAACAGATGAAGAAATGCTTATGACAAATTATTAAATCATCGAATAGTGTCGCATACATTCGCAGGTGATTTAATTTTATAAAAACAAACAAAAAATATTTTAAAACCATATTTCTTTGATCTCTCATTTTACAAAAACATTTATGAAAATCAAACTGCAGTATTGAAATCATTGCTAATGCTTATAATGGCAATTTTGTGAACAGAAAGAACATTTGGCAAGGAAGTGCCTAAGGTAAACAATTAATTTTGGTAAAAGCTAAATGTAATTTATATCGATAACGAAGACGATTTTCCTGGCATACGGTTACCGATCCTTCAAAGATATAATCAACCCCACAACCCTGGCAACTGTTAGTTTAACTCAGCTGCGCAACGATAGGTAAAATCAACCACGTTTAAAAAAAATAAACCAAATAAAAATGCAGTTTATGATTATTTTAAATTTATAGTCCTACTAATTCTTGTTTTACAATTCGTTAAATTTTCAATAATAAGTAAATATATAACGCAAATTATTGAATAAATATTCACGTGACCTTCAAATTAGCATAATATAAAAGGCGTCACATTGAAATTAAATCCTTAGCTGCATTTGATTTGCTAATGAGACATGTTTTTACTATGGACTGTAAAATTAATAGTTCAAATGACTTAGTTGGTTTGTTTTGTTTTTCTTTTGCTTCTTTCGTCTTTTTTACTGCTACTTGTTTGTTTCTTCTCTGAATATTAATAATTCCTAGTGTACATTTTGCTTCATTTGGTTCCTTAAATATTAAATTATCAATTTATATTATATCCTTTCATATCTAATATTTATGTTTATAAATTCTCAGCATATTTCAACTGCAATTATTTCCTAAATTTCGTGCTTGAATTCCTAACACTTGTATTTTCAGTTATTTTTTATTCAAAATGTTTATTTTTTTTTATGTTATCTTCAATTATTTGTACGCCTATGATATTGCATTCTACAGCAGACGAAATAATAATATATGTATAAGACATAATAAAGAAAGAGTTACACCTGTGCGTTGGGGCTTTAACTAATTTTCTACGACATATGGCTTATCCGTTACGCTTCAAAGCTTGGGAAAGAAGAAGACATCGAAGCTATGTTCAAAAAATACAACAAATAACGGCCGTTTTTCCATAAGTATGTCTTAACCAACCGGAAGTACGAATTCGCTTAATTTTTTGACGGGTTACAATCCCCGAGGGGTTTAAACGCAAGCAACGTTTTATAGTCCATTAGTCTAGTTTGCATAAAGATATTATAATTTACGACTTTTTTATTTTTATGAGTTTTACATGCTCATCGTGGTCGATAAGATATTAATAAATTTCCATAAGGCTTCCTGTATGGAGATTATTATGCTATCATTTCGTTACGCAGAACATTGAAATTTTATGCAATTTCATTTAGGTGTCAATGTATGAACTAATAATAAATACTTCTCTGCGATACGTAGATTTAAAAAAGATATATCATTTATATTTTCACATTAAATCTGTAAATATTTACCTCAAATTTTCTTGTTGCTCATAAATGTGATTTAAACTTCATAATCACGATAATGGTTTGTAATCATTAGACTACAACCAAACTTCCTCATTCATAAGAACCCAGGGACAAACTTCACAGCTGATAAAAGACACAACTCGTCAAGATCACCCATCCGTATCCTCTACAGAAATCCGTATAATTATACTTCCAGGCCGATATAGTAGTAATATAATTTAAACTATCAGCGAACACCATACAAAATAGCACCATATGTTTGTTTAAAAATAAAGGGGGGGCTTATTGTACGTCTTATCTTGGAAAACCAGTACAGCCTGGAAAAAAGTGATTTGGCTCTAGAAACTTCCTGCTTGGGTAGGTTTAGCATATGAATTATTTAACCCATGCTTAGCGAGTCTTCTTCATGGATGAATTGATCTTAAAAATATACATAGCATGGTCGAGAAGTCTACTTAGTTATGGCCTGATGAGCATACCTGATTTGTTAACTAAACAATATGACAATATGAATATATGGAATAAGGTGAGTTTTATTTTAGCCAGTTTGAAATCGTGGTAAAATTATCGGATTGTAGATTAATTGTGGTCGATTTTTTACGGATCGTTAATTATAGTTAACACTCTTCAAAGTATTTATTTCTCCTCGATTTACTAACATATGATACATACCTAAATGGTCCTTAACTATGGATTTTGGTTTCTAGAACCATTTTTTTTTATGAAAACGCAACAAAAAGTTGCTTAGTTAACATGCCGTGATAGTCCGAACATTTTTACAAACTCTGGCGTTTTAAGAACGACCCGCATTTCTAACTGTATCTGATCGAAGGATACCTGGAGCCTCGCGAAGGGTTTTTTATGGGCAGGTGCAGATTTCCAAGGGTTTTATATCTGTCGTTCATTTAGATTTTACGAACAGGCATTAATTAGGACAGGTGTCTTACGCGTTCTTAGTTTTTTCATCAGCCTGAGGATACAGAATTGGCCCTATATCAGCCGTATGTGCAAGACAAATTAGGATTTAGTGTTTGAGGTATACTCTAAACCAATACTTACAAACTCAAGAACTACTTTTTACTCTGCAACTTTCATTCTGTACCTGTGGGTCACAGCTTTTATAAGATTCATTTTTAACTATCAATCGCAAATATGTCTTTTAAAGTTTTCTAGAAAATACATTTTCACATTTAATATTTCCTTTTCAATCATCACTGTGAGTAAAAAAGTTTTCTGAAATATTTTATGAAGAAGTATTATAGCTATTTTTCTTTTATTGAAATATCTTTTGAATAATAATTTAACCTTCTTTGGGAAATACATACTTCTCTATGAAATATTTCAAAAGTTAAAAATAAATTCTTCTTAACTTAAATTTCCGCATCATATACAATATTTGAAAAACTGTGGAAATTTAGGATAAGTATAATTTATCTTTTACATGTATAATGTATAGATTCCCTAAAATAAGGGTAGAAACAATCATTATAATATAAAACATTAGTTTATAATGTATACCGCCAACACTAAAGTCCTTTCCTGGAGAAATTATTTTTTTGTTGTTGTGTGCTGTCGGTGCTAGACATTAAAATTTTCAAAGAATTTATTTAGGACCAAGAAATGTAACAATATAGTTGGAATTATTGGAACGTCTAGTTAGATGGATATTTCGATTGTAAAAGTGTCTCTACAGCTGTGACGAATTTCTGTTAATGAATTAGAATCTTGTGAGGGTTTGGTTAAAATGAAACCAATATCGCATTAAAGCTTAAAATGTATACAATTGTTATTCGTCGTAAAAAACTTTGAGAAGCTATAAATATAATGGATTTGTTCACGTAATATTCATATATGAAAGAAATTTAAATTCTACTGTACTACTAAAAAGTAGTCCACTTTTAATGTTAAACAAAGAGTTAATGCGATCCCATTAGAATTTGAAAGCTCAAGTGACAAGAAAGCATTAATATTTGTCTAATTTAAATTCATGGGGACCTATTTCGTCTATTAGGGTTAGATAATATGAGCTTATATCTAAAACACCGGATACATATAGATAACTTTAGGTAATTGTATACGCCAATCATTTCAAATATGTATATTTCTTCATTTGAACTTAAAAGTAATTCTGTTACTCATTATTTTTAATACCGTATTTTTGAAAACATAATATTTACGCGTACTTATATTCAAGGAGGAAATGAGCCTAATTACAAATATTTTCAAAACAACATCAAAAGTTAACGATATAATGGCGATAACCTTCCTAATTTAGAAAGTTTGTTTTTGAATTTAAAAAAAAACTGGAAAATTTGATGCAGTTTAAAATCAGAATTATTTATGAAATACCTTTCTTCTCCTAGTCTATCGAACTTATTAATTACGTATTTAAGATAAGCAACTAGAGTATTTGTTGGCTAAAAATAAAATTTTAATTTTATCTCACAACTATATATACGTAAGATAATGACATAACATAAGCAAGCTGTTCAAAACAAAATAAGAAAAAAGAAAGCCAGATCGCGAGGAAAAAACCACTTATCAAAGCGGGCATGTTACACCTGCCTCGTGCTCGTCGATCTTTTGTTTTTTTTTGTGCCCTCACGTCTTCGGCTACTGTCAAATGATGTGTGGCAGGTGAAAATTTCTGCGTCGCATAAACAAAGCGATTATCATCTAACTCGACGTGTAGATTAAAGGGGTGTCATCGGATGGGGTAACAGGTGAAATTTCTCTACAGCGGCTCCGAAATTTTTTCCTATAAAAGCGATATTTTGGATTTATTTTACTTAACTTCTAAGCTCCTTTGTAATTTTCTATCAATATCTTTATATGTCATCCAGATATCATGGAAATCTTTCGACTGCTCTTGTCTATTAAAAAAGCCCTTCTTCGCGGCGACACTTTCTCGAATATTTCTCCCCTACTGAAGGTTTTCTTTAGGGTCCATTCTTTCCGGGTTCTGAAACCAATAATTCTCACTGATAATGAGTACCTTTGACTTTTCTGATATAAAACCTCTTTTTTGGCCTTTTTTGGCGAAAAACTTTATAACCTTGTAATTGTCATTACATGGCTTAGACCAGATATAATCCTGGATCGAATGTGTGCGAGAGAGAATGGTCATGAACATAACCTTAAGGGTAGAGAGAGAGGAGTGGGAGGAGAGATAGAGAGGGAGGGGTGAGAGAGAGAGAGAGAGAGAGAGAGGAGCGAGAGGTGGGGGGGCAATAGAAGAGGAAATCATTATTAGTAGTGTTAATATTGTTTTATAAAGTGTTGTAGGTTTTTATATATTTATAAAAAAAACTATCTTTTGTAAAATCCTCTCACTCCATGAATGTTCATTACAACGATGCCAATGTAAGAATGATGTTACACTCCGTCCAGTAATTATTTATGATCTAAGTTACTTGGCAACCATTAACTAATATTTTTTTGTAAGCTAGTAATTCTCACTACCTGTTTTTAATAACCCATAAGTACTTCTCCCTTTCTTTGTTCAACAAAATATTTAAAGTGATTAATAAAGTGGAACATCGATTCCAAATGGTATTGTATGACTTGATGTTTTTCACTATTCAGTAGCTGCTTTACTAAATTTCCTTGTCTATTTTGCTTTCTATTGTCTAAATCTTCTGTTTTATTAAATTAGGACATTCATTACTACCTTTTGTACTTTTAGAATTGGAGTGTTATTATTTTTTACGACATGCTCCACACATTCTTCAATTTCTTTATTAATTTCTCGTAATACTTCTAGATGAAGGTATTCTTATATTTAACTTTTGTAGTTATCCAGTTTCTTCGTTTGGTACTGATAAACAAAGAATTTGTTTTGGGAGAAAATAAGAATATTTTTATAGACAAAGTTATTAAAACTTTAGAGTAGTCCAATGACAAGTCGAAATATGACTACACTTTTAAATATTTGCGAGAAAGCGTTGTACGAAAGTGTTAAAAGACTGTTGATAGTGGTTAACCCTAAAATTCTGTAAATAAAAACAAAAATAATAGACTATATACTACCAAAAAGTTAAATCAAAAGAATCAAGCTGAATCCTATATTAATAATTACATCCACGTGATTTAGATACTCAAAAATTCGTTTCATTTACTTTCATAGGTAGCCTCTCTTATAAAATATCAAATAACCTTAAATCATTACTACATATAAAGTCTCTTTCAAATCATTTAACTCACTAGCCAAAGTGTTAGTTAATAATAAACTCAAGGAGATCTTGTAACAGGCTCGAATTTATAAATTGCATTGCAATACATCGGTAAAACATTTGGAAATTTCAAAACTCGCTTAAAAGAACACCAAATGGCTCTAAACGCCACTTTACATCAATATCTTATTTCGCAAACCATTTAATAGATACTGGACACGATTTCGACCCTAAAACTGGTTTAAGTATATTACATCGTACATCATACAAATAATAAGTTCCGTTTTTATTACGATAATAACATTTTTTTTTACTTTTTAAACGTACACTTTATGACTGAATGTTTATCCTAGTAAAAAACTATAAAATAACTCGTTTCAGAATTATTATTTATTTTTTAATTTCTATTCTTGTAATATATATAATTAAAATTAAAATTCGAACCCGCTTCATGATAACACAGTTTTGTGCAATGGAATATACTTCCCCAAAATTCGTATCCTTCTTAGAATTAATACATAAAGTGTACTACTTTTTGTTAATTTCAGGAATATTTTTAGAAAGATGATAATCTAGTATAATTTAGAGTTCTTCAATTTTAACTTAACTTTTAGTATTTTAATATGTTTGTGTTTGTTCTCGTGACTTCTCTAAATCATATAATGCTATTTGGTTTTATTTTTTCGCATGTGTTATTGTGTTATTTGCGATTTAAAGTCAAATAGTATGGTATAAGATTTACAATAATCCATTTGACTATTTTACAACATCGGTAAGTTTTTTATCTTATATATACCACCTATAAATCATATATATGCATGTTACCTTAAATAGCCGAAATCCGTTATTACGCATATTTGCTAGTAAAAATAAAAAGTAAAAAATAAGAAGCATCCTTAGTTTCGCATTCTTACTAGTAAAAACGCGTTATCACTACAATTGCTTATTTACCGCACATAGCTGTTAAACAGCCTCTGCGTTAAAATAAGTATTTACATAAACTTTCTAGAGGTAAAGAAGAGCATATACAGCATAACTCACGCAACAGTGGTACTAGTATATTTATATATATATATGAGAAAAGGGATCGTGTTAAATTTTATGCGTGCATAATTAAAAAAAAATATTTTCAAATTTTGATATAATCTTGGAATTTTCGTAGCACATTTTATGTAACCTCAAAGTTTAATTTTCTTAGTTACGAATGCACCAAATTTAAAATCCCCTTGAAAAAAGGTATAACATGACCCCTTTTCTCATTAAAAATTTTCGCCATAATTCAGAGGGAGTGTTTTGCTGTAGCTTTTTGATTGACCCTCTATACTAACTTTTTCTTTATGAAAATATGTATATTGGAAAAAAACTTTAATATTCTTGTCTCAACCTTTCTGTTTATCTCAGTTTAGAAAATAATCCAGCTTTTTAACACATAAAAACTACTGTGTATTATGAATATACTTACATTAGTAACTCTTTAATAAGCCTATTTTGCGCTTCCTATATAAATGAATGTGTATTTTAAAATTTAATTATTCAATATTTTATATATTATATGTTTCTGCTTTGTTAATATTCACATAAATTTTATTTAAAAGTCTAAAACTTTTTTGATTTTCCTTGAACTTCAAATTATATTTTATTTTAATAGTGCTCTAAAAGGAAACTAAATTCTCCTTGTCTGATAGGTCAAATGGCAAACAGGTCATCCTTTCAAAGTTCATTTCAACATGTCCTTTTTCTACAACACGGAAATGTTATTTATAGTAAACATTTCATGCAAGTCCGATGGAGTTTATTTTTAGGTACAGGGTATAGCAAAGCGACTCGGTGAATACCTTAACAAATGAAACTAAAATTAAATTTGTTTTCTTAAATACCCTGATTAACCCCTTATACCCATATCTATAATTTCAATTTTTATATATTATAATAATCTGTTATTTGATAGAGAATTTATCAAAAAGTGCAAAGAAAAGGGAAAATATATACAACAATTCCAGAACTGTCCCTATGAAACCACAGAACTATACGTTTTTGTTCTCCAGTGAAAAATTTTATACATTGAGTTCGTAAAGTGTCGAATATGTGGATGATCCTTATAGTAAAAAAAAATTACGTAATGGAGAAAAATAAATCAGAAATTAAACTATTTTAAGTATCCTTGTTAGTATTTTTGGTTTAGGAAATCATGAATTTATATATTTATATATGTATTATGTACAGATGAGATGTTAAACATTAAAAATGTATATGCATCTGTAATGTAATGAAATAAATAATTAATTTCTTCAAGATTATAATTTTGTGCTATGATTATAATTTATTAATATTCTTTTTTTTTGTTTCAGGTATCCTTTCAATGATTCGGAGCACGCTTCCCTGTTCGCTAAAATTTCTCGTGGTCATTTTGTCATTCCTGAATGTCTGTCTGCAAGAGCGAGATGTCTTATTAGGTCGTTACTTAGAAGGGAACCCTCAGAACGAATAACTTCCGAAGATATCCTTTATCATCCATGGTTAGCGAAAGACGATAAAGATTGGTCATCTAAAGCCTGTGATCAACTCGTGCCCGAATGTAGCCTTTATGACAATTAGTTCCTCAATTTTTTTCTGTGAAAAAATTGCAAAGTGCAAATCTTGTGCTGTGTTTTAGAATAAGTGTAAAAATACAGTTACTTAGATCAGAACAGCTCAAAATTGAAATGTTTCTTAATAAGCAGCTAACCAAACTTAAACTGTACTTGCAAATCTTTTTTTGTTACTTTTGTATACTCATGAAATCGAAAGCATTTGATTAATGCTAAAAAATTATTAAATTTGATACAATTTTTATGTAATGGCAGCTATACTTTTCATTATAAAAGTAATATATATTTATGAGTACCTATTTTTAGTTATGGTTTTTCTAGATTAGAAGTATTATTAGATTTTATTTACTCCTAAATTGATTTATTGCTAGAGACCAGAAATAATGAATATCTCTTTTATTTATACAAGAACAGGAATTCATTTAATACGTTTAACTTTTTTTCTTCAAATACTAGAACAATTTACTTTAGTAATCCTTAAGTACGTTGCACAACTTAATTAATATTGGTTTCTATAAATAATCCAAAACAGGTGCAAAATAATAAAATAGGATGTACTTCTAAATGTTTTAATTTTTGCTGTTTTGGCCTAACAACTGTATTTACAAGCCATTCATTAGCTTTAAGAGCCTTAATGGAATTATGGTATTGTTTCAAAATGTTGGGCAAAGAAGGTTTTTGGGTATATGTTTCTTATTTATTTTGTTATCTAATTTAGGTTGAAGTACCTTGAAGCCTTTTTTGTTGCATATTTATTTAAAGTATCTTGATATTATTTTCTTTATAGATTATTTTAAACTGAATCTTTTTGCAATTGAACTTTATATGTCAGTTTGAAGAACTGAACAGGGATTTTATTGTTTTTAATTTATAAGCATCACGTTAGGAATTGAAAACAGTTCAAGACTGAATATAGGACATTTTTGGATTTTATTTGTAATAAAAATGAATGAATAAAATTTTGGGACATAATGAAATATCTAAATTGAAGAAATAATATTTATTATGTTAAGATGATTGAAGTAATTTAATCGTTAGAGTTTATGATGTTTTGTTAAATCAAAATAATCAAAGTTAATTTTTATTAATAACTTTTTGTTTTATAACCGTTTATCGTTAATCTTAAAAATATTTGTAAAATGATTAATATAAAATTTTAATTTTAACAAAATTAACCTTCGTGATGCATGTTAGTATTGTGATCTCGGTCAAAAAAAAATGGCCACACTGTGCATATTTTTTGAACTGAAACTGTACATAAAATTCGTTGTATATTTCGTTTTTAATTTATATAATGTTAGTTGGTATATATATCGTTGTAAATCATTGTAAATAGCTTCGTATATATGAGAAGAAATCATCGGTGGTATATATTATATGCTGTTGTTCATAATTAAAAAAACATTTTTTATTAAAGAAGCGTTTGTTTTTACTTTACCTCATTTCGAATTAAAGTATTGTATTTTCGGCCAATGACGCGGCTACCTTAACGTATATACACACAACCCATTTATAAGGAATCATTCAGTTTTTATAAAAATGAAGACTTAAAAAAAACTCCGACAATAGAAGATACTACTTGCTATAAAATAATTGTTAAAATTATACTAAACGAACAAGCAAATGTTTTCGTATTTTGTGGAACAAGGGATATATATGAGAGAGTGGAAACGGAATTTCAAAATGTTTCAAAACCTTATGGAAAGTTTGAAGAATTGGGCTCACTTAAAAATCGTCAAAAACGCAGCTATCCAAAGCTGATTATACTGTTAAATAGAATATTTATTTAGCTCAATTTGCTCAAAAAAATCCGTCTTCTTTGCATCCACAGCTTATAAGGCAATTTTTAAAAGATAGAGGATTTATTATTTCAGTTGAAACCATATGAAAAAGTCAGCAAGCGAAATTTGTTTATCAAAGGACAACATAAGAGTTTTCCAATCATCCTAACAAAACGAAATTAAATAAATATGGAAAGATAAATAATACTTATCTTGAATTTCCAAAGTCTTCCAAAGCGTTTTTATATGTATTAAGGTCTACTTATTAAAACGCTTTGGAAGTCTGTGGGAATTCAAGATAAGTATTATTTATCTTTCCATATTTATTATGAATAATTTCCATAAAGTAAGAGTTGAAACAAAAAATTTAAAACGAAATTAATCGACTGAGGTGGTATAGAGAATATGAAGATTACATAATTGAAAACTAGAAATATTTTAAATTCGACGATCCCCGAATTCGAGTTTTAAGAGATAAAGAAAGAACAGCTGGACTAAAGACAGGAAATTTCATCCCTAGATATGAGAGAGGACGATTGATGTTTTTAGAATGCATTATGATAGGACAACAAACTTTTTAAATCCTAACTGCACAAAAATATGTTTATCTGGCGTTGCAGCCTGTTGTAAGATTCTAGAAAGAAGCATAAGGAAATCACTGTATATTTGTGGACAACGCTTCTTCACATGCGTCAAAAAGAGCCACAGAGATAATAACGAGAATGACTGATGAACTCATTCCTTTCACCTTATAACAATGACAAAACATCCATTTAAGAAATTGGCAATTTAATTAGAAGCTTGCATAAGAGCCAGAGGACTAATACTTATTAACAAAAATATTTGAGTATTATCTTAATGTCTTTTATTACACACATCCTAGTTGCAATTCTATGAAAAAACAGAAACAAATGATTTTACCAAATATAATTTTGACCTAAAGGAGTAAATTAATCAAGTTTCAATATTTTTTATAAGTGGATACAGAAGTGCATGTTTATGGATTAGGTAAACCTATTATTATTGTTTTCTCTCATTTCGAAATTTAGTAATTAAAAAAATATAATAAGCCCTACCCTGCTACCGATAGGTAAATTGCTTACCAAATAACCCGTATTTCGGTAAGTGGATAGTGGGGCCAGTCGACAAAAAAAAATTATCTTATGTCCAGATTACATACACCTATTTTGACTATGTACCTGCAAGAGAGTATGTGATTTGATAGTTAGGCTAGGTTAGGTTAAGTTCAATGTTATAGTTTTATTTTATTAGTCGGGACCAAATTTACATGTGCAGTTTCACGTAAATACACATTATGGGACCCAATTTATTTATTATTTTTTACCCTTCTTCCCAAACTATAATTAAATTACCTGCTGTGGCTAGATACCCAAAAGAAGGAAACCAAAAAAACTAAAATAAGAAGATTAAATGCAAAGGATAACAAAATGTGAACTCTGTAGAGGAATCTATTGCCATTTAGTAAATCTATTACTTTTTTTTCAGAACATGTCAGTGTCAGTTCTGTCACCTGTTATTTTACCAAAAATTTAGTATAAATAACATATTACACCAATAAAAATATGACTGCAGCTTTAGGCCGAATTACAAATTTAACAAAAACGCAATTTGGTATGTATCAAATAATATCAATCTTTAACCATGAATAACATAACCTTACATTTATTTTTATTATATAATTCATCACAATTTTAGGTCAATTTATACCAGCTTTATGTAGCAATCAAGTAGTATTTTACTCTGGGCCTCCGCCCGGCACTCCTCCCCCTCAAACCAAAACTAAATTCGGACCTCTTGCTGACCAAGATAGAATTTTCACAAACCTTTATGGAAAACATGATTGGAGGCTTAAGGGCGCCCAAAAGAGAGGCGATTGGTATAAAACTAAAGAAATGTTGCTTAAAGGATCAGACTGGATCATCAGTAAGTATTCAATTACATTTTGGAGATTATTTTTTATGAACCTATATATTTTTTATAGATGAAATTAAAGTGTCAGGTTTGAGAGGTAGAGGTGGAGCGGGTTTTCCTTCGGGAATGAAATGGTCTTTCATGAGCAAACCTGGAGATGGTAGACCTAAATATCTTGTAGTAAATGCTGATGAAGGTGAACCTGGAACCTGTAAAGATAGAGAAATTATGCGCCATGATCCACACAAGCTTGTTGAAGGTTGTCTCATTGCTGGTAGGGCCATGGGGGCCAAAGCAGCTTACATATATATCAGAGGAGAATTTTATAATGAAGCTACCAATATGCAAGTTGCTATTGCAGAGGTAAGAATTTTATTTATTAAAAAAAAGAATAGGTATATTACACTGAGAAATTATTTAGTGATAAGTTTAAATTCCTATTAATTACAGGCTTACCAAAATGGTTTTCTAGGCAAAAATGCCTGTGGGTCTGGATATGACTTTGATGTCTTTATGCATAGAGGTGCAGGGGCCTATATTTGTGGAGAAGAAACAGCTTTAATTGAATCAATTGAAGGAAAGCAAGGAAAACCTAGGCTAAAACCACCATTCCCAGCTGATGTTGGAGTGTTTGGTTGTCCAACCACTGTCACTAATGTTGAAACTGTGGCTGTAGCTCCAGTAAGTCATAAAAGTAGTAATTGAGAATATTAGGAAGAAACTCATTTTAATTACAAATGAAATGGTGCTGATTAAGTGTGACTTATTTTTTAATTACTATTTTTCCAAAATCTTTTTACTGTAATTTTAGACAATATGTCGAAGAGGAGGTACCTGGTTTGCCTCATTTGGTAGAACTCGTAATTCAGGCACAAAACTTTTTAATATTTCTGGCCACGTCAACAGACCTTGCACGGTTGAAGAAGAAATGAGTATACCTTTAAAAGAGCTGATAGAACTCCATGCTGGAGGTGTACAAGGAGGTTGGGATAATCTTTTGGCAGTTATACCTGGTGGTTCTTCCACTCCTTTAATTCCCAAAAAGTAAGAAAAATAAATTATTTTCATTGTTTTAAAAAATATTTTATAATTTTTGCTTTTATTACAAAAATAATAAATTATTTTCTTTCAAGAGCATGTGAAGAAGCATTAATGGATTTTGATGGCTTAGTTGCAGTTCAAACAAGTTTAGGAACTGCTGCTGTTATAGTGATGAATAAACAAACAGATATTGTTAAAGCTATTGCTAGATTAATAATGTTCTACAAGCATGAATCATGTGGTCAGTGCACACCTTGCAGAGAAGGTAAATAACGTTCGAATTAATAATAAAGCACTGAAAGTATTTTACGTGCAATTGGCAATACTCTTTTTTAAATATTTAAACAAGAGCTTTCTTATGGATGAAACTATTACTTCTTTTTTATAGGTGTAAATTGGATGAATAAAATGATTTATCGCTTTGTTGATGGTAATGCTAAACCTGAAGAGATCGATATGTTATGGGAAATCAGCAAACAAATTGAAGGGCATTCAATTTGTGCACTTGCTGATGGTGCTGCATGGCCCGTTCAAGGACTAATTAGGCATTTTAGACCAGAATTAGAAGAAAGAATGAAGAAATACAGTGAAAAGAATAGAGCCATTTGTTAATGTATAGACTAAGTTGAATTTTAGACTAAGAATTATCTATTTTACAAATATAATTGAAAACTGTAAGGTTGCTTATTTAAAATTCATGGATTTATCAAAATTTGAGTGAGCCTTGCTGTTAATTTATTAGTTTTAATAAAAAGGAATGTAAATATATTAAACATTGTGTAAAATATATACTATAAAGGGTGTTTTTATTTTAGTTTTTTACAAACGAATTATTTTATTTTATTCTGCAAGTAAAATTAAAAAAGTCCATATATATATAAAAAAATGGCGTTTATTTAAATAACATAATGACTAAAAATCACTTCTAGGTACCTAAAATTAAAGTTTCACATTCTAACTGAAAAATAAACAATTGTTAAGTAATTGGCTCAATTACTTTCTATTTGACTTAAGCAAATACAAATCATGATTGATACATTTATAAAGTCTCCACTAAAAAACACCTGGTAAAGCTGATTTAGCATTAGGGTCTTTCCTAAAAATATAAAATGGTCGATTACTTTTTATAAAATAAGGCTACAATATAAAAATTATTTTTGTCTCCACTTTTATTACTACATCAATGATGTCTTTAAATGAATCTCAAAAGTACTCACATATAAAATCCAAATGTAAGCATTTTTAAAAAAATAAATATTACTATTGTTGCACAGAAAATAATCAAAATACCTACGTTGCAACATCCTCGTTGCCCCCATCAAATTCTAATTTGACGTCTTCATGAAGACCTTCCACATCTACTTCAGACTCGGCAGCATTCAACATGTTCAATGTAACTTCACTTTTAATCATTGGGGACTGTAGATTCTGCTGAAGAGTAGAAACTGGTGGTACATTTTGATTCAAAGTTCTTACTGGTAATCCTGCATCTTCGAAAGCCTTCTTTTTGAGTGCAGTCCTAATTTGTGATCTAATATTATTAAAAAAAATGGTGTTAGGACATTTGTGTTTATGAAGAAATTGGGATAGCAAACTTACACTGTTCGCCTCTTTATATGATCACTTATTTGGTTCAATCCATCTGAAAATTGTTTGACTACTTGTCTTAACATCTCAATTTCTTCATCCGTCCATTTTCTAAACATATTCAAACAATTTAAATTGTTTGGATTGTGTTTATAGTAATAAAATATTGAAGAAATCCATCTTATATATATATATATATTGTATATACACAGTGGGTACATAAAGTATGGTATAAATTAATTTTAAGCTAAACAAACAATTTTGAGGAAAAATGCTGAGACAGGTCGGTTTTTGATTTTAATTTAATGTATTTTTACATAACAATTCAATATACTGGGTAAACCATTTGTGAGTAACAATGTCATCGATAATTTTAAAATTAATAACGGCATACCTTTGGTTATCATTATTGTAAAAACTTGTCAGATGTAAAATGTTGTGATAATAACTCAATAGGCTACTCTTTAATACATACTAACGACAGTGACACTTGTGAAGTGTAATACCAGTTTAGTTATTCTAAATTTACTTGTTGACACTTGAAAAATGCGTCTATCTATAAAACAAAGGATTGAAGTTCTTATATTCATTGGTTGTGGCGATAAGATGCGAACCCAACAAGAAGTATGTACTATGTTTAATTATAAATATCCAGTACAACCTATAAGTAAGTAAACAGTGAGCAAAATTGAAAAAAAAAATAGAGAGTATGGTATCGTTCAAGACCTAAATCTAGCACTTGCCGAGGATACTAAATTAAACGTTTTATTGGCTATGGAAGAAAATCCACACAGCAGCGTTCGGCAAGTTAGTCGAGAACATGATGTTCCTTTTACTTCTGTTCATAAAGTATTAAAACATGAAAAGTGGCATGCATCCCTTTAAGATGAGAACCCTGATCGCAGAATGGAATTTAGGGTGATGGATAAGCGTAGTAATGATCCATTTTTCGAAAAAAACGTTATTTTTTCTGATGAATGCACATTTACAGTAAACGGTGAAGTCAACAGACAGAATTGTAGACATTGGACAAAGGAAAATCTTAAATGGATGAGAGAACATCACACTCAATATCCCACAGAAAATTAATGTTTGGGAAGGAATTGTTCAAAATAAAAACATTGGACCCTATTTTTTTGATAGAATTGTAAACGGGCCAACTTATTTGTAATTTTTAATGAACTATTTGATTCCAACTTTAATGAATTTATTCCCTAGTGCAAACCTTCCCGGAAATATCGATGAAAGCCTGTGGTATCGACAAGACGGGGCGCAGACACATTATGCAGCCGCCGTTCGAACATATCTTGACAAAGTTTTCCCCAATAAGTGGATTGGTAGACGAGGATCCATTGAGTGGCCACCAAGGTCACCGGATCTCACGCCATTAGATTTCTTTTTGTGGGGCCACCAAAAAAGGTATAAAAGTAAACCCGACATCATAAATGATTTAAAAGATAGAATAAGGCAAGAAATAAATAACATTTCGTAGGAAACCATTAATAAAATTCGGCAGGAATTTATTGATCGCTTAGGACAGTGTCAAGCACACGAAGGAAGACAATTCGAACACTTACTGTAATTTATTGTGTGCTAATTTATTGTTACTGTAGTATTATTTTGTTATTTTAATTTAATTAAAGATCTTCAAAAATACAGATTATAAAATTATTGTATCTTCAAAACTATTAATTACCTAACACAAGTATGATATATTTTTGAAATCGTCTTGAAATTTGCAATCTAAAAAAAAAATATGCAGGGCGTGCCATTTAAAAAAATTGTTGATAACATCGTTACTCACAAAACAAATGGTTTACCCTATACATTTCATTGTTATGCAAAAATGTATTAAATTAAATTTAAAAACCGACCTGTCTGAGGATTTTTCCTCAAAATTGTTTGTTTAGCTTAAAATGAATTTATACCATACTTTATGTACACACTATATATATATATTTATATATATCAACCTTAAAACAAAGTTCAATAACTCCCTTATTATTATTGATATCACAAAATTTGGCAAACGGAAGTGATAGGGGGAGTTAAGATACACAATTTAAAATTATTTTGAGTTGTACAAGTTGTTCCATAATTGCGATACAGCAAATTGCCATGAATTTTTTGTTAAGTTGTTGATCGACAGCACTTGTTTATTAGCCTGTCTTCTACTTTTATATGAATCCTTCTTTTGTCAGATACATACATATTTGATGCGAATTTAATTCCTAATTTGAATAGTTAAAAATGGGAACGAATACAACTTTAATTCAAGGTTGTTTAATCAACAAGTACAAACTTGGAACCAAAGCTGCAGTGGCGGCGCGACAATATGTACCGCATTCTAAGATGATCCCCTAAGTGATCGAGCAACACAGAAGTGGTTCAATATATTTTTTTCAGTAGATCACAGCTTGACGGAAAAAATACGCTCTGGGAGACCGAAAATCATTAACAATGAGGATCTTCAACAGGTTGTGGAGACCAATTCCAGTACAACGTGTCTATAGGTTCAATGTGAGTGACGAAACCATTTGTTTGCACCTTTATCGGCTAGGAAACACGGAGAAGTTAAGCAAAGGAAACCCACATGAATTGTCAAATGATAAAAAATTAAGTCATCTCACTATTTGTTTGGCAAACAGGTTTTTAACCCGTGACGAAAAATGCATATTGTTCTCAAATTCTAAGCGTTCATATCATTGGTTATAACCTACTGACTCGGTACCACATACTCCTAAGTTTTCCTTGCACTAAAAGAAGAGTTTATTGTGTGTTTGGTGGACAGCAACCGGAATAGTTCATTATGAGTTTTTGGAAAGGGGTCAAACCATCACTGTGAACTTGTATTGTGAACAGCTTCAGCGATTACAAGCAGAAATTATCCAAAAACAACCTTATTTAGTCAATGAAAAAAAAGTGGTATTTTTACAGAATAACGCTAGACCGCATACAGCAAGATTGAACAGAGAAAAAATTTCTGAACTTGGCTAGAAAGTGTTACAACACCCTTCATATTCTCATGATATTTTGCCAGATGATTACCCTATTTTTGTCTCTTAACAACCCTATGAGGCATCGACACTTCAAAACTCGATTTGATGTAATAAATGCAGTTTTTTTTATTTAAATTGCATAAATTCGACCGCACTAACTTATTTGGTCATCACATATTATCAACGATCTGTAGGTCAATACATTACAGGAAAAAAAAAATTATTGGCTAGTTGAGTTTTCAAATATTTAGTATCAATCTCTTTCGTTATTGATTTATTTTATTGTAATTTGTAGACAGGATTATTTTAAATTTGGACCTTTTCTTTCTTCTGTAAATGGAACAGCTAGTATTTTATATTAAAGATAGATTCCTTTATTATGTTCTTCTAGCTTTTATTAGGGATTCCCTATGCCTAAATTAAGTAATTATTGGGATATTTCCTAATATTAAATTAAATTTAACCCTTTGTACAAATTTATTATTTGCTTAGGTATCTACTTGCGTGTAATTTTCATAAATTCTAACAAAGTATAGCAATTTATTACAAGATGAATAGAGAACATTCTTCCCTTCTTGAGATGATAGATATAATTTGGATACTAGGACAACGTAACAAAAATCATGAAAGACGTCCTTATAGAAGGGAACCAAATAAAACAATGGGATTATATTCAAGGTGAATTATACATGTATACAAACCACAAGATAATAAATCAGTAAGGAAAGAGAAGAATGATATTAATAATATTCCAAAACCACGCAAATATAAAAGATTTTAAAACACAAAAACCATTTCTTTTGAAATACCTTATGTAATGTAGTCAAATCTTATATCAATGGAATCAGGAAGATGTGAGTTATCTGAATTTGAAATAAAATACATGCATTCCTCTTTAAAAAAAAAACATGTTTGATTTGTACCGAATTTACAGAAGACTCTGTATTAAATTATGTATGTTAATTTCCTTTACCACTTCAAATTGCAAAATTTTTGATCTCAACAATAATAACAAGGGAGTTATTGAACTTTGTCCTAAAGTTGGTATAATTAAGGTAAGTATATTTCCAATACTCTATTAATTCCACTTCTTAAATTTAAACTTACCCAGTAGGAGACTCTGCATTTGGATGAAGTTGCATAGTTAAATCTCCTAACCTATTGAAAGCTTGACCAGCGGCGGTAAAAATTTCTCCAACCTTAAAAAAAGTGCTTAATTTTAACTCTTAAAAAAACACGAAATATTTTACCTTGCTTGCTGAACTCATTTTTAAGTTTTAATCGTAATTTGTTTTTATAATTTGTAAATAAACATAACCAACATTACTTCAAATTGTTTAAACGTGAAATAGTTATAAACGTAACTCTTCCCTTTTACTTACTTACTGGTGTAGCCTCTTACATAGTAGATTGTCTTGTCACTTTATTTACATTAAAATAATTTTTCAGTAGTTGAAAAAATAAATTATTTTTTCCATAAAGCCTAATAAAAATAGAAATTTTAAATCATTAAAATGCTTTGTTTAGTTTTTATTATCAAAATGAGTATATTTTTATATTTACAAAAGTAATCCAGAAATTTATTTGGCTTATCGCTTTAAAATTTAATTTGTTCCTTTCCAAAGAACATTTCATCTCCTGTTAGTTCATTTGAAAGTGTGTCTTTCACTTGCCCTTTGCCCCCCACATTGGGGTTACTTTGGTGACTGATTAGTGATTGATTATGGTGACTCATATTGTTTATCAATATTTATCAACGATTTATCAATATCGTTAATATCAAATATCATTTTTCATGTTGAACTCATTCTTCCCTAGTGATAGGAATGTGGTGTTGACTGTTTGACTTACGACATAAAGATCAGATGGTAAAAAGTTAGGTTAATATTTAAAAGTAACCAAACAAAGGGCAAATAAGTAGGTTTATTTTTTGTTTATACGGGTGGTTTGAATTGAATATAATTGTTTGAAATTAAGTCTAAAGTATAGTATCAGTAAAAAAACTATATTGAATAATAAAATGGAGGGTGGTCCAAGCATACAAGAAAGAGAAAATGGAGATTTCAGTGAACCAGAAAGGCCTAGAGGTTTTTTGAATTTTTTATGTCATCCTCTAGGATCAGGACATCGTTTTGTAGCATTATTTTTTATGTGTTTTTTAAGCTTTGGTAAGCATTTTTTTAAACTTATAATGTGAATTATTAATAAATGTGTCAACACACAAATAACTATTATAATCCAGAAATTTATCTACAATTATTTTTATGTTTATTTATTTTCTAAGTCGCACAATGTGACTTATTTGTTTGGTATGCTTCTTTGTTTTAGATAAATTATTGACCTTTAGGATTCAGAATTGTTGATAAATTAGGTCATATTTTTTGACGTAATATCGTAGTTTCCTATTACATTTATAATTTTGTATTATGTTCTTATCTTCATATTCAGCTTGATATCTACCAAAACAAATTATCAACATTTTGTCAATTGGAATTAAAATATTTAGGAACTTTGTTTGCGGAAATATATAAATAAATAAATTGATATTTTTTAAAATAAAAAATAAAAGTACATCTACTAATTCTTCCAATACATAAAAACCTACGTTTGATTTTTCCCACAATAAAGAATGCTATATTCTTTATTAAATGTATTTTATATTTTTCTCTAAATCTATTAAAACTGTTATCATATTAGATTGACATTGATATTGTTTGTTCAGTTTAATTTATTTCAATATTTTAATTTTAATCTAAAAATTCATTGTTTCTATCTTTATTGGTTTAATAAAATGTATTTAAGATCAAGATAAAATTAGATAATTAGCATCTATTTTCGGCCAAAAGTTAAAAATTCACATGCCTATAAGTACTAAAATATGTTAAGTAAAGAGGCTACTATAAGCATAATGAGAGTCATTATGAAAAGCTATATTAACAATAAAATAAATACTTGGAAATTAGAGAGGCAAAAATTCAATTATTTTAAATAAACATAAAAATGTTCTATTAGACAAATTAATGATGGTTTTTTTAAAATACATTTTATTAAATAAAAGCTGATTTTTTATCATATAATAACATTTCTCATAGATATGAAAAAATATGCGTGAAAAACAAAAGGTCATATTTTGGGCTCCATAGTTTTTATATATTTTGAAGATAACCCTTTCAAAAAGAAATTTTTTTAAATCAATGTTCTACACATCTAATTATAAAACTTTTTTTAATTATTTTATTTGATTTAGACTCTATCTTTTGTAGTTTACGTTATTCACATATTAATATAGGATAAAAAAACCTGTAATTTAATAGTTATAAGTGTAGGTACATCTCATATTAAATAAGAACAATGCCGGACAGAAGGGCTTTTGACGATAATTTTGTGTAAATGTTTTGCAATTTTTGTGCATTTAAATATTTTCTTAAAATTAAATTATTTAAATTAAAAGATGTACTGGGAACGGAAAATAGAACACTCAGTTATTTATCAGGCGATTTCAGTCAAACTGACGCCATCATTTAAAGCGCTTTAGTGCAATTTCTGTATAAAATAAATAATCAATTTTGGTCAAATAGCATTTATAAACTTTGTTTATAGGATTTTGTTTTTACTTATTTGGACCATTTCTTTTTAATATCGTTTTTACTTTTTCTTTTATGTTTATAAATCCTGGACCATTAGATTTATAATGCGAATCTGAAGGTGATGATACTGATAACGTCAAGCTGGTGTGAACTTCAGTCGCGCAAGCAAAAAAATCGTGATTTTATTCAGAAATTAACAAATAATTCACCATATACTCTATCCAAAACACCTTAAACACCTTTACCAGCTTGATAGACAATGGTCTAACTACCTATCTGTCCACCGCCTATATTCCATAGTATAGATATACTAGAGTATAGTTAATATTTTTATAAAGGTTTTATTAATAATTTGTCCTTAGTTAACTTCATCAAAAAATTAAAAAGCCACACCCCTCACACCAAGGTCATTTCAAATGAAGTACCTGCCAATTGTGATCCAGTTAAGAATTATTTCTAGCCAAAAAAAATATGTGACCAAACATAATTATATAAAAAATAAATATAATAATGTTATTATTTTGATTCAAATCGCGTGATAAATAACAGAGTTATGATATATTTGGTTTACGCTAGCATACCTAAATTAAAAAAAAAAATCATAAATGCACAAAAATCGTGAATATCAGACATATTATTATACAGAATTATAAGTATATAGGTTGTGCAACATATATACCTAAATTTAAATTTTATTTTCTAAAATAAACTTCATTATTATTTTTATAAGTTTCATGTCTTTTGTGGTACATGGGCAAACGTAATCTAAAAATAATTTACAAAAATATTTTTAATACTTTTTAGGTTCCTACTTCTGTTATGATAATCCAGCAGCTTTACAAGATTACATAAAGAAGGACCTAAATATGACAGAATTGCAATATACCTCTTTATATTCTGTATATTCTTGGCCCAATGTAATATTAAATGTTGTAGGAGGTTTTTTAATAGATAGGTGAGCATTGGAAAATAATTGTGTAAAAAAATATGAACACTAATTTTGTAATAAAAATATAACAAATACATGAGGGTCTTAAGAATACATTTTAATTTAAACTTTTATATATTTTTATTTTAGAGTTTTTGGTATAAGATTAGGCTCAAACATATATGTAGGACTAGCCTTAGTTGGACAATGCATATTCGCTACTGCTGTTCTGTTTAATCAATATTGGCTAATGTTAATTGGTCGATTCGTGTTTGGGTAAGCTAATTACATTACTTTAACAGAAATAGAATATATGAAAATATTCCATTGTTTGTATATTTTTAAGAATCGGCGCAGAATCACTAACTGTTGCTCAAAACAATTATGCTGTCCTATGGTTTAAGGGCAAAGAACTCAATATGGTGTTTGGCTTGCAACTCAGCTTTGCTAGGGTTGGAAGTACTGTAAATTTTTTGGTAATGGAAAGTTTATATAAAGGCGTCCACAATGAAATGCCTGAACAAAAAGGACAATATATTTTGGGAACTGTATTATTTGTAGGTAGGTAATTTTATAATTGAAAATATAATACACAGCTTCATAATTGGGTTCAGAGGAAATTATTTTAAAGAAAAGATTAGTTTTTGCATTTTTTTTTTTTAATAATTACCATAATAGTTAAATTTGTCCCCAAGAATATTTTGTCTATTTTAGCGGCCACAACATGCCTAATTTCATGGATTTGTTCCATTATAATGGGTATTTTTGACAAGAGAGCAGAGACTATATTAGAACGAAACAATAATCCTTCGGGAGAAACAGTGAAATTAACAGATGTCAAAAATTTCAGCCTTACCTTCTGGCTAGTGTGTATTATATGTGTAACATTCTATTGTGCTATCTTCCCATTCATTACAATAGCAAAGTGAGTACTACTAAGAATTAGAATTTTTTCTAATAGTTTTGGAAAACAAAAATGAGTTTAACAACGTTTAAATGTAGTAATGGCTTTGTTGAGATAACTTTTTATTGTAAATTTTAGAGATTTTTTCCAAGACAAGTTCAATATGAATGCAGATGATGCTAACTACTTGAGCAGTATTATTTATATTATATCTGGAGTTTCATCGCCACTTTTAGGATTTATAATTGATAAATTGGGAATGAACATTTACTGGATATTAGTAGGAACTTCTGGAACAATTTTAGCTCATGTTATGTTGGGTTTTACATTTTTAACTCCTTATGTTGCAATAGTAAGTTAGCTTTATTTTTTAGATACTAATATAGTTCCGTAATAAAAATAATTTTATAGAGTATAATGGGTATTGCTTATTCAATCCTAGCTGCAAGTTTATGGCCTTTAGTTTCATTAATTATTCCTGAATATCAATTAGGAACAGCCTATGGAGTGTAAGTAATAATAATAATAAAGATAGTTTTTATTTTCCGTTAATATGTCTGCCGGCGAAATTTTTAACCTTTTTTTATATTTTGTAGCGCTGGAGCAGTTCAGAATTTAGGTCTAGCATTATTTTCTATATTTACTGGTTTAATAGTGGATAAGTTTGGATATACTGCTATAGAGATTTTCTTTATTTCTACTTTAAGTGGTAAGTGAACTATTTTTTATCGATTTAAATTTGTTTGTTACTAGTAGTGTTCTCAAAAAAAAAATAACAATTGGTCACTTAACTGGGCGAGTAATTGCTTACTAGGCAACTTATATTTGCCATAACTTAATTTAACGTCTTTTGTGCACACTCGTCAGTATTGACCAATTTACGCCTTGCTTTATCATGTAAGTCTTTTTAGCACATCATTCTTATTAATAGCTAGTCCTCTGTGGCAACTTTGACTTGTTACATTTTCGCTTACATTTAGTACTTAACTTCTTTAGAGCACTTCTTCTGTATTCTAATTCTAGAGCAGCATTCCGATTTGATACATACATTTTGATGGAGTTACATCTTTTCTTTTAATACCTTTGCGGTCTTAAATACTCAAATATTTATGTTTGAAATATTACAGAGAGCTGTTCTAGAACAAAGCTCCGTTGTACACCCAGGTCTTGTATAATTTCTTTTATCTTAGATTTCCCAATGATTAGAGAATACTATGTTCCAATCGTTCATATTTTTGCTGTTTAATAAGCCATCTACCAGTTTCAAAAAAGAAATGTTAAATCTTGTAAAATTTTTTCCCATGCTGTTATTATTTCCTAAAAATGATAAATCATTATGGAATATGTAGAAAACGTTATTTTATTGCCTATTAATATTTTACTGTTCCAGCTGCCTTGCTTTGTACTCTGTTTTTATGGTTCGTTGACAGAAAGGGTGACAAATCTCTCAACATGACTTCTGCTGGAAGACGTAGATTGCAAGCGTAAGTAAACATTTGCTTTTTTTCATACTACCAGACAAAAAATATGACACTTTCCTACCATATATTATATAAAGAAAGGCTTGAAGTTAACATATTTTATTAATGTTTCTTTGAGATTTTATTGAAAAACTAATTATTGCGATTTTTTTATTTGATAACATTCAAGTACTGTTTATACTAGATGGTTTACTTACTATTCTTCCAAAGAATATTTACCTGTACGGCATAACTATGTATTTGCATATATTCTCCAGACATTTATATTTTTATAATCTTTTCTTTGATCGCATTTTTTGTGATTTTTGCCAATCGGTTATTCTTAGCATTAATGTGTATCTTTTGTGATATGTAATCTTCTAAGTGGTATTTTACAGACGTGTTTAGATTTTATGTCAACAGATGTCTTTGTTGTGAATGTTACTTGTGCAGATTTGATTTTCCAGCCTAGTTTGTAGTAAATCAAGTAAATTGCATAACGTTCCAATTACTGTTACTGGATCAGAATCTGCTGACAGTATTAAGCTCATCTGCAATTATTTTCAATGATAGATGGTCATCAGAAACATAAAAGATTTTTTAAAGCAAAAATATTTATATTCTTTTGTAATACTTTTTAGCCTTCAAGGACCAAATTCAAAGACCAATATTGTAAGTGATAATTCAGACGATAATAAAACTGATTTGTCCTAGATTAAAAATCTACTTGAATCGACACGCAATAAAGCTGAAATAAAATATATAATTTGTTTATTTTATTCAATTTTAATGTTCATTGAATTAATATAATTACATTACACAATAAGCTTATCTCAGATATATTTTTATATAAAAAATTAATTCAACTA
Organism: Hermaeophaga mercurialis; assembly: GCA_951812935.1. Classification (NCBI taxonomy): domain Eukaryota; kingdom Metazoa; phylum Arthropoda; class Insecta; order Coleoptera; family Chrysomelidae; genus Hermaeophaga; species Hermaeophaga mercurialis. Next base: position 4,837,455 of record OX638360.1, on the reverse strand, counting down.
AGAAAGGTTAGGCTACAAAAAATCACCCAGTTGAAATTAAAAAGAAAAACAGAAAATCGGTCTCGCTTTTCCTGATGGAGGTGTCTCTTGTGACGTAATCCCTCATTAGTGCGATTAGAGATATTTTGCTTTGTATTTTCACTACGCATCTTGCCGCATTTCGATTTTAAATGAATTTTTAGACTGCTAGTATATATATAAAGATCGGCGGCGAAATTAGGATAGTACATATGCGTGCATCCTGAATGGTTAAGGGATTTGCTCTACATACAGTTGTTACTGAGAGTATAATTTTTTGTCACCACTGCAAAACTAATTGAAAATTTCTGTTTTGCTCAGTTCAGTACTAATTATTCTCTCAAGCTGTTTTAATTACATCATCTTTTACACCAATAATGTCATTCAGATTAATAATTAATAATGAATGAATGAATTAATAATTATTTAATGATGAATCTTGACGTTTAACATATTTTTGGAGATTATTTTTCCTTTCAATAGACAAAGCATCTATATAGCTGTTCTTATGGGAGTAAAAATGTTTAGAGAAAATAAAGGACATAATCTGCCTAAGTTGTAGATAAAGAGGTTGTTGGGAATTCGACATTTCCAAAGGAAAATTAGATCTCTAGATCTCTAATTCGAATTTAAATTAGCGCGCCGGAAATCTTTCCCCTCACACCACCTCTCATATTGCTTAAGTTCGAGTCTCCCCTGCTCTCAAATTTTACGATATTAAATGTAAAATTTCTCAAAAGCAACAATACGATGGGACTTAAAAATCATGCACTTTCATTTATAAATGCTACTCTTCTAGATACTATATATAAATAAAATAAAACCTCCTCCCGATATTTCCCCGCACGAGCTGTCTAGGGGAAAATGGACGCTAATTACTAAAAACACTTAAACAGTCCACTGCCACCCCCAATCGAGTAATTAGCCGTTCCAGAGGTAATAACTACTTTCTATTCCATCACTTTCAAGAATAGTCACCCTGATTCTAACATGAAATTGTTCAATACTGACATTTGTCATGAAAAGTCGAACTTTTCGTAAATATGTCAGTTTTAAATTTTTTATGGGATATATGTCTAATAAATCTGTAATATGTTTTGTATGTAAATAAAAAATAAAATAAAAAAACCTTGTAGAAAACAAATTTGTTTTCACTTCTCCAGCAATAGCACACCGCGGTTCAGAAAATCTCGTTATTCCCAACTAGTTATATAAATAGCTATTATAAAATAAGTATTTTTTTAATTACCAATTATATTTTACACCAACTTTTGTACTTGCATGACCTTTATTTAATAAGCGGAGAAAGATATTATGTTTAAAATAGTCCATAATCAAAATATTTCCAGCAATAAATCCATGATCTAAGAAATACTTTTTACACCCTTAAATTAAGTACTAAATAGTGTCGATAAGACATAAGAACATACAACTTAATATGGTCTATGGATTTATTTTTATGTAAAACAATTTTAAACCAAAAAGTCACTTGAGTAATATTTAAATTTTTGTGGAATAAGCTCATTCTAAATTCAAAGATAAAAAATAAAGATCTGATACCAAATCATTTGTTTAAAATATTTTTAGGGCCTTAACATTTCAGATTTGATCTGTCCAATATTATGTATAATGATAATATAAACATAGAGATACTGCTATAGAGAATATAAACTTTACTTTACATCAAATTAGGGACATAATTTCTACTTTTCTTCAAAATCACGTTTTAGACAAATGCGTTCTTATTTAATTACTTTTAATCGATTTTTCTTTAAAATTTGTAATAATGGGTGGTTTGATAGTTCACCTTAATCAAATATGGTAACACGATACCTTAATATATTTACAAAATTTAGAACTAGGGCAAATGAGACCATTAATTATGTCGTTTTAAAGTAGAAATTTCACAACAAAATAAAACGTTCGACCCCTTGATTCTGTTTTAATGAAATTTAAATTCGGTTATAAAATTTAGCTATTTTAAATATACATTTTTATTTAACTACTGTTTTTTTAAGAACCAAAAATGATTTATTATTTAATTTCATATATTTTTATTTATAATTAATGTAACTTTATTATTGGGACTGAAATAATAGACAATACAAAGATATTTTTATTGAAAAATCATTAGAGAGAACAGTATTATTACAAATAGGTTATTTCTTCAGTACTTACATAAAAAACTTTTGAAATTTAGTTTTGCTTTAAGTTGTTTTTGTTTCACTTTTGTGGTTTTTCTTCATATATATTATTTTGCGAAACTAATAAAAATACTCAATTTCAAGAACATCTGCTTAGAAAAAACAAGACTTAATACAAAATGTAATTAGTTATAAAAAAATACTGTTATCTTGAAACTCACAGTTTTATACTTAATCACTAACACTTCATCTTTTAATTAGATTAGAAGGTGATTAATACATTACATTTTGTTATCGTTTGTAATTATCTAGTTTTTATTTTAAAAATTGTAATTTAAAAAAAGCTAATAAGTTAATTTAAATATATTTTATGATGCTTTGTACGAATAACTGTTTTTCTTTTTTACAGATTGAATGGGGATACCGAAAGATTAATAGATCCCGAGACAATGGGATCTTCATCTGACCACTCCGAAGCAAATTCAGACTTCCATATACGCAATAGGTATTTATCAAGAATTGGTGCCCCTGTAAGTTTTATAGTAGGGGAAATAATAAATATTCACACAAATCTCACTTCAATAAACGTATTCTTTTCTTCAAATTATAAATATTCTTTTGGATATAGTATATGACAAAATTTTTATTGCCATTCTTTATAAAGAATTGCTCTGGCAAAAATGGAGACGATTAAAAAAGATTACATATATGGGAAATGACCCAAAAGCATACATGTTTGGAACGTTTTTTTTCTTGAACGCACAAAATGATAATGACAGATAAACCAAAACGGGCAGACTTGAGACTGAAGTCAACTACATTAGAACATGACATACAAACTCTTTGCAACAAGCATCAAGCGCAAGTAGCTCGTTAAGTTTATACCTATAATTAAATATGGAAAAGTCTTTCATTAAAATAATTTTTGTAAAATTTACTTATTCTGATTGCACCACAATTTTCTACTAATTTCTTCCTAAAACCTACCATTTAAATTTCTTTAAAAAGGTTGAGAAACACTGATGTAGTATTTTTACTGACACCAATATATAATTTTAAGTGACTATAACATATACCTTTGGAGTCTACAGTGATCAGTAAGAAGGCTGATTAACCAAGTTTGCTTATTTTTGTCAGATCCAAGTCTGCAAAAACTTACTTGTGTCTTCAGTCCCTTCTCATAATTTGGTAAATTACTCTTCTCTACGACTTGATATTCAACAGTGACATTTTTCTTGTTATTGCTTAACCTGTCTAGAGCCCCTGCGCATTCTGTACCATAGCTGATTTTGAACGATCTGACTAATTGAGCAGTTGCATATGTCTCTTTGAGAGAGAGAGAGTTACATTTCTACTTTTTAACTATAGTAATTTGTCCTTTTCCTCTTTCCTATTGTTCCTTATAATTTTTGATATTCAAACCGCACCCAAAACATTTTTGGGAAATTACTGACTGCCCTTATGAATTATTTGTTAAATCTTTTACAGCTCCCTTCTGCCTACGACGTAGACGCACAAGAAATATATTAAATTTTTGAAAAAGGATCCTAAATCGTAATAAAGAAATTAAGTTTAAATATTTTTTAATATAAAACTGTGATTGATTGTGTAATATTTAATTGACATTGTATTTTTTATGAAATAGTTTATAGGATCACTGAAATGTATATTACCACTTATTTAAATTTTAAGAATTTGTATATTTTGTTGGATTTTAGTTTTTAACAGTACCATAACTTACGAAAAAAATAATTTGATTTGAAATCTATAATTTATGGGGCTCTAACATACTGAGTAATTTAAATTTACAAATGTTAACAAAATGATTAAGTGGTAACTTGAAGACATCAAATCATCTCTTACTACTTAGTTTATCGCTCTACCTGACTGAGATACAGGATTTTTTCTAAATTTTTGTCACAATTTCCTCAAGTTATTTGCTACCTGGTATAAAGTTTTGATACTATAAAATTAAGTACTGGCATTAAATATTTAAAATATATATATTTTTGTAAAACCTTGTTTACTTAACTTAGAGAATTTAAAAAAAATCGTGCGTTTTTAAGCTGCTTTTATATCTCATAATAAATTTGAAAATTTTAAAAAACAGTATGTTGTTATTTGATATGCTTAAAATAACAAAAATTTGTAAGTTTAAGATATATGACTAGAGAAATTTTTAAAACACCCTATATCTCTATAACGAAGAGAAAGGCTCAGTATTGACTGGTGATTTAGGATCGGTTGATAATCTTAATAAACGTAGATACAGTTAAATTTAATTTAGCCTGTATATCATATAAACGGGAACATACATTTCCCTAAATTTGATTTTCATGATGTATATTTCCATTTATTTACAATTTTTCTGAGATATTCAAAAATATTATTTATATTATATTGGAAATTTATTGAACTGATTTTGATCAATTTATTTTTATGTTGAAAATAGAAATTATTTTTTAAGTATATTTATGTATTTATGTTTTAAATCTTTATAATCACTGCGTATTTTACTAAGTTGAACTTTTCAAATGTATTAAATGTTTTTATTTTTAATAAATTTATATTAGCAGAAATAAAAATTTAGCAAATAAATGACTGCTATATAAATTTAAATTGTCAGAAATATATTCAAATAATTCTACACCAAATATACAAAGGTACATGTAATCTCAGATGACATTGGGTATTCTGATTTATATTTTGAATTTTCTCATTTTCTCGTATTAAATAAAAAAAAGCCAAATGTCATTAAATATTTAATTTTTTATTTATCTCTTGTATTTTTTTCATCAAGATTAATTAGTTAATTAAATTATTTTCCTGATAGTTCTCCAATATTTCTCTGTTTATCGTAATAGTTAATTTGTTGTAAGTATAGTTATTAATGAAATAAGATTATAGTGATATTAATTATAAGAAGGGTATTTTATATATATTGTGCAAGGATAAAGTTAAATTGAAGAAATTATTTTTAATATTGTATGACGCCCGACACAATGCTTGTGAATAATAATTGAAGACGCAATTTATAAAAGATACAAGGAAAAATATAAAACAAGTTAAAAATAAGCAAATGTATGCTATATTAAAATAAAAAACGAAATAAATGAAAATGTGAATTAAAATAATATTTATATCTAGTTTTTGGGTCTTCATTTATTAAATTTAAAACACATAATATATTTTTTTTTGTTACCTATAAAAACCAGTTACCGAATTTATTTACTATGTTTTTAACGAATTTATAAACAATTAGGTATACATTTTCTAATAAAGGAATTTAATTATATTTGTTTTTTTTTTTAAACAGTAATAGCTGCTAATAATTTACTAGATCTATTTTCCTACAACATTGCAAAAATATGCTCTTTTATAGAAAATGTTGTGTCTAATCAGCTATTGTAATTTTTTATCGCGGCAAGAATCCCCAGTCCCTCAAAACCAAATTAAGTTTAGATCATTTATAGCGACTCAGCTATACTTATTAAGTATTGTTATTTTCCATAGGACAATAATTCATGCGCACAAGTTTCTGAGTATTAAGTGAAATTTTAGTCATTTTCTTGTTCGTTGGCAAATCTGGTAGATGATGTCTAGTATAGTTTCTTCTGGGTATATAAGACTATTTCTTGGAAGTCTGTTGAATAAAAAACTGAAGAATTTACTGGTTGTGAGTTTTCTTGGCAAATTCCTTCAAAAGTTACTTACTTCTTTCTTGAATGGACCCTATCTTCGTCTTACTGTAAGGGAATGCATTTAATAGATGATGAAGTGGATAGTATGGCTGTCTTATTTTTATTAGAATTTGAGGCATGCGGTTTCAGGTACTTGAATGATTTTTAATGCTGTTTCTACAATTTAAAAACTACGTATTCCAAAGCAGGTCTACATATGAGTTTGTAAATTTTTGTGGTTGTTTTTAAGTGTAACACCATAAAACATGACAATTATTTAAATGAAAACGATTTAGAAGATGAGTAATAATATACACAAGAGAATTATAATAAGCTAGCTTAGAAAATATGTGTACGTTGAAAAATAACAGTTATAAAAAGCAAAAAGTACACTGGACAGAAGAAATTATAAGAGAAATTAAAAAAAAAATAGAAGATATGGCAAATATACTTGAGAAATAGGAATGAAGAAAATTATGAAACATATAGGGAGCAAAGAAAAAATGGTTAAAATGTTAATAATATTTAAAAAAATGTTTTGGAGGTATTTCAGACAAAAAAATGGAATGGAACTTTAAACTGAATCAAGAATGATGTTTTAAAGTGATCGAAAACTTTAGGTGATGACCGTGTTAGGTCGAAACTAGTTGTTAAGTTTATTAAAAAAATGTGCGGAAAGATTTTGAGTTTTCTTCGATTTTATCCTATGTACCACATTTGAATTTCATGGATAACCTTTTATAACTTTAGACATTACAAAAAAAATGAACTTAAAAGTGCTGAAAGAGAATTACTTGCAGATCAATAGAAGATAATGAAAATATGGACAGGACATTTTCAGAATTTACTTAATAACAAAAATAAAAATTACTATCAAAACAATGTGAAATTGATCATATAAATGAGAGGCAATATGATAAACAAGACAAAACAAAAACATCCAAAAACTGGTAAAATGTGTTGAAAATTTAAAGAATGGAAAAGCAGGTGAGGGTAACACAACTGCGGAAATGTTAAAGAGAAACTGGAAAACGACTATCTTTAAAAGTATCTATTAGGACATGGAAAGAAGAAACAATACCAAAAGAATAGAAAATTAGGCCTACTCATAGTTCCATATTATTATAATCATAATGAGTACAATAACAAAAGTATAAGAATGAATATTGGAAAAGCAACTAAGAGGAGTACACAGGTTCATATACAGGGTGTTACTATATTCGACCGACAACGCTTTACCCCAGAGAGCTCTTGTTAATTGATGAATTTTGATATGGGAACATAAACCCTTAAAGGGCTTAGTTTCCGAGATACAGGGTGTAAAAGTTTGAAATCAAAATTAAAAATTTGTCATAAATCAGAAACGCCTCCAAATATTTTTTCAAATTTGGTGACCAATATGCTCTTTAAGAAAGTAATATTTTGACATAAACTGACTTTTGAAAAATTTAACCAGTGGCGCGCTATCAGGGTTTGTGGCAACTTTTATACCCCCTATCTTTTACGCCACTGGAACAAATTTTTTTTTTTTAATTTTTTTAAATTTTCTGTTCATTTTTAGGTAAAAAAGTAATAACCTTTTATGGAGCTAAAATGAACGGTGTTGTAGATAATTTGATTCTGAACAAAAGTCTGCAAGTACTTAGATAATTCACAAATTATGATTTGTTGTGTAATTTGCCCGTCGGCGTTTTGCTAAACAAGTAAGTATTTGCTTTTAATCCATACTATTAATTCGATTTCGAATAATAACTAAGCGTTAGGCGTTAGTTGAAAAAAGAATACATGCTATTTCTGAGATTTTCTGAGAACTTGATAAAAGTAAAAATCATAATAACGCAAAAGCTATCAAAATTAAATTCAAACAAATGTATTAGATACAACAATAACAAAATTGTCAAAATTACAATAGTTGTTCAAACTGTCGGCCATTTACTTGTAAGCACGTTCTACACCGTTTTCTCATTGAAAAACCTGTTTTTGAGAATAACTCCGGATTGGACTGAATGAGTTCTGTCGCAGCTTGAATTCTCGCTATTAGATTAGCCCCAGATAAAAAAATCGATAGGGTTTAAGTCGGGTGACCTTGGAGGCCAACATTGGGGTCCACCCCGACCAATCCATTTTTCTCTAAATCGTCTGTTTAGGAAATTTCTAGCACTTGCAGCAAAATGAACAGATGCCCCATCGTGCTGAAACCACATGTGTTGTCTAATATTTAACGGTACATTTTCCAACAATTCATCTAACACTTCTTCCAGAAACCGCGTATAAATATCTCCATTTAATTTATTTGGAAAAAGGTAAGGCCCGATTAAACAATCCCCAACCATACCCACCCACACATTCACCGAAAATTTATGCTGAAATCCACGTTCACGAACAGAGTGTGGATTTTCTTCATCCCAAACGTGACTGTTTCTGGAATTAAAAATGCCTTCCATGGTAAATTTGGCCTCGTCTGTATACAATAAATAATTTGGGATATTTCGATTTTCACGACACTTTTGTACATACCTGTTTGAAAATTCCATACGTACCGGAAAATCTCTAGGTTCTAATGCTTGAACCCTGGTGAATTTGTAAGGACGCAATATTTGTTCTTTTAAAACTTTCCATACAGTATTATTGTCCACTCTTAATGCATGGCCTAGAGTTCGAGTACTTAAAGATGGCCTTTCAGAAATATTATTTAATATTGCCTCTTCCAGACGCACAGTCCTTGTTGTTCGTGGCTTTCCAGCATTATTTCTATTAATTAACAAGTTTTCAGTTTCTCTCAGTCTTCTCTCAATACTTCCAAATATAGAATGATGTGGAATTCGACAATTGCGGAATCTTTGTTGGTATAAACGAGTTGCTATTCTACCATTTTTTCGAGCTTCCCCATAGATCATTAACATATCGGTCAATTCTTCAAATGAAAAATTCATTTTGTAACAACAAAATTAATTTAAAAACTAGTTTAAAACTGTATTGTTTAATCTACCAAGATCTTGTCAAATACACGAACTATGAAAAATTTGACACGTGCCTGCTAGATCAGAATTTAGAAATATTGAGTAGTTACAAATTATCTAAGTACTTGCAGACTTTTGTTTAGAAGCAAATATCTACAATATCGTTCATTTTAGCTCCATAAAAGGTTATTACTTTTTTACCTAAAAATGAACAGAAAATTTAAAAAAAAAATAAAAAAATATTGGTCACCAAATTTGAAAAAATATTTGGAGGCGTTTCTGATTTATGACAAATTTTTAATTTTGATTTCAAACTTTTAACACCCTGTATCTCGGAAACTAAGCCCTTTAAGGGTTTATGTCCCTGTATCAAAATTCATCAATTAACGAGAGCTCTCTGGGGTAAAGCGTTGTCGGTCGAATATAGTAACACCCTGTATTAACAATAAACCAGGTCGTGGATAAAAAGCACACTCGAGGAGAAATAGTCCATTTAGCATTTTTAAACATGGAAAAAGCTTCTAGTTTATTTTATGGATATGTTAAAAGAAGTTAAACAAAAATCGAAACAATACCTTCATATAGGATACCGAAACCTGGAAAGGATAAACATCTTTGAATCTGTCTTTGCAGATTATGTCAATAGTTATAATAGCAGAAAGTGAAAGAATCCTATAATGCAACTTGAATATATGGAATTACAATTAAAAAAAATAACGTCAATAACGGAGTATAGGCAGTATAAGCAAGCACAATTAGAATGAGAATAAATGAGAAATTTACAACATTTAAATATATAGAAGTAATTTTAGAAAAAACGACAATAGAAAAAGCAAAAATAAATAAAAGGGTTGAAAAATCCATCTATGCCATGAATAAAGAAGTTATAAACAAAAAATAAGTGTTCAAACAAATGAAAATGATACTGTTTTCAAATTTATATATAGACCTAAATGAACTATAATGAAATATCTGCGTAAAGTAAAAGATGGCACAAGAAGAAACAGAGCAAGGAATGACTAAATAAATAGAACAAATTAAAAACTAATGATATAAGACAACTGGCTTGGTGGGAACATGTACAACGGATGCGTACTTTAGTTCCTACACGGGAAATATGGGAAACCAGTCACAGGGAACAAAAAAAGTTGGGATAATATAGCACGGGAAATAGTGATATAGTGAGGGAATACATTACAAGAAAAACCGATTCTCGAAAGGTTTAGAAAAATTTTATACCCTAAACCCAATTTCGGCTAGAATAGGAATTTGATTATATATACATACACACCAAAAGATATAAGTTATCATATTTTGTTTTCGATAAATTTACATAAATTTATGTTTAATGTATGAATGCCATATTAAAATATTCTGTTTGTTTAATCAAAAGTACCCTAAAACGATTCCTGTTATAGTTTTAGTTTCTCCAGTACTTATGATTATTATAAGCTGGCAAGCCATATATCTATTAAGATATTACATTCTATTTTTTAGGTACATCTCTTTTTATCAGTGACATAAAACGATGCATTTTTTATTGCTGTCATAGTTTGATAAAACTGTCATTACTCTATGCCAAATTTATTATAAGATTTAATTTAATAATAGAATTGGGAGGTCCCTCAACTCCATCCAGCCTTACAACAAAGGGTGGAAACGCTCAGGATTAAGTAAGTAGAAGTTAATGGCAATAATCTAAGAACATCGAAAAACCTTTAAAACCGTTTTCGAAGCACCTGGCCGACACCACAAAGGGAGGCTCGCTGATGCCAAAAGTAAATGTACTTAAAAATGTGTTGGATTTTTCTGAGAATTTACTCTTGCAGGATATTATTTTTCAAAATTTTCTCAAGATTTGGTTACAAAACTAGTTTAAAATAATATATTATTGAAATGAACAACAAGGGATTTTAAGGAATAACCTCTGATATGGATATTTTCATTTTCAAAAAAAATCCCATAATTTGTTTAAATACACTGTTTTCAGACAACGGATATGTTAATAATATGATATCCCAATTTTAAAGTCGAGATTTTATTAAATCTCAATTTTAAAACGAAAATTTAAAAATATCGAATTTTGCTTTTAAATCTCAACATTACATTCTCGTGTTTTCTCGTTCTTGATTTTAAATTAGAAATAAAATAAAAACCACTTTTTTATTGAATCTTAGTATTTGATGTAGAAATCTTAAAATTATAGCGTTTTACTTCAAGATTTCGACTTATTTATTTATTTTATTTTACTTCTAAATTAGCGTTTTCGGCTTTACCTCCAAAATCTTAAGAAATGTCAACTTTAAATTGTTAAAAAAAATATTGTAATGGGTCTTGAATTTCAGTAAAATTATTCAAAATTAATTGTTTTTCTTTAAGGTCTCGAATATTTTTGGATACATTTTAAAGTACACATTTTAATGAATCTTGGAAAAATATTTGAAAAATCTTCTGTGTTATTTCAAATTTCAATTTTATAAGCTCCACATTTTAATTAATCTCGAATTTCTAAAAAAAATAATAATTAATTGTTATTCTTTAAATCTCGACTTTAAAAACGATATTCCAATGATACCCAATTTTAAAGCAATAAATTTGTGTTTTTTTTCAAGATCTAGACTTTAATATCGATATTTTACTTATTCTCGATTTTAAAGAAAGAATTTTTAATAAATCTCGATTTTAAACGGAATGTCTTTAAAAATCTTGTATTCTACTTCAAAATCTGGACTTTTTGAAGAGGACGTTTTAATTAATTTCGACTTTAAAGAGACAAATTTTAATAAAAATAAAACACTGGATTTTAAATTTTTACATTTTGATACAATTACAATTTTCATTTTTATTTACTTTTTCCAAAATATTTATATAATATAAACTCTTGAATATTTTGTACAAGTAAAGAAATGAATATTTACTGTATATTATTTACTTTCCAAAGATATAAACAATATTCATTAAATATTGTAAAGCAAATATTTAATTTGGATAACAAACATTTAAAAAACATAATATTTCTTTTATATAAAGGAAATATTTAAAAAATATTTGGTGCTATTAGGGGTCCTTCTATGAGACAGGGTGAGAGAGAATGGTACAAAAAAGAAAATCTTTACTGGTTTGCCAAACGACATCCTAAGACTAATCTAAACACATAGAAGAAATTTTAAGTGCCAAATCGTAATTTGTACAAATCTATATACTTCCATTGTTATTAACAATTAGATTTCTAATTAATTCAGAATATTCTCTACTTCTAGAATTAACAGTCAGGTTTTAAATGATACAAAGCAAACAAATTTAGCATATTTAGACAATTTCAGGACTCCCCTTCTAAAGCTGGATTCACAATGCAAAACCATATATATAGACAGCATAAGTACATTGAAACTGCACTACCAACAAGTTATTGCTGCTAATATCATGAAACCGAAATAATCATAACAGGATAGAGAGATAAAGAAAAATACTAACTGCTCTTGTTACTTATTAAATATAATAATATCGAATCATCACTTGAAATTACACATAGTTTAATAAAATTGTAAAAACCATATTTGGTAAAATGGAAAACAGCCAAGAAAGACCTAAAGGATTTCTGAATTACTTCTGCCATCCTCTAGGAAATGGTCACCGATTTGTTGCATTATTCTTTATGTGTTTCCTAAGTTTTGGTAAGCATATTATCACACATTTATGATTATAATAATTGGCAGACGGACTGTTGGTTTCTAATTGATTGCGGTTAATATTTTTTACACTCAACCTTTATGTACCTCTTTCCAGGTTATTGTTTCTGTTATGACAGTCCTGCAGCTCTACAAGATTACCTCAAAAGAGACCTAAAAATGAGTGAATTACAATATACATCTTTATATTCTGTATATTCTTGGCCAAATGTGATATTGAATTTTTTAGGGGGCTTTTTAATAGATAGGTATGGACGTAGTACAAAACAGTCTGCAAAAAAATATTTAGGTTTTAAATTTAATTAAAAATTGTATATTTGCATATCTTCAATTTTCGTTATACCTATTAAAATCTGGGCTTTTACTTTTCATTTAAAGTGTGGAAAAATAGTTTCCCGCAACTAATTTCTCAATATAAATATTTAAAATAAGTTATAATCCAAATCTCCTTTATAACCTATCGAAGTTAATATAGAATTTACAAATTTTGTTTTATTTACAAAATGTTTTTTAGGTTTTTTGGTGTAAGATTAGGTGCAAATATATATATAGGACTAACCCTATTTGGACATCTAATTTTTGCCTTTGCTGTATTTTTTAATGTGTATTGGTTAATGTTGGTTGGACGATTCTTGTTTGGGTAAGATTACGTTTAAAAACATTTATAATAAATTAGTTAAGAAAATAAACTGTAAAATTTGCTATTTTGATTAATTCGATAAAAATATAGAATAAAGTAAAAATACGTTTTAAAAATATTTTAATGTTTTTCAAGGATTGGTGCTGAATCATTGTATATTGCTCAAAGCAATTATGTTGTCTTGTGGTTTAAGGATAAAGAACTGAATATGGCGTTTGGCTTGGAGCTAAGTATTGCTAGGCTTGGAAGCACTGTTAATTTTTTAGTAATGGAAAGTTTATATAAAAGCGTCCATAATAAAATGCATGACAAAAAACGACATTATATTTTAGGGGTAGTATTTATTATAGGTAAGAAGATCCTTTCAATTAAGATATACAAACCAAGCGTTTAAGTGTACAGGTTTGTTTATTGCTTGAAGATATATGAGATTTTTTGGCCGAATTTAAATGACGTCGGTTTTATATTATCCATAATATTTATACAATATTTACACGCCAATGAAACTATAGATCTTATTGTTTGTTTATGTAAATTCATTCCTATAGATAGACATTTCTTTTTTGCAGTTTGGAAAATTTTCTTTTTATAAAACAAATTTTTCTTTTTACATTGACAACCAAAGATTTCAAAGTAGGAATATATCTGTTTAATTTTAGCCGGTGCAGTATGCCTGAGTTCCTTCATATGTTCAATCGTATTAGGTATTCTTGATAAGAGAGCAGAAACCATATTAGGACGAAACATCAATCCTACTGGAGAAACTGTTAAATTGTCAGACATAAAAAACTTCAAGCCTTCTTTCTGGCTAGTGACTCTTATATGTGTAACTTTTTACTGCGCTCTTTTCCCATTCATCACAATAGCAAAGTGAGTATTAAAAATATTTTTAACACTGTTTTTGATTATGTCGAATATTTGCAATCACCTATAAAACTAACAAATTAAACTAATGGATAGCGAAATATCTGCTCTCTAGCTTATTAGAGGCCAGTGAAGCAGAATGACGGTTCTGGAATTACAGACCAATAATTTAAAATCATGTATAAAAACACTTCAATTACCATACAAAATACACAACTTGAACGAGTATAGATACTTAGGCTGTTGGTAGCACTCAGATTTGAACTTTGATAAAGAAATACGAAGTCGGATGCACGTACCGCATATATTAAATATGAAAAAGTGCTTAAATGCAGAGGTCTAAAATTGTCACTATGCATGCGCTATCTAAGATGTTATGTATGGTCAATACTGTTGTATGAGGTTGAGGCTTGGATTCCTCGGGTTGATAAAGTGACAAACAATGAAGTCTTATAAAGAATGCATAAAGAATGAGAATTGTTTACCACAATGAAGAAAAGGAAAATTACATATCTTGGCTACATTATCAGAAATATCATATTCTTCAGTTACTTCTGGAGGGTAAAATAGCCAGAAAAAGAGGAAGGGGGCGAAGAGAGATGTATTGGGCTCGGAATATAAGACAATGGATAGGAATTAAAACTTTTGGAGAACTTATCCACACATCTAGAGAGCGAAAGAGAATTAGAAATATGGTCGCCAAAATCCATTAAGAATGGATAGGGAGTCAAAGAAGAAGAATAGAGTGTCGGCAACTATTAGAATTAGGGCTCTCCATTAAACTGCCCCTAAATATTTTAATCAGGAGACTATATTCAGGTCATTTTGTATCAGAACATGTTTCGTCCTCACCAAGAACTGGTGTGGAGAGAATGCGTTCATGGCTCATAATGTCGAAACTGGAGATACCCTCTGCTGACAAAAATGTCCAATAATCCTTCTTCGATTGAGATGAAAATCGAAAAGGGATAGGAATTTATGTCATTGCCCGGAGTCAGACTTCATGGAAAGTGATTTACAGAGAAGGAACCATCTGGCCGTTGTATCTATCCTATAGTTCCTTCCTGGGGTTTCTCAGGAGAGTATCTTTTTGGAGTTTAGTACCCGCAAATACATAATTATTACTTAGGTAGAATTTTCTCCAAGATTCCCTCTCAGGTTAATTCTGTTTTATTTTCAGAGATTTTTTCCAAACTGAATTTAATATGAATGCTGAAGATTCGAACTTCTTAAGCAGCATTATTTATATTATTTCTGGAGTAGCGTCTCCGTTTTTAGGATATGGTATGGATAAAATCGGTATGCACATTTTGTGGATATTTATAGGGACTTTCGGAATCTTATTGTCACATATTTTGTTGGGTTTTACAACATTAACTCCATATGTTGCTATTGTAAGTTAGGAAAAACGATAAAATTATTTTGTTGTTTTTTTCTTTACTTGTAGGTACTAATGGGCATTACTTACACAATATTTGGTGCTAGTTTATGGCCCTTAATATCGTTTATTATTCCTGAATATCAATTGGGAACAGCTTATGGAGTGTAAGTAATATTTTCAATCTATTCATTTTTATTAGCATCCTTTCGTTTTAATTGTAGTTATTAAATTATAATGATAACTTTCTTAATTTTTATATTACTGATAACTCTGTAGTAGTTGAATTGTGTTTCTTATTTAAATGGTAGTTTAATGATACAATACAATATAAAAAAAATTACTGAATAGTTGTCAATTTGGAATTATAAAACGTTTTGTGATTAATTTTAAAATAGTCACATACTCGTATTGTACAGTTGTCATTATTAATTTGCTGAAGTTTGATTAGGTACATTGTAAACATTTTTAGGACTATATCAATTCAAAATTTAGGACTAGGTTTAATTCCTATTTTTACTGGTTTAATTGTGGGAAAATATAGTTACACGGCTGTAGAAATTTTGTTTATTTCCACTTCCGGTGGTAAGTACAAATTGAAAATTTTAATTTTAAACACTAATTTGCATATGATTAGCCTACATTTTTCTCAACATTTTTTTAATATAGTCTGATGAATTCGGGAATCTGACAAGCCTGTTTATGTTAATTAGCCACATGTACTTAGCGATACAGTGCAATATATCCAGGATCAGTTGTTAAAACTTTTGTCCATTTATACAATGTGTGGTAATAAAATTTATGAATTGTACTGAAAATGAAGAAAAAAAAACAAGAAAACCTGCGTACTATGATTTAATATCATTTTGGTTGTGGTTTAACATTCAACAATGTATGAAACGTATATTTTTTACATTTGGTCGTAAAACTCCGTCAAATACGACAGTATATAGCTTATTTCAAAAATTTCAAGGGAATGAAATCCCTCAAAATCAATTCTTGCCAAAAATATCGATACTGTACGTCGCCTGATTGAAAAAGAGCGTCATATGTGACAACAGTAAATTCGAAATGGTATAAAACAGTTTGCTTATCCGAAGTCTAATGACTCACTCGTCTCCTAGTTCTGATTTGGTACCAAATTACTTTTGCGTCTCCTACCATTAAAAATTAAAAACGTTGTTAACATTTTTGCTGAATTAAAGAGACAGTGAATGCATTAAAAATTTTTTGAGTATACCAATTTCTGAATAGAATAAATGTTTTCATATAACTGATTTGATTGAATGAAAAAAATTGTAGAATATAATGACGAATAGAAAGTAAAATAATCGCTTTACATATAAACTTGTTTTTCATTGCTATTCCCTAATTTATCCGACTAAACCTTGTGTATAGTGATTTAGTTTGATACTTTGTTTTTATGTTGATTTTTTTTGTTTATTTATTTAATGTAATCGTATATAAAATATACAGACAAAACCGGCGATCATAATCATTAGTATGCAAATTCAGAGAGAATTTTAATTTCCTTAGGCAGTAAAAGAAAAGGTATAATCATATAGAACAAGATAACTGAAAAAAAACGCAATAATCCTACTCTCGCGAACTCCGCTGTGCTAGAGGTACTATTATGACTACCGGTACGTTACCTCTGATATACTCTCTTCAAGATGCTAGAGGGAAATTGTAATGTATTCTCGCTTCTTCATAAAGCGTTCTCTTATGCTTGCATGGATTCATGTATGAAATCCAATATTTTCTCTGAATCTGGATATGCTCCACTAAACCTATTTATTAAAATTACCATACTATTATTTATCGACGGTATCTATTATATTTCAAATCAACACTGTCTCTTTAGGATGTAATTCTTACGAAAAATGTAGCTAATACTTATTGCAACTTGAGTGAAACTAAAAAAAAGGACGATGATATAATAATTTATCCATCTATTCATCAAGGCTCGTCGATGTTTAATTTATATTACTTTGATTATTCATCGGGGAATCCTCGTTTGTTTAAAAGAAAACTTAATTTATATAAATCTAACATAAGGTAAAATAAATATAAACTTTCGAGTACACACAGTACATAGATTGCTACGTTTCTTAGAATATTAGAATAATTTTCCTTAAAAACAAAAATTTAGCTAACGTAAAACAAACTTTCCAATTTTGAAATTTTAAAATCACTTGACGTTTGGTGGCATTTACGAAAATTAAAGTTTCTTTTAAACAAAAAATCACGTCTAATGGATGGTAATTGTTTTAAAAGTTTTTTCCCTAGGTATATTTAAAATTAATGAAATGTAAATGTAAAATAATAATTTGCACGTGTTAATCTTTCAGTGGCTATCATTTGTAATTTCATATTATGGTTGATAGATAGAACAGGAGACAACTATCTTAACATGTCTGCTGCAAGAAGACGTAGGTTGAAATTATAATAAGGAAAATTATTTTTTTATTAACAATTACAATTTTTTATTTAATATGAAATTATATATATATATATATATTTATATTTCTATTTATGAACTGTTCATTGTTACATACGTGTATAATAAAATATTTTGATATATTTAGCAGTTAGATATGTTCACTATGTTACTATTTAATATTGGCTTTAATGTTTTATAAAATTAAGGACTAATCCGAATTCTTTAGAATCCAGACTTATAGGAAAATGACGCAAGCCGTTCAAGCATAATCCTAGATAAAGCTGAATATAGAGCGCGCTTCTTTGTAGCAATGCCTAGTTGCTGGTCCAACGTAAACCTAAATATCAGCAGGTTCTCTAAAATACACTCCTGCTCAAAAAAATCCGGACACTTGCATTTTGTATATTTTTTTTTAATTTTGTTGGTGTTTAGAATAGAACATTTATGGGACATTTTAGGGCAAAAGATTAAAAAGAGGCAACCATTGCCAGAAACGATCCAAGAGCTGCGAATAGCGTTGAATGAAGAATGGGAACAGATACCGCAAGAACAGATTCAGCAACTTATTGCAAGCATGCCTAGGCGTATTTAAACCCTCCGCAGGTGTAGGGGGGGGGGGCAATACCCGATACTAAACCTAAAGAACAGCCAACTGTGGGCAATTAAAATTTTGTTTTTGTTTTGTTTAATTTTTCGAACAATGTTACTTATTTTTCCTATTATTACTTTTTTAGTGTTTTAAATAAACGATTTCTATTATTAATGTTTACTTCCTCCCCATTTAAACCACTTAACACCTACAAAATTAAAAAAAAATATACAAAATGCAAGTGTCCGGATTTTTTTGAGCAGGAGTATACTATAGAGCAACCCACCACATTTTTAGAGACCTCTTATCATTTTTAACGATCAAGGCCCCACCTTAGTACTAGAAATAAGAACTCTTCCATATTAGGGACTGCTTAAAAACATATATATCTCTATATCTACATTAGACACTACCTAGATAGAGTCTACTTGTCCTGAGTTATTTTGAAAACGGTCTAATTAAGAAAATTAAATTTACATTAAAAACAAATAATCGAAAGTCTTTTTTTATTTATATTTTCATGTGTTTCATTTTTTGTTTTTTAGCAATTCGAGGCCAATACCGCCTAGAAATACAGCATATAAGTTACCATCAAATCAAGTTTATTGTTCAATTATTTGAGGGATATTAGACTAGCCGTTTGCAAAACACTTAAATTGGTTAAACTAAAGAGATGCGAAAAAGTGTAAACGACTTTCTGTAATACAATCTACATATACAGGTTCAGAAAGTACCTAAACGACCATAGCCTAAATATCAAGCAGCAGTCAGCGATGATCGAACTAGAGGTACGACCATGACAGCCGATATCGAATTGACTGGAACGATGTTCCCACCTCGATATATCCTTACTTCAAGATATTAGTAATGGATTCTCTTTTCTTCATGACGCGTTCTTTATCGCTCGCATGGATTCGTATATGCTTATAAATATTCAGACTGATTATGTATACAATATGAATTCGCAGAGACACTTCGATTTTTGTTCTAGGAGGGAACATTTTTGACAGTCAAGTGTTTTTGATATGTTTATCCCCCTAACCTCCAGCAACCCCTATTAAATTAAATATTAAAATCTTAAATAGAACTACCCCACTTGTTATACATTATTTGAAAGCCCTTTTCACGGCGAAAACGTCCTTGCATCATTTTTGGAAATTGGTTGAAATTTTACAAAACTATAAAAAAATAACAAAGAAAGAATTAATAGGAATAACTAGCTAATAAGCCTTTGTTATTTTAGTAAGTATTCAAAATATTCACCATTTCTTTCGATACATTAATAAAGACGGTGCTGAAATTCCTCATGTACTTTTTCAAAAGTTTTTCGCCTAATAGCTCTGCACTCAGCTGATTTTGG
The DNA here is from genome assembly GCA_951812935.1 of Hermaeophaga mercurialis. Classification (NCBI taxonomy): domain Eukaryota; kingdom Metazoa; phylum Arthropoda; class Insecta; order Coleoptera; family Chrysomelidae; genus Hermaeophaga; species Hermaeophaga mercurialis. The sequence continues at coordinate 4,817,690 of OX638360.1, read as the reverse complement.
AGATCTTGAAGATTTAATGGTACTGTTTTGTAAAACACTGATTTGAAGAAGTCATTTGGACTAAAATCAGGAGATCTTACAGGTCATTCTATGGCCCCTCTTCTTCCTATCCACTTGATTTTCCAACGATTCCGCGATAAGTACGTCAACTGTGTTCCGCAACATATTTAATTAAACCTCCCCGGTAAGAGAACCGTTTATAAATAAAGGACCTATTATGGTGTTCCCTAAAATCCCTGCCCAGACATTTAATTTTTGGGGGTGTTGAGTATCGCCTTCTCGAAATAGATGGGAATTTTCATCTGACCAGTAACAACAATCTTGCTTGTTGACTTGACCATTCAGGAAAAAAGTAAATTCGTCCGAAAAACAAATATTTTTCAGTAGATTGGGTGATCTATTAATCTGTTCTGACATTATTTCACAAAATTGCAATATTCGATCAGGGTCATCTTCATACAATTCTTGAAGTATTTGCAATTTATAAGGATGAAACTTATGTACTTTTGTTACCTTCTGTACTAAGCCAATAATATTCCAGTTTGGTTTGAAATATTTCTAATGGAAGTAGTTGGATCTGCCGCAAAATGACGCATCACTTCAATATGAGCCGTCTCATCTAAAACTCTAGTCTTATTTCGTTTAACATTGTCTACCTATCCAGATTTCCTGAACTTTTGCGAAAGTTGTAGCACATCAACATGCGAAACATTTCTATCTCCGTGCCTCTCAATAAATATTTGAGCTGCCATTCGCGCACACTCCCAAATCAAAACCATTGCAACTCTTTCTTCTAAGGAATAAACCATTGTAGATACTTTAAATGACGTTTTTAAATCACCTTAAAATCACCTGTAAACAATGCAATTCTATTGGTACCTACTTAGTGAATATGTTTTTCACGTTCCATTACAAAAAAAGGCAAAAGCGCAAGAATCAGTTTGTTTTTTACACGCTTAAACTAGTGTAAACAAATAATTTCTTTCAACTTTGTCGTTTCTTCAATAAATAAATAAATAAATAAATAAATAAGTATTTTCTTGTCAACTAAGTGGTTGTTGGCATAGTTTTGACAAATTTCGACCAATTTCCAAAAATGATCCACTGATGTATTCACCGTGAAAAGGGCTTTTAAATGACGTATAACAAGTGGGGCAGTCTATTTAAGATTTTAAAATAGTGGTTACTGGTGGTTAAGAGGATGATTATATCAAGACCACCTGACTGTCATAAATGTTCCCCCTTAAAATAAAAATCGACGTATTGCGGCGAATTTTGAAACAGTTTGCAGTTTTTAAGTTACAGAGGGGTGGTAAGTTTTAAAATGAACACACTGTACAGTCTTCTGTTTATTCTAATTTTTATTTGTTTGATATTTATGGTAGGAAAAGTTATTTTAGTGGCACTATTTTTTTAAACTCCTTCCTCACTGTGGAATGGATGGAATATAATTTAACAATATTTTCCGCTTACAAATTTTTTTCTTTTCCTTCAAAATTTCCTTATTTCTTTTTTTATTGGAAGATTCCTTTAAAATGGCATATTGTTCGTTATCATGCTGTGATGAATTTGTTCTTCTTGAAAAATCAATGCATGTACTAAAAAAATAGTATACAGTTTTATTTAAAACTAATACAAGGCAATAGATCTTATTTACCTTTATTATATCATTAATATATGAATAGTTCTATCAATTCTTTTGACCTTTTAATAATAACAATACATATATTTTATTACTTTTGTAGCGTATAAAATAATTTTTATTTCAGCTGGATTTATAGATAATTAATTAAAAAAACATGGCTCATTTTTTCAAACGTCTGAATATCTGTTTATTGTTGTAAATTTTTTAATTTACTAAGACATATGTCTCCTTTTATATTATTCAAATTATTTCTTCAGGCACCATCAACATGTCACAATTCGAACCTGGAACCTCGGGACCGAATGTCGACTCTTACCGCACTTGACCACCGAGGTCGGCAACCTAGACTTATTATTATCAGTTTAAAAAGTATTTCCAGATCTACTGTACTGAAAAATATGGAAATCTTTCCTTCATGTTTAAGTCAGAAGTTCTACCCACCTATGTAATATCGTGGTAATTGTTTTTAAAAATTTCCAACAGAACAGAAGAGAAAATCCTTAAACTCAGGATATTCTTCCAATATCAAATTTTGAGACTTATACAATCTAATTGGGTTTGATGTAGGCTGCACGTATGAAACCCATGCAACCACACTATCATAGTCATTTCTATATAAAAGCACAGAGCATTCTGTTATAAAAGTGTTTTCTACTTTAAATTATATAAGGAGACTGTGTTTCATAGATCTTTTAACATTCTGTTAAGCTCATTATTTTTTAAAGATGAATCATCACATTTTGAAGTAAACGAAATTGATTATGCTATTTTATGAATTATGCTATCTTCTTTAGTTTTAATAATACTTAGACGGCTTAATTCTAGTTTGTCCAACATGGGTATATATACTTGAATATTAATTTTGTTTGATTTTTTAAAACGTGATTTAGAGTTTTGCTCAAATTTCTCTTTCCAAAGTTCAAATTTACGAAGTGATTTTAATTTTGACTGTTTTTTACTTACTACCTTACCTCCATCACACATCCTTATATGCCTCAATAAATTACATCTTTTTGTAAATGATGTGTTGTAAACATTACAAGAATGTTTAAAGATTGTGTAGAACACTGAGACTTTTAAAATAATGTTCACACATTTCGAAATAAAATTTTGTTAGAAAAAAATATGTAATGTCTATTCACATTTCAAATAAGCCTGAAATAGTCAACAGCGCATGTTAAGCGCATGCTAGCCTCGTGATTGCAAAATCTTACAACACTATTGGGCGAACGAACGAGACAAAATGTACTATCAAGGTAGAATTCGGTTAGTTGGCTGCACATTTTGACAATTTTAACTAAGTATTTTTTTCTTTTTTTTTTTTTATTGACTATTAAATTTACAATCTACTTCTTAAAAAGTATTAAGTAAATGTGTTGAGTGAGTAGGCTTGGAAGAAGAACACCCAGTGGCATTTCTCCTTATCGTTTATTTCTTTGGTGGTGGGCTAAAGGATTAAGTCTTCTGGCCATGTTTTCTGTAGTCTTCTCACATCAGGCCCGTTGTTGTATAGTTGTTCAATTGAGAGGTTATGGTGGTTTATGGTTCGGTCCTTATATCTATTTGCTAGTTTTTGGATTGTTGTTGTTGTGTATTGTTATATTGCTGACGTACCATGGTGCATCTACGATTGCTCTGAGTGCTTTGGATTGAAATCGCTGTATTGTTTTGATTCTTGTTGGTTTGGCACATCCCCATAGCTGCACTCCGTAGGTCCATATAGGTTTTAGAATTGCCTTATATAATAACAGCTTGTTGTTTAACGATAGTTTTGATTTACGGCCGAGCAGCCAGTACATTTGTCGAAATTTGAGGTCCAACTGTCTTCGTTTGGTCTAAATGTGATTGTTCCATGTAAGTCGTCGATCTAGATGTAGCCCAAGGTACTTTGTTTCGGTTTTGATAGGTATTGGTACGTTATTCATTGTTAAAGGTGGACAGTTGTCGTGTCGAGTTGTAAATGTGACTTGTACCGATTTGGTTTAGTTGACTTTTATTCGCCATTTACTATACCATCCGTGGAGAAGATTAAGGTGATGCTGAAGGCTCTCTGATGCTCGAACTGGATTTTCATTCACTGATAATACTCCTACGTCGTCAGCGAAAGATCCCATCAAGGTATTTTCCGTTTCTGGTATATCGGATGTATAAAGGATAAAGAGCAGTGGTCCAAGAACGCTACCTTGAGGGACGCCGGATTTAATTGGATTAAAATCAGATTGACAGTTATTGTGTTTTACAGAAAAGTTTCTATCAATTAAATAGGATTTGAGAAGTAGGTAGTAGTTATGGGAAAGGGCTTTTTTCAGTTTAAAGAGGAGACCAGGATGCCATACTTTATCGAATGCTTGGGAAATGTCAAGAAATACTGCAACGCAGTATTTCTTTTCTTTAAGACTCTTAGCGATTTCATTAACTATCCTGTGAATTTGTTCGGTAGTAGAATGGTGCTCTCGAAAACCAAATTGATGATTTGGAAGGAGTGTTTGTAAGTCATGTTCCTGGTGGATCCTTTTCAGTATTAGCCTTTCAAGGACTTTACTTGTTGTAGGCAACAAGCTGATAGGTCTATATGATGTTCTTTCATGTGGAGGTTTACCTGGTTTAGGGATCATTATGATTTCAGCGTATTTCCAAATTGTGGGAAAATAGGATAGACTTAAAATTCTGTTAAATATAGTTGTTAGAAAGATAATTACTTTTCTAGGGAGTTGTTTTAATGTTATGAGATCATAACCAGGAGCTTTGCGGGGAATCAGCTTGCTTATTTCTTCTTTAACTTCTGCAGGGGAAAAAGACTTGATCGGAAGGGACATTTGGCAAGGAGTATCCAGAAAGTTCTCTCTATCTCTTGGTCAATTATTTCATCGTCAGGTTTGAAAACTTCTGTCAGATATTCAGCAAAGTTATTCACTTTTTCCTGATTAGAGCGGGCCCATTCTCCATTTGGTTTATGGATTGGCTGCACATGTGTTTGTGGCCTTTTTAATTTTTTAGTCGCCTTCCAGAGTGTGTGGTCGTCAACAGAGAGGTTTGATATGTACTGTTCAAAGGTGTTGTTTTGGGCATCTTTGAGTGCTGTTTTAAGTTCTCTACTTAACCGATTGAAGTTATGTTGGTCTAGAATATTTCGTGACCGTTGCCAGATTCTTCTTGCTCGGCGCTTTTCGGTTATAAGTTGCCGGATATACAGTGGTATACTGGGTGTATTGCTTGAATTCTGACTGTTGGGCGGAGTAGAGTGCCACGCTGCATTTTGAACTAGTTTAGTAAAGTACTGAGCTGCTTCATCTAGATCTTGTGGTGATTTTATTCTTATATTGAAATTTATATTTTCTGTTAGATAATTTTGAAATTCCGTCCAATCACTTTTTCTTGTAGTAAGTCTAGGAGGAGGAATTTTATTGAGGACCGTAGTACTAATGTTTGCGATGACTGGGGTGTGATCAGATGATAGATCAAAGTGTGACTCCACTGTACAGTTGTCTTTTGGTATTCTATTAATCATGAAGAAATCGAGCAGATCAGGTATTTTTCTTGGATCCGTGGGCCAATAAGTAGGTATAGGATTTTTAATACAAATCCCGTTGCACGTCATATATCAATTATGAGATCACGACCCTGCAGTGTTGTCGGCTTGTCTAAATTGCCGAGGAATGTAGGAAGTTTCAAAAATGTAAGGTTAGGTTATGTTGTTTAGCTTTATTATTATGAAAAATTAATTTATTGAAGCGTATATGAACAATATATGATCCTCACACTCAAGACACTTCATCCTGCCAGTTTTAAAGTACATTTGAAAAATGTTTTTCTCAGTTGATTCATTAGCAATCTACAACTGTGATATTCTTCTTCTTCTTGCTGTATTATCTACTTTTAATATTCAATAATCTGTTATAATAAAAATCGTTATATTATGTTGTTTATTTGTACTATATTTTTGTAGAAATAGACGTCAATAATCAGCTTATTCACACTATGTTTGTTTTGAAAAAAACAGTTTTGTTATAAGTTAACTATCTAGCAAAGCAAAAAAATAAAGACAATATTATAAAATTACCGAAAACGTGGTGAAAACACACAACTGGTTGACGGCCGGACGTCAGAAATCGTTGAAATATTTCAATCTAAATACTCGACAAGGCGTGTTACTCCTTTAGAAGTTAGACTGGAAATTCAAAGAAGTAACAGTCATAAAGCACCTGGTTTCGATCTGATAACTAATGAAATACTAAAACGATTGCCGAAAAAAGCCCTGGTTTTGTTAACTACTATTTACAACAGCATTTTTAGATTGACATACTTTCCAATAACATGGAACTTTGCACAGATAATACTAATTCACAAGCCTGGCAAACCACCAAACAGAGTCACATCATATAGACCAATAAGCTTGCTACCCAGTATGTCAAAAATTTTTGAAAGAATCTTGCTTAACAGAATTGAAGAAGAAGCAAATATTACCAACACAATTCCGATACATCAGTTTGGGTTTAGAGCTAGCCACTCGACTATACAACAAGTGCACAGAATTGTAAACAAAATTAATGTCTGTTTAGAAGAAAAGAAAGTATGCACGGCTGCATTTTTAGATATCGAACAAGCCTTCGACAAAGTGTGGCATGACGGTCTCCTGTATAAACTTAAAATGATCCTTCCCACACCCCACTACCTGATTCTTAAATCATACCTTGCAGAGCGCTCCTTCCAAACAAAATTTAATCTAGAACTATCACAACACCATCCAATCAAATCTGGAGTGCCCCAAGGTAGTGTTTTAGGACCCCTGCTTTATTTAATTTTCACCGCTGATATCCCTACTACGACAAATACTACACTAGCAACTTTCGCAGATGACACTGGGGTCATATCTATCCACAAATCTCCTCAAACAGCAACCCAGCATCTCCAGGATCATCTAGATCTGATACAAACATGGATGAAAAACTGGAGAATTAAAGTGAACCAAACCAAATCAGCTCAAGTAACTTTCACTAACCGGAGAGTAGTTTGCCCTAATGTAACAATTAATGATGTGCCATTATCAGTAAGTGATCAAGTTAAATATTTGGGAATTACACTTGACCAGAAACTGACATGGAGACCGCATATAGCAGCAAAGAAAGAGCAAATCAACATTAAACTGAGGCAAATGAACTGGCTTATCGGTAAAAAATCACAGCTCTCTACCGAAAACAAACTCATTCTATATAAATGTATTATTAAACCTATATGGACATATGGCATATCACTATGGGGATGCGCAAAAAAGTCAAACAAACATGTGATCCAACGAGTACAATCAAAAATCCTAAGGACGATATTCAAAGCACCCTGGTATGTAAGTAACAAAACCCTGCACGATGACGCTGGAATACCATTCATTGAAGATGAAATACGACGACTAACCACGAACTACCTCGATAGCCTGGAAGATCATCCAAATGAAGACGCCAGCAACCTAATTGATATATAATAAGGAAGTGTTATCAATGGATAACTTCTTCCCCCAAATGTAAACTATAATCCGATTTACTTATAGCTTAATACATATTCGCTACCTGCGTTACATGACGCGACCTCTAGTGTTGTGAAACCATAACCATTGGTGGAAATTGCAAATGCCAAATACCTTGGGCCAGCAAGAAAAACACGAATCATTAAAATAACAGGAAATAAAAATCATTCTCAACTCAAATCTATTGTTAAATTAATAAAGCCCGATATTTGGACCCAAAGATTGGTAAGTACTATTATCAATTATAAGAGTAATTTGAATATTAAAAGTCACAAATGTGAGGTTACATAGACTTGTAAACAATCGGTACATTGCAATTCTCACTGCAGTTTTTGCATTACCAAATAACTTATTATTTTTGTCTCATCCTGAGTGAAAATTTTTCCTTTGAAACGTTTCCTTTCTACTAAGAACCCATGAATTTCTCAATCCGGTGAAAAGCCGGTAGTTGAAGCCAAATTTTAAATGTTTTAAATCTAACATTGAATATGTGATTTCCAGATGGAGTTAAGAGGTGGACAGAATGGACCGTACGTGAATATTTGGAGTAAAGATGGGGATAATTTAACTCAAATTAGTATTAATGGTTGTGAACTAGATTGTACTTTAGATGAGATGCGAACAAGATTGAGTGATATTCTTGTTGACGTGGAAACATGGATTAAGGAATGTATTTTTGAATACTGAAAACTTTTTTAAGAGAATTTTGTAAATAAAATCTTTCTTTTATCAATTTTTTATTTTTCATAAAAATAAACTATATAAGTGTTCAAGACGATACTTTTTTATGAAATATATATCTTGATATCTTGCTTTTTCTTGAATTTCAATGATCAATTTTTCGATGATTTCACCTAAATTTGTCTTAAGTTAAAACATTTTTTATATTCCAAGAACATCTTATTGCAATGGGTCAAATTGGGGATAAAAGAGTTGTTTTAATTTTTTATTTAAAAATTTAAAATGCTCTAACTAGAAAATATTCGTACATTATTGTTTTTTCCTTAATTTTTTCAGTTAATTCCTTTGACCCAGCAAATTTAGAGAATCAAGCCATTTTGGAATTATTTCGAAGTTGATTTTGGTAGACGAGAATTTTCTGATTTTAAAAATTCTCCGGAAATTCTCTTAAAGTAATTTAATACAGAATAATTCACAGGCTCTGAAAAAATAATTTTAGAAAATGTCCCCTTGAACGACATTTTCGAGTAGGGTTATGTTGTACTCACTTGTGTTTCTTCATCGCATCAATCCATTTTTGTCTCTGGAGAATTTTATGCGCTACTTTAGGAAATCTGTAGAAATGGAACTTACTGTTGTACCCAGTATTTTTACTAATAAAAAAAAAAAAAAAAAAATACTCGACAACGTCGCATCAAGGCATGCCAATCGCTACAATGTCATTTCTTCATCATAAATACGAGTCTCATTACGCCCATGAGATGGTTTTTTGAGTACTAAACATATAATAATGATTTATAAACTTTATATTATAAAGAATAAGACGTATATAAGCCAATATAATTGAAATAATTCTAAAATTATCAAAATAATTACGATTAATTTTTAGGTTTTTTAGTACTGTGACTACGTTCATGAGTCCTCGTGAATTTTCGTGATGTTTCGTATGATTTATCTTAGTTAGGGAAATTTTAATTAGTTGGCAGTACTATGACGAAAGAGGTACGTCACTCCTGACGTGCCACGAGATTTGTATTAAAAATCCTATACTCCATTTGTTAGATGATCGCAGTTGAGTAGTATAACAAGGCGGATACTGGCTCAAATTTGACCTTGAAAATGGCCTTTAAAGTGACCTTGGTGGTTTTAGAAAAGTTTCCTCGGAAAATGGCTTTGGAAAATTTTCTTTACCACCGCCCCCGGCCTTGAAATGGGCCTTGAAAGTGGCCTTTGATGCTTGTGGAAGAGCAGCCTTTGGAAAATGGTCTTGGAAAATGTCCTTTGCCGCCGCCCCCGACCTTGAAAATGGCCTTAAAAGTGCCGTTGATGGTTTTTTGGAAAAGTGGTCTTGGAAAATGGTTCGCCCCGTGAGCCTTGATTCTTGGAAGAGCCGCCTCTAAAAAGTGGCCTCTAAAAAAGTGGCTTTTGAGGCCCGCCCCAGAAATTATTCCAGCGAGTGTCACCGCTGACGCCGGCACTGGAGTCCAGCGCAGACACTTTTAATTGCTGCATAGGCAACCCTGTTTACGTTGTAGCGTAATGTTGGTTGCCTATGCATGCACGCATCCATAATTAAACAAACCAATAATAAGAGATTTATTTTTTTATTCAATATAATACAAATAGAAACGTATTGCCATTTTTAATCACAAATCCACCTTCTTCTTCTTCTAGTTCAATCAATTCGGCTTGAGGAAAATCGCCGCCCATCATCATTTTCTTCACACTGCTTTTAAATGACTGCAATAATTAGAAGAAGAAAAAAAAAATTAAAATTAAAATAAAAAAAACGAAAAAAAAAACGAAAAAAAAAACTTACTGATTTAGCGGCTGAGGCAGCAGCGTCGCCGCCGGAGACGGTTTCCAGCGGCGGCGTCGTCGTCGTCGTCGTCGTCGTCGGGAGCACTGTGGAATCGCTCATGTTTTTTTTTTGAACTAGGTGTGCTGACGACGACGGATGCTCGCGACCGACTCAGCCGCCAGTTGTTGAAACCGGGATCCGCGCGCGCGCGCCGCCGGCCGCCTCGGCTGCGTCCACTCTCAGCTGGGAGGAGGAGGTGTGGTCCGCGAGCGCGCGTGTCGCCCGCCTTCGAAGCTGCGACGACGACCTTCATGGGTTCGAGAGCGCCTGCAACCGCTATCGCGGTCGCGGCGGAGATAACCCATTCATATTAATAATGTTAGAGATGGGACTCAACAACAACAAGAACCGAGGTTGTTATACCTCAATATTAGATTATTAAAAAAAAATAGCGAGATATTGAGCAGCAGCAGCAGCAGCAGCAGCAGCTACTAAAGCTCAAAATATTGGTTAAGGATATTTTTTTTAAATCGAGGTTATTTTAAATCCCCTCTCTCCTTTATCTTCATGCATATATAGAAGTTTTATAGATATGCAAAGTCAGTTGAAAAAATAAAAAATGGCAACTAGTAGTGAAACAAAAGTGAATAATCTTAAAAATCTCTTGCGAGACTTATCATGGCATTTGTTTAAGCAAGAAAGAATTTACGAACGTGAAAGTGTATATGGTATGGGTCGAATGTATACAGAAGAGGAATGTCAAATATTAACTGCTTGACATCGTAAAGGATCTCAAGTCATGAACGATTACGTAGATGGAATTATTTGTATATGCTGCTTGGTAAATATACTTAAAAAGTTAGAGTTTGAAGGGTATCTACGCAGAATGAAGAAATATTTACCCTCATATCTTATCGATGATGTGGATGATGATGACATTCTAGTAGACGAAGAAGAAGAAGAAGAAGAAGAAGAAGAAGAAGAAGAAGATATGAAATATTATACTTTATAAAATATTGTTTTAATAAAAAAAACGTAATTCTTAATAAGCATTTTTTTTTTATTCATAAAAAGATATTATTTTTGACAGTAAAGTTTTTAATTGTTCTTTTAAGCTGTCTTCAGGACATGGAATACCAAAGAGATTCCAATTAAAGGGACCTGCTGCAACAACTTTTCGTGTATATTCACTAAATTTATAGTAAGTATCTTGTTGAAAAAAGTAAATGTAACCATCTGTAAATCTAAACGCTGACGTAATACCGGGTGGAAGCCCAGGAAATTTATCTGTTATTCGTCCACGATTACGTATTTCTTGAGGTGTTTCCAGAAACTCAATGTATGAAGTGTTATCGTAAAATATAAAAATGCTTCCACTATTTGTTTGAAATATAGCATTTATTAGAACGTCTTTAGATAATGGTAAAATAAAATCATGTTGAATATGTAATTCTGGGAATGAGGCTGCATAACATCTTCCATTAGCATAGGTAATCAGATCTCCTACAGCATTTTGAAAAATGTGAGTTATAGTAGATGTTTTTATTTCTTTAGGAAGATATGATTCAATTAAATCAAAATGTTGTGGTATTCGCATATCATTAAGATCAATTTTCCATAATTTACGACCGCTTCCAATATATAAACGATAATTGGGAAACGATGCGGTGCTAGCGAGAAAGATAAAATCAGGTGATTTAAGGCTACATAAATTACCTGAAGTAGGTAGAGGTGGGGGTGTTGTAGTACTGGTAGTAGTAGTAGTAGTAGTAGTAGTAGTAGGGTTAATTGGCAGATAACGACGTGTTGGTATAGGACCATAAAGTGCTTCAAGAGCCATTTTATCGTCTTCATGTAATGAGGATATATCGCTTTGATACCATGGATACATTATAGCATTTTCAATGCCACTATGACCCAAACCTAATGTATGACCTATCTCATGAACTAAAACTGCCAATAAACTGTTTTCGTTATCCGGAACATTCGTGATATTCAAGCTAAAATTCCAATTTTCATCAGAATCAAGATGAACCTCAATGCAATTGCTGTCGTCCCTTGGATAATAGGCATGACCCAAAACTTTTCCAGGTCCATCAAAATTCTGTGGACATTCAGCTTTACCCGAACAACTTGTTCGAAAACTATGACGTTTATTTCCGAGGGTTATGGTAATATCAGGTTTTGGCATAGCTATTTTAACATTGGTAAATGTAAACTTTGAATCTTTAGCCCAAATTTCGAAAGCTTTTGCGGCTACTGTAATGTACTTTCTTGATACTGATGGAAAATGCCATTTTAAATTAGTTTTATTCCATTTTCCGTGTACCGTATATGCATCAACATATCCAATATTTTCATCATAATTAGAACATCTTGGTCGCTTCATTAATCGAACAGTTTCATCATTTAAGGTACCATCAACAGGTAAATTAAATTTTTCTTGAAACTCGATTAAATACGATTCGAAATTTTCTAAACTATTATTATTACTAACAGAGGTTATGTAACCATATTGTTTTAGAAAAGAAATAGCATCTTCTTGATTTATATGTTCACAATGAATTACCAATAATATTGAGAGCAACAACGACACAACTATCTTTATCGACATATCGAATGAGAATGAGAGGTATAAAAGAAAAGACGATTTATTTATATAAAATTTATTCTACAGTAAATCCTTGTAAGGCATTTATAAATTTATGTTTATAAAAATAAATAAATTCTCTGAGAGCATTAGCCAATAATGGATCAGTCAAGTTTAATATATTTTTTAATATATTCTTCCAAACTTCTTCTTCTTCTTCTTCATAGTCTTCAAAATACGGTTTGATTATGTTTAATACTTGAAAGTAGTAATTGTTAAAATTAACATTATTCAATTCTTCAATGTAATAGCACAACAAATTTTCATCTATATCAATCAAATAATAAACTTGGTCTTTTGTCAATTCGATACAAACGTTTTTTTTATTTATACTTAGAAATTTTGTATCATCCATTATATATTGAGTTACTTTACAATTTCTTCCACATAGATTTTCAACAGAATCATATTCATCAGGAAATTGAGGAAGTGAGTCATCGAAAAAATTTTTAAGCAAAACTTTCAACATTGACATAAGATCTAACCATTCGAATGTATCAAAAGACATTTGCTGATGAGGTCGAAAGGGTTGACTTAAAACAATTGCAGGTTCAAATTTTCTCGCAGGACTAAGACCGCTTCCTACTGTCGCTGTTCCAGTCGAATACTCTTTATACAACAGTAAAGTATGCTCAAAATCGATTGCGTTTTCACACATTTTTTTTGGAGACTTGATCAATTTGTTTATAATAATCACTATCCATTTGTTTATCGCTATAAGAACTTTCTGAAGTACATCCGGAGGATGATGATGAACTATACGTTGAACACATTTTATACAACTGACTGAGATGTATTGTTAATCTTGTTATTTAAGCGAATCCTTATCTATCCAACTGTTATGCGTAATGTCGAACCCCAACCACTTGACATAAAGTTTTCTACCTTTTCGCTTCAACACTTTTTCAACGAGATAAATGTCAGGATTTTTAACCTTTTGTAATTCTTCTTCGTAAAAAGCTCCGATGATTGGTTGACCACGCATATCTTCCAACAAATATGTAACGGGATTGGTTATTTTAACTTTAATGATTTTAAAATGTTCAGTAGACCAATTTGGTGTGTAACCTTTCTCAAACACATGCTTTGCTTTGCTTATGCATACAACATCACCGACTTGTAATTTTCGCGGTCCGGCAATTTTCAGATATGAATATCTTTTCGTTAAAAGAATCTTTTCATTAGTCTTGTTCACATCCTTTGGTTTAAGTTTCGTTTTGCTATGTTTCGTATTATTATATTCTTGAGTTAACTTGGGTAAATAATCAATCCATTTATAGGTTCCGTTTAAACTGAAATACTTGTATAATTTTTCTTTTAAAGTACGTATTACCCGTTCTGCTATAGAGGCCTTTTTAACACTAAACGTATTATAATGATTAATGGAATACTTTTTTATTAAATTTTTAAATTTTCGACAGACAATTCCACAGCAGTGTTGCCATCATCATTCAAAAGGAAAATTTATGTGTGCGCAAAGAAACGTGGATCATTTACTTTCTTGGTTTACTAATACTATTTTACCTAATTAAATTTTTTTCCATAAACATGTATAAAATGTTTTATAAATAAATGTGTATAAAACTGTTTTTATGTTTTTTATTTTTTCTTAAATATTAAAAAAAAACACTAAATAAAACATATCTCATATATATTATTTATTTAATATTTTCCTTAAATATTTAACAATCATTTTTAACGCTATAAATAACATTAAACCAAATGTAGCACATGTTATTGAAAATTGTCGTTGATCGACTCCTCCTAGTGTGACTTCGCCTCCTCCTCCTCCTCCTCCTCCTACTAATCCTCCAATTCCAGTCCCTATTCCTAGAGGATAAGTACAATTGGTGATAGTTTCACCAATTTTATACCATTTTTCTTGATCACCTTCACTTCTATTCGGAAATAATAATTTCAACTTGTAATATAATTCATATGGTGTTGAGGGCAATCTTACGTAAAAAACTTGTAACTTTCCATCATTTAAATAGGTTCTACCCATCATTTGCCATTCAGAGCGGTTACATTCTTTTTGGTTTTCATTAAAACATACCGCTATATTAGACACTCCATTAGGTATGTTTGTATACAACAAACCGTTGAATATCGCTGTTAATATCACATAATTTGCGTTTAATAGGACCATCATTTAAACACAAATTTGATAAATCTTTTAAAACTTGCCTGTTTTCTTCGTAAAACACAATATCTTTGTTTAGTCGAGAAATTTTTTCACAATATTTTTTTAGCTTAGTTCTGTACTCAACTACTAATGACATTCTCTACTTTCAACTGATTTATTAAAGACATATACATCACCTTTTATAAGTTGTGTGTGTGGGGGTGATCAGGCTATTATCTAATAATAGGGGAATAGTAAGTTTAAATAAAAAAACATAGTTTTAATAATATATATGTTTTTAAAACCGCTATCGCCTTCAACCGCTGAGATTTTAAGCGAGGCGTGATAATAGATTTGCCAACAACAACAACAACAATGGGTTTAATAACCTATCTCAACGTCGTCGCCGTAGTCGTAGTCATCGAGTCAAACGAGACCCGTTCATATTTAATGTTAGAGATGGGACTCTATAGCGAACAACAAGAGTTACAAAATGATTTTAAAATTTTGAATCCGAAATTGCGCAATGATTTTGATCTAAGTAATTTATTATATTAAAATATCTGATAAAAAATAAATTAAAAATGATATGTGTGAATTATGCAGCAAAAAATTATTTTAAAAATTCCGAATCTGATATTGTAAAAATTTCACTATCAATTTGATCTAATCTAACTGCGTATTGATTTATTTTTTTGCGTAATTCACACATATCATTTTTAATTTTTTTTTTATCTTCTAATAATTTTAATATTCTCAGTTTCGACACTAAAAAAAAGTTGTATCTTTCAGTAACTCTGTCTAATAATTTCCGCGTCGTCTCCTCCGTTAGTTTTCGTTTCTTCTTTAAAGATGCTATCGTCGTCGGCGGCGGCGGCGGAGGCGGTGGCGGCTGAGGCGGTGTAGTCATCGACAGCGTCGGAGGGTTCTCCTCTTCCTTCAAAAACACATCCGAAAATATGTTTTTGATGAAGGGATCGTCAGCATCGAACGTCAAATCCATAAATTCCTATACAATAATAATTTAGTAAGTGAAAAAAAAAAAAAACAAAACAAAAACTTACTGATTCAATGATAGTGTTGGAGGCGGCGTCATCGACGGCGGCGGCGGCAGCGGCGGTGGTGACATCAGAGGAGGCACTAGTGGCAGCAGCAACTATCGACTCCAACGACATAGCTGGATTAGACATTTTTTTTTTTTTTTTTGATCGGTACTATTGATATATCACTTAATATTTTAATTTTATTATCACTCATGCCTGTCGAAAGCAAACTGATCGTAAAATGAACTAAATTATTCTTAAATGAAGACGACGACGACGGGAGCGAGCAAGCGAGGGCGGTAAGAATGATTATGCAAAACGGAAAACCATATGAGGTGATATAATTTTATCATATGCGATAGATTATACTAATTAGTATTAGAATTCAAATTAAAAACATATAAATCAGAGTTTTATTATAATCTAAAAAAATTCAGTCAAGTCTTTGCTCTCAACACGAAAAAATTTCCGATTAGGAAGTGTATGTACTAAAACGTTATCGAACTATAGTTAGAGTAACGTCGTCAGTGGAGTACAAATTATAACCTTGAATGATGCAAAACGTTATCGAACTATAGTTAGAGCAACATCAGTAGAGTATAAATTGCAGCCTTAAAATAAAGGTTAAGGCTAAGATCTAGGATATAAGGTTAGGTTTTATTATTATAAAGACAGCACACGTGTCGCTAATAAATCAGTTTGATTAATAATTTCATTGTGAAAGCAGCATCATCATCAGCAGCAGCAGCAGCAGCAGCATATTACTAGTAAATCAGTTTCTTTTGTGTTAAAGTGTTTAAAAAATGTAAGTAAATATTTTTCATTTTTTGCATAAAAATAAAAGTACATATTATTTTAGAGAAAAATGAATTTAAATGAAATAAATTCGTCTCTCCTAGAAGGTGAAAATAAACCGGTGGTTGCATTGAAAAGCCTGCCAATTAATGAGCCTCAGAAAATCTACATTGCTAAATTGGTTAATTCAAAATATGGGGAAACGATTTTGCTTGAACTGGAGAATCGAGTTATATTCTTACCACGTCGATCATTATCTATTTTGAAGAATCACGTTGATGAATTGGGAAACGGAAAATATTCTGTGGTGTATCAAGGTGACGACGTCAGCGTCGTCGATGAGAAGAACGCTGAAAAGGGAAACCCTAAAGCACTCTTTAAGTTTGTGAATAGTAAGTTTTAATTTAAAAAAAAAAAAGGCCGACCAATTAATAAAGGATATTGATAAACTTATTTTAAAATTTTATGAAAAATTTCCTCATATAGACTGTGAAGCATGGTTAAAACATGTAAAAATTGCGATTGATTTATGCTGTGATAAACTTAAGAATGTTAATTTATTATCAGGTCAAGTTCGATCGTGGCAAACAAAAATTAGTCATTTAAAAGTTATATATAATAAATTACATAATATACCGACGACGACTTCAGTAGAATGGAATGATTTAATTTCAATTTTCAAAAATAACGTTATTACTGGGATTATTATAAATTTAAGACATAAATATGTTCTACCATTTTTAATGGATGCTTTTAAAATTTTTTGCGAAAAAGTAGAAAAAGTTTTATCAAAAATGTCATTAATAAAAGTAAACACTATTTTTTGTGGACAGTTTATTAGAAAATTAGTAGATGATAATGACATAGTAGATTTTAAATATTTTCACAGTAAATATGCCCCGATTGATTCTTCAACAATATTATTTGAATGGTTTACTAATCATATAATCAACTATATTTTATTTAAACTATCGGAATTTCAGGAACGTTCGTCAAATTGGGCATTAAAATCCGTGATATCGCTTGAAGTTAATATTAATAAGTTTGCAGTAGGAAACGGTTGCGGCGGCGGCGATAGTTCATCGTTTATTAAATTACCAAAACAAATTGCTAATAAACAAAGTTGTGTAAATATTTTTAATTTTGACTTGGCCTGTTTTTATTGGAGCATTGTAAGTGCTCTGTATCCATCAGAAAAAAATTCTAATCGAGTTACATCGTATCCTTATTATGGCAATGTGTTGAATTTAGATAATGTGGAGATTCCAATGAAATTAAATAAAATACATGTTTTTGAAAAGAATAATAATTTATCCATAAATGTATATGGATTGGAGTTAATCAATAATAAGTATATAGTAGTTCCTATACGTTTAACTAAAAATAAATTGGAAAAACATATAAATTTATTATTAATTCAAAATCAATATTTTCCCAAGTTAAATGATTATGATGCGCCTGATCCTAACGATACCCAGCATATCGATATCAAATATCATTATTGTTGGATAAAAAACTTATCACGATTATTAAGTAATCAACTCAATAGAAAAAAAAATAAAAAATTTTTCTGCGATAGATGTTTAAATTATTTTTCAAGTGAAGAACGTTTGAATTTACATATAGAATTATGTGAAAAAAATAATGAATGTAAAATTACAATTCCGAAGGAAACTTTTATAAAGTTTAAGAATTTTATTTACAAACAAAAAACACCATTTGTGATATACGCTGATTTCGAATCATTATTAGAACCGATTCTTGATAATGTTAATATTAACATGATTAAATATCAGCGACACATTGCATTCAGTTGTGGCTACTATGTTAAATGTGACTATGATAATAGTCTGTCATATTTTAACAGTTATCGAGGTCCTGACTGTATGAAATGGTTCGCCAATGAAATGGTAGTATGCGCACAAATGATTGAATCTAAATTTAAGAATATAGTTCCCATGAGAGAAAATTTTTCAAATTTTAAAGCTCATATTTGTCATATTTGTGAACAAAGACTTGTTGAAACGGACATTATCGTGCGAGATCATGATCATTTTACTGGAGATTTTCGGGGATTTGCTCATAACTCATGTAATTTGAATTTTAGAAAGCAATTTGTAGTTCCAATTGTTTTCCATAATTTAAGCGGTTACGATAGTCACTTTATCATAAGAGATTTGGCTAAATTAGGTAAAATTTCTTTACTACCAATAAATAATGAAAAGTATATATCATTCACTCAACACATGGCTAACGGTATTAAATTTCGTTTTATAGATTCGCTGCGATTTTTAGGAACGTCTTTAGATGAATTAGTATCCCTTTTGGATATGCAAGACTTTAACAATTTAAAGTATGCATTTGAATGTTGTACTCGAGAGCAATTTTACTTACTTACACGTAAAGGTGTATTTCCATACGACTACATTGACAATATTGATAAGCTTAAGGAAACTCAATTACCTCCACAATCTGTTTTTTTTAATAAACTTAACAATAAAGATATTACTAATGAACAGTATAAACATGCTCAAAAGGTATGGAGGTATTTTAATATAAAAAATTTAGGTGAATATTCAGATTTGTATTTGAAAACTGACATTATTTTGTTGGCCGACGTCTTTGAGAGATTTCGAAAAATCGGATATAGTACAAGTGGTCTTGACCCGAGTTGGTATTTCACCATCCCCGGATATAGTTGGGATTGCATGCTACGGTATACCGGATGTAAATTACAGCTTCTTCATGACATTGATATGATATTATTTATTGAGAACGCGATACGCGGTGGGATTAGCCAATGTTGTTGTCGTTATTCTGAGGCGAATAATAAATATATGCATGATTATGACAAATCTAAACCTGACAAGTACTTATTATACGTAGACGTCAATAATTTGTACGGTTGGGCAATGTCAGAACCACTTCCATATGGCGGATTTGAATGGGTTGATACAAATATAGATGTATTGAGTATTCCCGATGACGCAGACATCGGGTATATACTGGAGGTTGACTTAGATTATCCCCATCACCTTCATAGTATGCATAAGGATTTTCCTTTTTGCTGCGAGCACAGAAAACCTGAAGGATCAAAATTTTGCAAACTTTTAACAACGCTTTATAACAAAACTAAATACATTATTCATTATCGAGCTTTAAAACAAGCAATAAATCATGGGTTAGTCATTCGTAAAATACATAGAGTTTTAAAATTTAAACAATCAGCATGGTTAAAACCATACGTAACTTTAAATACACAGTTTCGAGCACAAACAACAAACAAATTTGAAAAAGATTATTATAAATTAAAAGTAAATTCAGTATACGGTAAAACAATGGAAAATATTCGAAAACATCGTGTAGTTAAATTAGTTACGCAGTGGGAGGGAAGATATGGGGCAAAAAATTTAATAGCAAGTCCAAGGTTCCATAGTAGAACCATTTTTTCGGATGATTTAATGGCTATTGAATTACGTAAATCAGAAATTTTATTCAACAAACCCATATACATTGGAATGTCTATTTTAGATATTTCAAAAACATGTATGTATGAATTTCATTATGACTTTATGTTATCTAAATTAGGAAATGACGCTTGTAAGATCTTATATACTGATACAGATTCTTTTATCTATGAGATTAAATGTAATGATGTGTATAAGGAGGTGATTAATGTCCATATTGACAGATTTGACACTAGTGATTATGCATCAAATAACCCATATCAAATTCCACTGTGTAATAAGAAGGTTCCAGGTCTAATGAAAGATGAGACAAACGGTAAAATTATAACTCATTTCATAGGCTTAAGATCTAAAATGTATACGTATAAAGATGAGGATAAATCTATAGTTAAAAAATCAAAAGGTATTAAAAGTTCCGTAGTAAAAAATGATATAAGTTTTCAAGATTATGTGGATTGTTTAATTGAAAAGAAAAATAAAATTATTTCACAGTGTACAATTCAATCGTTTAAACATAAAGTTTACAGCATAAATCAAACAAAAATTGGTTTAAATTCATTAGATGATAAACGAAAATTATTAGATGATTCACATGACACCCTCCCCTGGGGTTTCCATCATCATCATCATTCGGATCAGTGATATCAATATCCTTGGACATTTAAAACTTACTATTATCCATTATATCTATTATAATATAATTTACATTTAAAAAAAAATATATATTATTAAAACTGTTTTTCTTTTTTATTTAAACTTACTATCCCCTATTATTATTAGATAATAGCCCATACATACGATTTATAAAAGGTGGTGGTGGTGGTGATGTATATGTCTTTAATAAATGAGTAGAAAAAAATATTATGAAAAATTTCTCGACAAAGATATTGTGTAAAAATCTCTGTGGTGACCGCGATAGCGGTTGCACGCGCTCGAGGCTGACGAAGGTCGTTGCAGGGCGATAGCGGCACGCGCGCTCTCGTAATTCACGGTCGAGGATCCAGTGAGAGCATCGTCGTGAGGTGGAGGCGGCCGGCGGCGCGGATCCCAGCAGCGAGGTTAGCGGCGGCCGGCGGCGCGCGCGCGCGGATCCCAGCAGCGAGGTTAGCGGCGGCCGGCGGCGCGCGCGCGCGGATCCCAGCAGCGAGGTTAGCGGCGGCCGGCGGCGCGCGCGCGCGGATCCCGGTTTCAACAACTGGCGGCTGAGTCGGTCGCGAGCATCCGTCGTCGTCAGCACACCTAGTTCAAAAAAAAAAACATGAGCGATTCCACAGTGCTCCCGACGACGACGACGACGACGACGACGACGACGCCGCCGCTGGAAACCGTCTCCGGCGGCGACGCTGCTGCCTCAGCCGCTAAATCAGTAAGTTTTTTTTTTTTCGTTTTTTTTATTTGAATTTTAATTTTTTTTTTTCTTCTTCTAATTATTGCAGTCATTTAAAAGCAGTGTGAAGAAAATGATGATGGGCGGCGATTTTCCTCAAGCCGAATTGATTGAACTAGAAGAAGAAGAAGGTGGATTTGTGATTAAAAATGGCAATACGTTTCTATTTGTATTATATTGAATAAAAAAATAAATCTCTTATTATTGGTTTGTTTAATTATGGATGCGTGCATGCATAGGCAACCAACATTACGCTACAACGTAAACAGGGTTGCCTATGCAGCAATTAAAAGTGTCTGCGCTGGACTCCAGTGCCGGCGTCAGCGGTGACGCTCGCTGGAATAATTTCTGGGGCGGGCCTCAAAAGCCACTTTTTTAGAGGCCACTTTTTAGAGTCGGCTCTTCCAAGAATCAAGGCTCACGGGGCGAACCATTTTCCAAGACCACTTTTCCAAAAAACCATCAACGGCACTTTTAAGGCCATTTTCAAGGTCGGGGGCGGCGGCAAAGGACATTTTCCAAGACCATTTTCCAAAGGCTGCTCTTCCACAAGCATCAAAGGCCACTTTCAAGGCCCATTTCAAGGCCGGGGGCGGTGGTAAAGAAAATTTTCCAAAGCCATTTTCCGAGGAAACTTTTCCAAAACCACCAAGGTCACTTTAAAGGCCATTTTCAAGGTCAAATTTGAGCCAGTATCCGCCTTGTTATACTACTCAGTTGTTTTCATTAATCGCACGTAGTAGATTTCGGCCTTTTGTGCTGGTAATTAGGGAACCCCAGTGTGTATGTTTTGCATTCCAGTCTCCACCGATAACGAACCTGTTTCCAAGTGTGTTAAATAAATCTTTATATTCATCCGTTGTAATAGCATGTCGAGGGGGATTGTACATAGCAGTAACATTAAAGTGCCATGGTAAGGCATTTACCATAACACTTGTAGCTTGTATTTTGGCGGTTTGATATTTGGGAAGCTCATAATGTGAGATAGATTTGCGAATAATTATTGCAGAGCCCGCGTGAGCTGTACCATCAGGATGAGGCGTGCTTGTAGGTATTATAAAATGGGATACTGAAAGTTGTTCTGTCTGTAAAATGGGATTCTGAAATAAGTAGAATGACAATCTTGTTTAAGTTTAAGAATGTAATAATTTCTTGCTTATGATTAAGCAAGCCATTGGCGTTCCATGTTGCTATTCTGAGTATATTTATGAATGTATCTTTCCAATAACTGTGTTTAGCAGATTCAAGATCATGCTATTTTGGTTTATCAACTGAGAAAACATTGTCTTAAATTCGTTTAAAAATGTTGTTAATTGTTTTTCCATATTTGTATTTTGTTCTAAATGAGGCTTATTTTGACTTGCAACTTGGGAATATGTTTATGGCACTGTCAGATTCGGGAGTCGGCTATTTAGGGGTGTGGGTTCATTAAGCTGGAATTGTTTCTGTTGTTGTTGTTGGTAGTGGTTTGCTCGAATATTTTGATATTTTGATGCTACTAAGTCTTTATGTACTTTACAGCCCCTGTAGTTTGCAGGGTGTGGTTCTCCACATAGTGCACATTTAGCAGGAGTGTTCTTTGGTTTTTTGCATGTTTTAGTGTCATGATGTCCTCTGCACTTCACGCAGTTAAATGGTTTTAGACAGTATGATTTAGAATGACCATAGGCTTGGCATCTCATGCATTGTACTATACTATTATTTTTCCTTGGGGCTTCTACAGTTATTTTGGTATGACACAGAAATTGCTGTTTAAATATATCCTTGTTGTTCGCTTGGGGTTCCATATTTACAAAGAACAATGATAGTGGTTCTTTGGTGACTCTGTGCTTCACATTAATTATATTTCGGACATTGTGACCCAGTTTCTCTAGTTCTTCTTTTATTTCATTTGTGGGGATAGAGTGATGGAGATGTCTTATAACTATTCTATACGCTCTTTCTTCTCTTATTTGGTATGTATGATTTACGATATTTTCATCTTTTAGGTATCTCGCTAGTTTTCTGTATGTGTCTATGGTGTTTGTTGATATTTTGACGTTGGGAAGGGTTCGTGTGTAATATGTTTCCTGTTCTATTATGTTGGATAGATTTTCTATCATTTCTCAAAAATTTTTTACTCCGTAAATAAATATAGGTGGGGGTTTCTGTGTATTTTGTCGGATTTCTTTTTTATTATTATTATTATTATTATTATTCGTGCTGATCTCGTGCTTCTTCCTCGCTTGGGTCAAATTCTATATCGCGAATGTCTGAAATGTCATTCATTTCTGGTATATGGCTTTGATAATTGGAACTAAGGGGCATTTGATTTTGTTGAGAAGTTGTTGGAATATTGGGATTTAGATAAATATCTAAATTAGATGGAAATGGAAATTGTTGTGACTGAATTGGATATTGTAGCTGTTGCAAGTTTGGATGATTTATAAATGGCACACATTGTTGCCAACATGACTGGTTTTGAGGGGGTGGATACCCTAATGGAGGAAATTGTTATTGTGAAGGGTTCACTCCCCTCAAAGTTAGCTTGGTCCTAACTGCTTACCTGCTGCTTTTTGTTTTAGATGATACGCCACACAAAACGGGGCCGCACAGCAACACCAACATTTCCGCAGATGCACTGGGTCTCAAATTGGACAATACTCAGAAAAATATCAATTAGTTTAGGCGATTTCCAAGTTAAAATACTTAATTTATATTCTTGACAATTTATCTATAACTGTCTGTCAAAATTAAATTTGACTGATAAGTATTTATTGTAAATATTTTTCAATGTTAAATGACTCAACTCAAACATTCACATAGTCAATGGCATGCGATAGCAATTTGTATATGGCACAACCTCAAAACAGCAAACAAATAGTCCGCATGATCTCCTCCGAAGATGAGACAGAAGGCTCCAACGACAACCCGTGGCAAGCTGTAAGTGTCAAAAGAAAAAGACCATTACCAATAATGACAGAACGAAGAATGACTTTGCCCTAAGCAACAGATATATCACCCTTACAAATCATGAAGCGGAACTCGAAGACAGTAACAATACACCAGAAGAAAAGATCCAAAAACCACCCCCGATATTCGTATATGGAGTAAAAGACTATTCGGGCATGGAAACTAGCATTAAAGAAATCCTAAAACAAGACTAATACCACACGAAAACTCTGGCAGACAATGAAATTAAAATTAACCTCACAACTGCAGAGGCTTATAGAACACTAGCTAAATATATGATCGAAAAAACATGGTACACCATACCTACCAACCCAAAGCAAGCAGGGCCTACAGGGTAGTTATCAAACATCTCCATCACACCACAGACCCAAATAACATAAAAACAAATCTAGAGGGCATAAACCACAAAGTCAGAAATGTTGTAAACATTAAACACAGACAAACCAAAGAACCGCTAAACATGTTTTTCATAGACCTGGAACCAGCTAAAAATAACAAGGACATATATGAAATAAAGGGACTACAGTACAGAATAATAGCAGTTGAGCCGCCCAGAGGAGACAAAAACATAGCCCAATGCTTACGATGTCAAATTTATGGACATACCAAATCGTACTATAATCGACCGTTTGTGTGCGTAAAATGTGGAGGCTCACATGACACTAAGGTATGCAAAAAAAGCAAGGACACCCCAGCAACATGTGCTCTGTGTGGTGGCTCACACCCAGCCAACTACAAGGGATGCGAGTTTTATCAAAAGCATTACAAGAACAATAGAACAAGAACAGAAAGTCAAAATCGAATTACAATTCAACACAACCAGTACCCAATTCAACCACAACAAACCACACCACAAAACAACTCGCTTCACCAAAACAGCTATGCACAAGCAGTGAGAGGTCACACAACAAAGTTAGGACCAGAGGAAAATACTGTCAATACACTCACTAAATTTTTAGACGAATTTAAAAACATGTTCAACCAACTGTTACAACAAAACTCTATGGTCATCAATATGCTAACAATGCTAATGTCAAAAATGAAGTGATGGCTAAGTCAATTAGAGTAGCATTGTGGAATGCCAACGGAATCATCCAACACAAAGATGAAATAAAGATTTTTCTCCAACACAACCTTATAGATATTTTACTAATAAGTGAAACACATTTCACCGATAAATCTTTCTTCAAAATCCATAACTACAACCTGTATTACACCAACCATCAAGACAACGCGGCACACGCTGGCACAGCAATATTAATAAAATCGACAATTAAACACCACGAAATTCCCAAGTATGAAACACATCAAATACAAGCTAGCTCAGTGAAAATCATGACATTACCATATGACCTAACAATTCAGTATAATGTCCACCACGCCACAACCTAAAAAAAGAAGATTTCTTAAGTCTCTTCCAAATACTAGGGCCAAAGTTTATAGCAGGAGGTGACTATAACAGCAAAAACACACTATGGGGCTCAAGAATCACCACCACAAAAGGTAGAGAACTGGCAAACCTTATACAAGAGAAAAAATACTCAGTCCTATCAACAGGCACCCCCACAAACTGGCCAAGCGACCCTAACAAATTACCTGACCTGCTTGATTTTTTCATAACTAAAGGCATAGCTTCAACTTATACTGATGTAATACCAAACTACGACCTTTCTTCGGATCATACTATAATAATAGTAACTCTCAGTGCATTCCCAATAAATATCAAACAACAACTCAACTTATGCAACCATAAGACAGACTGGAATAAGTAAACAATACAAGAAGCGGCAAAATGATCTACTTCCCAGATAGAAGAGCAGACCAAAACAACAAATATACCGGTTGAAATAAAAAAGTTAATTGCCTTAAAAAGAAAGGCAAGAGCAAAATGGCAGCGGAGTCATACCCCAAATGATAAAAGAGAGTTCAATCATGCAAGTAATGTACTCAAGCTAAAAATTAAAGAAGCACAAGACAATAGCTACTCCCAATACTTGACAAACCTTAACCGATACGATCACTCCATCTGGAAACCAGTGAAATATTCAAAAAAACCAATAACACCAACTTCTCCTCTAAGAAATGGCCAAACAAACACTTGGGCTAGAAGCAGTAAAGAAAAAGCCGACCTCTTTGCTCAACATTTAAAGAATGTTTTCACTCCAAACAATGACTTCCCTATACAAAACAATCTATATAATACTCCACTCAACAATCCAGACGAGAGCCAAACATCAATAAAACTCACAAGCCCGAAAGAAATAAAAGAAAAAATTAAACTCTTAAAAAATAAAAAGGCACCAGGAATAGATATGATAACTCCGATAACGCTAAAAGAACTACCCACTAAAGCTTTAGTAATGTTAACATATATATTTAATGCCATATTCAGGATACACTACTGGCCCAAGGAACTAAAAAAATCTGAAATAATCCTCATTCCAAAACCAGGGAAGCAGCTACAGGACGTCACATCATACAGACCAATCAGCCTGCTATCAACATTATTCAAGATCTTAGAAAAGTTGGTATTACAGCGTATAGACCCTATCCTAAATGTGATTCCAGATCACCAATTCGGATTTGGCCACAAACATTCCACAGTTCAACAGTGTCATCGGTAGTGCATATTATCAATACAGGTGTAGAGGAAAAAAAATACTGCTCGGCAGCCTTCCTGGATCAAACTCTGTCTACCCAATTCATACTACACTCTGCTTCAGTCATATCTATCAAACAGAACCCTCAGAACAAAAGTTAGTGATGAGACCTCTGAATTTCAACCTATTAAAGCTGGAGTTCCACAAGGCAGTGTCCTAGGGCCAGTCTTGTACCTGATATATACTTCTGACATTCCAACCTCAGACTATACTATGACAGGCACATTTGCTGATGACACAGTGATACTGGCTATACAAGAAGATCCAATAATAGCTTCTGCCAATCTCCAAGACCACTTATTCCAGATCGAAGAATGGCTCGAACGATGGAGAATAAAAATTAACGAAAACAAATCCCAGCACATAACATTTACCCTAAGAAAAAGCCAATGTCCTCCAGTTACTATTAACAACATAGTGATACCCTTAACTTCTTGTATCAAATACCTGGGGATTACACTTAGACTCTAAACTCAATTGGAGGGAACACCTAACCAAGAAACGAAAGCAGATCAATCTAAAGTTCCGAGAACTATATTGGCTACTCGGAAGAAGATCGCCAGTCTCTCACAAACAAATTGATCCACCAAGACCTCAGTATTCCAACAATACAAGAGACAATACAAGAAAGAAGCCGTAACCACCACCTATGGCTGGACAGCCATCCTAATCTACTACTGCAGCCACTAACCCAAGAACCAAACAACAGAAGACTGAAACGAAGCTGACCAATTGATCTCAAATAAAGTGAAAGAGACCTTCTCACTGGAGAAGTCTCATCAGGACATTCCTAAGATCAACCTATAGGTCTTATAGCCAACAGAATAGCTCATAGAAAATGTACTTCTGATTGCTGTTAATTGTACAATAAAACAAAAAAAACAATGTTAACTTTTGTGTTATTCTTAAATTTAGCTGAATAATAAGCGTAAGGTTTTAGGACAACGTACGTGTTATTATTGTCATTGATTTCCTTTTAATAAAGCCCAGTGAACCGGGGAGATGTTGTAGATAGATACTCTAGTTTGTATAAGTTTATAAATTGTAAGCGGTAGTTGGCGAAATAAATATTTTTATTAAAAGGGTGATTTTTCGGGCGCCCACAATGTATCAAAATTTAAAGCTTCATAACTATAAGTCATCAGAAACGTATTACATAAAACCGACAAACCAACAGAAATGAAATTCATCAAACATATATTTTGTCCCATCAAGTAATATTCATAACGTAAAACGTCCAAAGAAATATCATCATAACCTTACTTTATCAAACACGTAAATTGGCAAAACCATAATTCAGCCTAAAATAAAGTATTAGAACAATATTTTTATATAACCAGAAAACATCATAATGTCAAAATTGTCGAAACGAATAATGTAAAACCCTTAAATTCAAATAACCGTATTTTCCTATAACCGTATTTACCTATAAAAGTAAATCATCAAAACCGTATTTTATCCAACAGATGACGTCACACTAAACGTCACCGATATACAATAATAATAGAATGACCGAGATAGAAAGTTAGGTTAGGCCGCACTGTAGAGGTTCCGACAGATTGCTCTTAAATTAACACTACCATATTTTCTACCGCCATATAGATGGCACTATAGATTTTTCGAAATTTTCTGGAAACTACTTGAAACTATTTGAAAATTTATACATTTGCTTAAGTGGATGTATCCGTAGCTTTTGTGATTGCGTAATTTTTTTATAAAAAATGTTATGCTTATACTCATAACCATCCTCGAACCAAAAAACATCTCCATAGAGCTTCATATCCTTATCCTGAAAAAAGCAATTTGATAACCAATATTTATAATTAATATACGAAAATAATAATATATTTGTGTGCCTATATATTAATATCATACTGACGCAAAATTGTTTAGGGAAATTAATGAACCGACAGGACTTAACGTAACTTTTGTGCTATATTTTTTAGTTGCTTCATCAATAATTTAGGCTTTAAATAAGAAAATTATAATGGTTTTCCACGGTACATAACTATATGGTATATAAAGATGTGTGTATATATTTGTAAAACGAGAGACAATTTTTAATTTGATAAGATATCAAAAATAAAAATTATAAATCAGCTTTGAAAGATGTACTTTTACCTTTAAGAAGGTAGAAACGATTTCTTTTAGAGATATTTTGTCTTACTAAGTATATCTTTGTATAAAGAATTATTTATTTATTTAAAATCAAGTACAATACATAGTTGGAATCGGCTTGACAACATTAACTATATATTTTAAAAATATGAGGGCTGTTTTTTTTAAATGACCCTTTTTAATGTCATTATTTTTACCAGTTAATCAGCATTGTCAAATCAAACTTTAAAATGTTAGCTGTTTGATTTAATCGATTTATGTAAACAATTTTTAAGACTTGTTTAACATATTTTCTGTATTACGCAATCAAGGAGACCTTAGTTCCAATTCCTATTATTCTTATATATATATATATATATATATATATATATATCTTTTTTACAGTAATTTTTTGTTTTTTTTGTTTTTTATACTTAGCTGCTTACATCAGGTGTCAACTTTAGATTTGTTAAATTTTTTTGGGAGGAAAACATTTTTAAACATTATATTTTAAAAGCCAATTCAATAAAGCTCAGCTTTGTATATTTATCAATAGAAATCTATATTTTCAAAACAGGAAATTGCTTCCTAGATGTTTCACTATTAGTCATAACACGTAATTTCCTTTCTGAACCATACCTAATTGTCCTTATAACATTTTGGTAGTATGTATGTATTGAAATACAATTGCATGCTGTATACAACATTACCTGTTCCTATGCCTGAATAACGAAACATTCTGTTAAATTTTAATAAATATATATATATATACTTAATAAAACTCCGTTTTTTAATTCTTTCTTAGACAGAACAGAAAAGATACCCGAACAGAAAAGATACCCAAATAGATATAGACCCGGAGCACCAAGTTTATATTCTGTTTGTTTAAAGAAACCATAAGTGTAGTAGCGGATTTTTTTTCTCTTACAGTTATATTTCGATTTTGAATAAGTTTATATAAATTAATCAAAATTATCAAAATAAAGGGCGCGCCTACAATACAAATTTAACATGATTAGCTATTGTTTCATTTCAAAATTACTGAGACACAAGGTTAATGAAAATGTTACAAATACTTTATTCTTCTAAAGAAAACTATAAGAGGCGATGTATGGTTTCAATCACTCTCTAGCTTTTTTATGTGCCGATTTCAATAAAAATAGAAAATAATATAAAATCCGGTTTCTTTATCCATAAAAAAAAACCGACTTCTGATTTTATAATCTTCGCTTCTTCTCGGAATTGAACGCGGGCATCAGCCTCACAAGTGAGAACTCTAACCACTAGATCAACAGTTTTGTTAACATTTTTTCTCAAAATTCCGTTTTAAATTTAGAGCAGTGTTTTTATCGCCGCCTCGAAGCCGGTCCAGAAAATGTTTACATTTAGCGGTTTATTTAAATTCACGCATTCTGCTCACCATTTGATGAAATCTTTCATTCATAATCGATTGAATAAGCATCGAAGTGTTGAAATGATACAAAATAATTATTAAGACATGAATACTACTAAAGTATATATTTTGAAAAATAAAATATACTTATCTTAAAACTCTACCTTACTCAAAATAAATGTTATTAAATATTCTTATGACAATAGTTCCAACAAAGTTCATTGAACATTGACATTTATTTAGAATATCGTGGAATTTTAAGTATTTTATATCTTTTTAATTATTACGGATAGGGTAGAAATAATCATTAAAATTAAGGCAAAACAAACCAAAAAAAAATAAGTAGAAACTTTAATTATATTAATTATATATTGTATAATTGTATAATTATATTGTAAATTCCTGTTCTGTAATTGGGTTGTACCTGTTGAACAGTGTAAATAAATAAGTAAATGAATAAATAAATTAATTTTTTTATACATTTTTCTAATGTTTACAATTTCTTCTTACATTTTTTTTTCTTTGGAGTGAGGTGTGTGGACCTTGAAAAGCTGATATCAACCAATCGGAAGCATGTGGACAAAATTTATTACATTAATATAATTATTATTTACTGTCATTATGTAAATTTTTCACTTACGTTTTTATGATATTATCATTATTATTATACAAAATAGAAAAAAAATACCTGTCAGAACCAGCTGATCTGTATCTGAAGAACTTTCTTCTTCTGTAATAATTAAAAACAAAAGTATGTGTTTTCTTTATAAAAGTATGATTAAAAAACTAAAATTACCAAGTAGAAACAAAGTAGGGACGGCTGTTAGGGCCAACCTATTATTGCGTTCCTACAAATATAGATACTAGTCAGATTTTCTAAGGATCTAGTCAGTACTTCAAGGTTCGCAGTGGCTTCGGCCGATTTTTTGACCCTAATTTTGCCAGTCACATTGTTTACTAAACAAATAATTTCTGTTAGCTACACAAATATTATTTGCATGATTTTGTAATAATAAATAATGAATATCATTCTTACCTTTAGGAAATTTATGCAGAATTTGAGTTTTGTTATTTTCATTGCAATTCACTACCCTGCAGAACTTCATTTTTATAAAAAAAATTACGCAATCACAAAAGCTATGGATATATATATCCACTTAAGCAAATGTATAAATTTTCAAATAGTTTCCAGAAAATTTCGAAAAGTCTATAGTGCCATCTATATGGCGGTAGAAAATATGTTAGTGTAATTTAAGAGCAATCTGTCGGAACCTCTACAGTGCCAACTATCGTAGTTGTGACGTCACTACTTAACCTTAAAGTCTTGTCAACAAATACATTTGTTGGATGAAATACGGTTTTGACAAATATCTGTTATATAGGATTTTTAATACAAATCCCGTTGCACGTCATATATCAATTATGAGATCACGACCCTGCAGTGTTGTCGGCTTGTCTAAATTTTTTGGCATTTTGTAGAAATAAACGTCAATAATCAGCTTATTCACACTATGTTTGTTTTGAAAAAAACAGTTTTTTTTTATAAGTTAACTATCTAGCAAAGCAAAAAAATAAAGACAATATTATAAAATTACCGAAAACGTGGTGAAAACACACAACTGGTTGACGGCCGGACGTCAGAAATAGTTGAAATATTTCAATCTAAATACTCGACAACGTCGCATCAAGGCATGCCAATCGCTACAATGTCATTTCTTCATCATAAATACGAGTCTCATGGGCGTAGAAAATTTCAAAATTATTTAATGTAAATTATGGTTTTTTGAGTACTAAACATATAATAATGATTTATAAACTTTATATTATAAAGAATAAGACGTATATAAGCCAATATAATTGAAATAATTCTAAAATTATCAAAATAATTACGATTACTTTTTCGGTGTTTTAGTACTGTGACTACGTTCATGAGTCCTCGTGAATTTTCGTGATGTTTCGTATGATTTATCTTAGTTAGGGAAATTTTAATTAGTTGGCAGTACTATGACGACAGAGGTACGTCACTCCTGACGTGCAACGGTATTTGTACTAAAAATCCTATACGTAAATACTGTTCGGACTAAATAAGGTTATGATGATATATGAGTTGCCTAAATTTCGATTATAACGTTTTTTGAGTTTGATGAAAACTTTTCTAGGGTAATACGGTTCTCATAAATTCATCTTTTGAAGTTATACGGGTTTAAATAAATACGGATAGGATAATATACATTATGATATAATAATTTGGGGTTAAGTCCGGTTTTGACGGAATAATATTATCCTATTTAACTGGTTTGAAGGTTTAAATTATGCCAAAAATCTTGTTTGATAAAGTACGGTTTGGATACTTTATATGGACCCGATTTTTCTCATGTTTTAGGTAAGACAATGCACTTTTTTATTACCCGTATACTTTCTAATATGCAAATAGTAGAAACTCAATGTATTTTTTTCTAATGGTTTATTTAATTGTTGATCCTAATTTAATTTCAAATTTCTAAAAATATTTATTTTATAAACGAAAGGTCGGAAGTAGAAGATATCGTGACTATATCCAAGAAAAAGTAGAATTAGCAATGGTTAAGTATAAAACAGGCAATTTGGTAGCCATTAGCGTCAATTCTGATATACCATACCCTATATTTTACAGGAAAATAAAAGGTCTCCATACTAAACCAATTGGTGGTGAGACAGCTCTTGCAATTAATGAGGAAGAAAATATGGTTAGGTGTATTACAGTTGCTGCTGACTGAGAATTTCCTCGTGAATTTGAAGAAATTAACGATTTAGTGTAAAACTATTTGGGAAATAAATGGTAAAACTATATATCATTTCACAGAAAATAGACCAGGTGAAACTTGGATGCAAAAATTCTTGAAAACGTGTAGAAAACATTGCTCGCAAGATTGTTTCAGCCAATAAAACAAAGCAAGGCGAAATAAATTCTTCTTCTTCTTATCACGCCCTCTCCTGCCGAAGGTTGGCGATCCAAATGGCAATGGTTGCTGTAGAAACTGCAGCACGAAAGATTTCTGCAGACGAGCGGTCGAACCATCTCCTTAAATCCTTTAGCCATGAGTTCTGGCGTCTTCCTACTGATCTTTTCCCTTGTACTTTGCCCTCTATTATGAGGCGTAATATTTCGTACTTATCACCCCTTATCACATGACCCAGGTATTGCATTTTTCTTTCCTTGATGGTGTTCAGTAATTCTTTTTGTTTGTGCATGCGCTGGAGTACTTCATCGTTGGTGATCCTTTGTACCCATGAAATTCGAAGCATCCGTCTATACACATACATTTCGAAGGCTTCTATTTTCTTTTCGGTCTGTGAATTTAGTATCCAACTTTCACATCCATAGAGTAGGACAGAGAAGACGTAGCATCTGATCATTCGAGTTCTGAGTTCCAAGCTGAGGTCTAGTCTTGTAAAAAATGATTTCATACTCATGAAGATTTTTCTCGCTTGGTCAATTCTTGAAAGTATTTCCCTTTTCGGGTAGCACTGACTATTGATGTTAGCTTCCAAATATTTTATTGAGGTCACTTGTTCGATTGTTTGTCCCTTGACACGCAGGTGTGAATTTATTGGAGTCTTAGAAAAGACCAATAATTTGGTCTTGGAGAAATTGAGATGCAATCCAAACATCTCGCTATAGTGAACTACGGAGTCTATGATGTTTTGTAGTTCTTGTACATCGTTGGCTATTATAACCGTATCATCGGCGTACCTGATATTGTTTTTTGGGGTTCCGTTAATCTTGATTCCGCCCTGGACTCCATCCAGTGCTTCTCTAAATATAGTTTCCGAGTACAGATTAAACAGGAGTGGAGACAAGACGCAACCCTGTCGAACCCCCCGTCTGATTTGCATATCTACCGATGTTGATTTTTCCATCTCTACTACCGCCGTTTGATGCCAATAAAGTTCTGATATGAAACGTAGGTCCTGTTCGTCGACTCCGGTTGTTCTTAGAATTTCGATCATCTTCTGATGATTAACACAGTCGAACGCCTTTCGATAGTCTATGAAATATACAAATACGTTCACATTCATGTCTCTACACCTTTGTGTCATTACATTTAGGGAAAAGAGTGCTTCACGCGAAATAAATAATGATACGATTAACAAATATTTCGATAACCTCTCAGAGATCTTAATACGTATTGGCCGGAGTATAATTCGAATATGACCTCTGGTGAAAAAAGTGAACCCTTCAAAGCAGTAAAATAAATAATAGTTCTACTATCATGCTGGAGTTGTTTTCGAGTTTTCATTGCGTACTTTGAAGATTGATGACAGCGACCTCTAACGAATTCTACTTTTCCCAATAACTTCGGAAGCTATTGTAAACTATAAGGAAACAAACTTCACTGATGATTCGGGTCGCAATAGAGTAATCTTTCGAACATAATGTAAAAGGTTTGAAAAACTCCAGAAACAGTCACATCTGTCATGTTTGCTTGTTGAGCGTCAGGACAATTGCTTCCAGTTTACATCGTTTACAAGGCGGGTTATTTGTAGAATATTTGGACTGAAAATAGACCAGCGAATGTGAGGTATAATTGTAGTAAGTATGGCTGGTCTGACTCAAATTTTTTTTAGAAGTGGTTTATACATATAATCCTTCCTTATTTCAGAAGGTTACCACTCAGTCCAAAGGCTATTGTAGGAGATAATTTAACTTGCCACGTGTAGCTGAATGTGATAAATTCATGCCGAGAGAGTTATATCCATTTCATTTTCCTCCCAGCCAATAGCAGACATAATGACACATTTATGTCAGTGTATTTCACCCCATCAAGGACACATGGAGACAAATTTTAAGGATGTGGAAAAAGCTTAATACGAGGTTTGTTATAAAAGATGTCTCTCCGACATTATTGAATCAAGCATTACACAGAAATCGTGTAAATAATTCATTCAACGCAAAGGCTGGGTGTATAATCACAGATATTCACCTAGCGATCGAACAAAAATGATATATAAGCAACCTCGGATTGAAAGAATGATGTCAGCACATAGACAATCAATTCTATATGTTTGAAAAAGCTAGTTTTAAAACTTAAAAAAAGCGAACGTAGAAGGTGGAAAGAGTATATCAGGAGAAGATTTTCCTTTGGTAACCGCAGACCTTCCAATAATTTCACATGTTCCTACTTCAAATGTTTCGATAATTGCGAAAATTAGAAAATCTAAAACACGTATAGGAACTCACTTGTTTATTGTGGATCTTCTTTCATTAGGATAAAACTTGAAATTGATGACTGCTGATAGTAAAAGTGACGTAGATCCAGAAATAATATCTGACTTGAGAGATACCCTCAAAATTATTATGTTAAACTGATAATAGAATCTGGCCAAAACATTAACCTATGAAGGTAACAGCACATTCTTTGACTATTTTCTTAGAAAGAGTAAAATAAAAAATGCAAGTTTTTCCAGCTACAAAGGAAAAAGGAACTGTGCATATGACTGTCATTAAAAAGCTGCGACTCAAAAAGTTTTAAGAAGAGGGCGGCTACAGGTTAAAAACTTTTAAACTTTTAGGGGTAGTTTTATAAATATTTGTTTTTGTCATGGGGCTATATATTTATTACATATGCTATTTTCAAGTCAATTCAAATACGCTCACTTCAAATTTATATAAAAAAAATTGTTCCATTCGACAATTTGCATGCGTTAGGTACTTCCTTTCAAAAGAAAATAGAAAATTATTCGAATTTGAAATGTAATTTAGATATTAAAAATAATAGAAAGAAACAACATTAAAACCTAATCTGATAACTTATCTGAAAACGGTAGTTGGTGTAATGTGTGTTGCCTATGCTTGGAGTCGCTCACCGGATCTATGTAAATAATGACGGTTCGTATATGATCAGTTTAAACGTAGCTGAAAGTATTAACCTGAGGAAATAGAACTGGTCATTAGTCATCTGTCTTTGTCTGTGTTTATGAAAATTATATTTCCTCTTTCTCCTGAACTGTTTCTACCCTTTCATTTTGAGAATAGGTACCCTGACTGAAATAAAACTACTATTTAATATATATATATATTATAAATCTATGAAACCATTATATATTGGGTCGACTATTGTATGGAAGAAAGAGAGTATGAAAACCCGATTTCTACAATTTATGAATCCATCCTCTGGTGTAATCTTAGATTACAAACAGAACATATCTTGTATTGATCACGTGTTTAACGTCAATGTTGTCAACACGTCCTTAATTCGAAAGGAAAGTGCTACCACATATGTGTCCATCAACGAAAAAGGAATTTTATTAATACGGTAAACACATACAATGAGTGGAAATTTAAAATTAGACGATTTAGTTCAGTCAGTTTCATTATACACCAGAAGACCACTCTTTTTCCATTTGTATGTGTTACCATTTATCATACTTTATTTGTCATGGATGTACCTTTGGTTAGGAATTTACGGTTTTCATGAACATTATGAGGGTGGATTTGTAGGAATTGCTGTTATAGGATGTTTGCAAATACTTACTTGCTTAGCTTGTTTCTGGTCTGTTCATATAAACTGTTTTTTCAGTTGTAGAAAGGTATATTTATCCCCTATCCTCTTTGAATTATTTTATTGTAATTTATTCTTTTAGGAAAATGATCCTTATAAAGCAACGTTAACTAAAGTTATTCCTACTCCTAATAATGGAAGTTCAGAACTTGTTTATTTGAGACATACAAAGGTACATTTTTTTTAAATATTTCCAACTAAAACATTTAAATCCAAATATTATTTTAGAATGAAAAAGACAATGCGATATGGTTCATATTTCAAAAAACAAAGTATATTTGGGAACCTGATAAGAAAACATTTAGGGGACTGGAGTTTCCCATACACAAAACATTTTTTGAATACAGTACATCCAAGGGATTGCAAGATGATATTGATATAATACAAGCAGAACAGCTGTATGGAAAGAACATGTTAAATATGGTTAGTTTAATTATTTTTTTCAAAATATCTGTATTATACTAAATAAATGTCCTTACTATTTTAAAGTAGAGTAAAGCTCTACATGTTTACTTCTTTTTATGTTGATAATATGTTTCTAGTAGAAAATATTTTTCTTGCAGGTGGTACCTGAATTTATGGAACTTTTTGTGGAAAGAGCTACAGCCCCTTTTTTTGTATTTCAAGTTTTTTGTGTAGGCTTATGGTGCCTAGATGATTTTTGGTATTACTCTCTCTTTACATTAGTCATGTTGGTGCTTTTTGAGTGTACATTAGTCCAACAGCAGTTAAGAAACATGGATGAAATTAGAAAAATGGGAAATAAGCCATACAATATTCTGGTATATCGTAGCAGAAAATGGAGGACAATACTTAGCACTGACTTAATTCCAGGAGATATTATTTCCATAACTAGATCACAGAAAGATAATTTAATACCCTGCGATGTTCTGTTACTTAGAGGATCCTGTATAGTTGATGAAAGTCTGTTGACTGGTGAATCAGTTCCTCAAATGAAAGAAGCTATTGAAAATTTTGATCAAAATACAATTTTAGACCCTGAAGGAGATGGTAAACTGCATGTACTGTTTGGAGGTAAGAATTGAAGAGATCCTCTTCAAGTTCTAGACTTTTATCTACTCTTTATTTATTTTTTTGTTAATAAATATAATTTTTTTTGGACGTTTATTATAAAGCAAGAAAAACTCAATGCCAATTTCACTGATATGATCTGTGATGGAGCTTTGAGTTCAGGCTGTAAAGAGGAATTTTTCGGTCTAAGTTTTTGGAATTTGAAAGTAGTCCTTTTTACATTTAATTTTATGTCTCCATTGGAGAAAAGTGCTGCCAGTACGTGATTCAGTTCATGTGAAAGGTTTTCCGGTTTAAAGATAGAGACAGCCCATAAAACTAAAGGGTTGATTTCTAAATTCTTTTGACTGCAATGACGGTTTGAGGTGTAGTGTCAGTATGGGTTGGTTTTCTGTATACAGAGTACCCTTGTGTTTATGTGGGACCCAGATATTCAGAAAAGGAAGGAAATCATTGGATTCTAATTACATGGAAAATTTTATGTTAGATTGTTGGTTATCTTTATTGACCATGAAACCAATTGACAAAAATATCGTCTACATATGAGAGCCAAACTTTAGGCATCTATAAACATATTAAAAATGACGAGAGATAAAGGTAAACTCACTTGACTCCTTGAGGTCAGTAGGCGGTATTAGTTTTGGAAAATAAAACATGTTGAGGCCAAATTAAGTGTGACTGTTAAAGGCTACAAACTCCAAGTTTTTGGAATATTTTATATCATTCTTATATGGATTTTTAAAAACCATTTGCATAAAACTTATGTGTATTTTTAATAAAAACTTAATAATGGCCATCATTTTTTCTTAGTTGAGTATCCGATACAGTTTTATTTTTTTATTTAGGTACTAAAGTAGTACAACATACTGCTCCACTTAAAGCCAGTACAGGTTTAAGACCTCAAGATAATGGATGTGTAGCTTATGTTTTACGAACTGGTTTTAACACTTCACAAGGAAAATTGCTTAGAACTATTTTATTTGGAGTTAAAAGAGTTACAGCAAATAATAAAGAAACTTTTGGTAAGTTAATAAAATATTGAATCAAACATAAAATCTACTAGATTTTGTATAGAATTTATTTTGTGCAATTGCTAAATAAATTTGTAGGTTTCATTCTGTTTCTACTCATTTTTGCAATTGCGGCCGCTTGGTATGTCTGGACAAAAGGTATAGAAGATCCTAATAGAAGTAGATATAAACTATTTTTAGAATGCACATTAATATTGACATCTGTAATACCACCTGAGCTTCCCATTGAGCTTTCATTGGCTGTCAATACTTCTTTATTGGCATTATCGAAACTAGGTATGACATATTGATTTTTTTAAAAGAATATTACAATTTTTTTATTTGATTTTTCAGGTATCTTTTGTACCGAACCTTTTAGAATTCCTTTTGCTGGCAAGGTAGATATATGTTGCTTTGATAAAACGGGCACCTTAACCAGTGATAACCTCATAGTAGAAGGTGTAGCTTTAGCTGAAAAAGATTCTACTCCTACTCCTATCGCGAATTTACCTCAAGAAACTATACAAGTGCTGGCTACGTGTCATTCTCTTGCTCAGCTTGATGATGGGTTAGTAGGCGACCCTCTAGAGAAAGCGACACTTACAGCCATTGATTGGAATGTCACAAAAGCGGACGCTGTCGTTCCTAAGAAAGGAAGACTGCCTGGATTGAAAATTTTTCATAGGTAAGATTTTTGACATTGACTGTGTGATATAATTTTCTTTCTATTAACATTTGTCCCTGAGACAAGATAATATTTTTATATTGATTTTTAGATTTCATTTTTCTTCAGTATTGAAAAGAATGTCTGTTATAGCTGGGTACAATCCAGTAGGTTATACAGATACTGTGTATATTGCTACAGTTAAAGGCGCTCCAGAAACTTTAAAACCTATGTTTTCTGATACACCAAAACTCTATAATGAAGTCTATTTGGAATTGTCAAGAAGAGGTGCTAGAGTATTAGCACTAGGTAAAATGATTTTTAACTGTTATACGATTTTTTTATTTAAATTCATGTTTTATGAAAACATTTAGCATAAATTGTTGCCAGAATATCAAAATAATTTGAGGTGTTTCTTTTTAACAGGATATAGGGAAATTGGTAAACTTTCTTCTCAAGAAATTCGTGATCTTACTAGAGATCATGTAGAAAGAAATTTGAAGTTTGTTGGTTTTGTAATTATATCATGTCCGCTTAAATTTGACTCAAAAGCTGTTATTAAAGAGCTGCAATATGCCTCTCACAGAGCAGTTATGATTACTGGGGACAATCCTCTGACAGCATGCCATGTAGCCAAAGAACTGAAATTTACCACTAAGACTACATTAATTTTAACTCAAAACAAAGGAGAAGAATATATTTGGAGGTATGTTTTTGAATTAAAAATTTTCGAAGTAATAAACCTTTCTTTATCTATCTCACAGTGTAGGATATATACAGGGTGATCAACTTATACTTCGAAGTTTGATATCTCCGTTATCTTGAGAAATAGGAAAGAATGTTTTAAATAAAAATTATAGATAAATTATTTCGTAATATACAGGATGTCTGATAATATCACAGCATGTCAAAGTTGTTTTTTTTTAATGGAATACCCCGTATATTTTTACGTTTTTCTAAACCTCTTGCAAAGCTAATTTCAAACATGTATCACACTTCTTGTCTATTATGTTTAATAAAGGATCTACTGTTGAAAATTAATAAAAATTGCTTACATGTCCCTATCCTAACTTTTCAAGTTCTATACTATGGCATTAAAAAATATTTGATACAGAGTGATCGAAAATTTGAAATCACATCTGATTTTTAATCAGTCTGTATCAAATATTTTTTTATGCCATATTATAGGACTTGAAAAGGTAGGATAGGGGCATGTAAACCGTTTTTATTGATTTTCAACGTTTTGGCTGCTACAGATATTTAAATTCAAAAAAATGTCATTTTCAGATGGCTGTAGATACTTTACTAAACATAATAAACAAGAAGTGTGATATGTCTTTGAAATTAGCTCTGCAAAAGGTTTTTAAAAATGTAAAAATCTACGGGGTATTCCATTTAAAAACACATAACTTTGGTCTGGCACTGCGTTCCTGAACACCGTATATATGTGGGATTAATTTTAAAATGTGAATCTCAAGACTGCCTATACTTTCTGTAAAAACTTTATTTTCGTAACTTCAATAATAGCGAACTAATCCAGCTTGCCACAATAATGCGTCACCCTGTATATATGCAAAGTGATCAACTTATACTCAAGTTTCAAATAAAAATTCAAAGCTTCACGTTTGAAAATTAATTATGTTTCTTTAAATGGAATAATCTGTGTATTTCCTTATTTCGGCAATATAGACTTTTACTAGGTTCTGCGGGGTACTTTTAAAGATAAGGCCACTTTTATGTAAAAATCTAAATGAAATCGTCACCCTGTATTATTTAAAATCAACAACTGAAGGTTAATCTCTCAAGGCCAAACGAATTTCGTATTAGTTTAGTTTTGGAGCAACACCTCGTATTTTTGATAACTTTCATTTTGAATACATTGCGACCCAAAACTCCTGCCCGTGATTTTCTCGGTTGTTTTATATGCAACACCCTGTATTTTATATCATCTTCAAAAACCACTTACAAAATATTTATACTTATGTTAAGTATTCCCTATACCTAAATATTATAGTTATTGGATTATTTCAATTTTTAAGAATAATACGACATTTTCAGCAACTCTCCTCACTTTCATTTTTTTACGTTTTGGCAGACATGCTTTCGTTATTTCATCCATGATTGTGAAAAATATATATAAATATAAAATTTTTTCGGATGCTTGATCATTTTTTTAATTACGTTTTGTAAACTATTTATTGTAAAGGTTATTTGTAGCCTTATTTGTGTATTTTTTCTTGCCTCTTGTACATAATATCCCAAATAATTTCCCTATATGCTGTGTTGAATGCTTTCTCTTAGTCAACGAAATATAAGTATAGGTTTATACTGTAATTCTTTTTCAGTCAATTACCACGTACAGAATATTAAGTCTATTCCTAAGACATAAAGTCACACTCATCTAAAGTTGGCTCAATCTGTTCTGTATTATTATATATACTCAATGAGAATAGAAATAATTAGTTAATTCATTAATTGCTTATCTAAGTACTTGTGATATTTCAGAATTTCAAAATGTTTTTCTATAAACTTAAGAAACATCAAATGAGATTTTATAATTTAAATTGGACTGATAAACAATAGTCAGTTTGTCTCTGAAAATTTTTAAATAATGGTATTTGTCATCTAAATTATGTTCTTTGACATATTTTAGTTTGTCCTTGATTATATTATTATTCATAGATTTTGGACAGTCTTAAAATATATAATTATGATTATCAAGCATAAAGAATCTCTGTCTTTTTATGTAGATGAAGTTTGTCTTCATGCTTCAATGCTTCCTTGCAAACCTTTTA
Organism: Hermaeophaga mercurialis; assembly: GCA_951812935.1. Classification (NCBI taxonomy): domain Eukaryota; kingdom Metazoa; phylum Arthropoda; class Insecta; order Coleoptera; family Chrysomelidae; genus Hermaeophaga; species Hermaeophaga mercurialis. The sequence goes on along the minus strand of OX638360.1, from coordinate 4,775,433 downwards.
ATCTCTTATATATTACTATCCCAAAGATGGATTCCATATACTCATACAAATTTTAATACTCCATTGTATATCATGGTTTTTATTAAAGGAGCATCGATGAAACTAAAGAGCTGCCATTGGAGTACGACTACAAGAATCTGATCAAGGAGTACGATTTGTGCATAACAGGTGATGGATTGAATCACCTTCGAATCAACTATAACGCTTTCCTTAGGCTTATTATGCCATACATTACTGTATATGCACGGTTTGCTCCTAAGCAAAAGGAATTCGTTATTGTTCAACTGAAAAATTTAGGTTATACTACTTTGATGTGTGGAGATGGTACGAATGATGTAGGAGCCCTTAAACACGCTGAAGTTGGTGTAGCTATTTTAGCTAATGCTCCAGAAAAACTAATTGATCCAAAGGTAAGAAAATTGATAAGAAAAGTAGACTTTCATGAACACTTCCAATTATCAGATCCAAAAAGAAAAGCTAGAAAAGGAACGAGAAAAGAAACAAAAAGAACTAAAAGAAACTATTCAGAATCAAAGACCCAACCACGTAAGAAACATGATCAATCACCGCGATAAACTACAGACAAAAGTCGATAAAATGATGAAGGAGTTAGAAGAAGAAGAACAACCTCAAATTGTGAAACTAGGTGATGCTAGCATCGCCTCTCCTTTTACTAGCAAATTATCTTCTATTATGTGTAGTAAGTACTTGTTACTTGCTTCAGTAAATACTTTTACACCACAAAAATATCTTGCTAGAAAAAATATAAATTTATATTCATTTTTTAGTTTGCCACATAATAAAACAAGGTAGATGTACTCTAGTTACCACCTTGCAGATGTTTAAAATTCTTGCGTTAAATGCCTTAATATTGGCCTACACACAATCAGTTTTGTATTTAGATGGCATAAAGTTGAGAGACTTACAAGCCACTCTGCAAGGTCTTCTATTGGCAGCATGTTTCCTATTTATCTCCAGATCAAAGGTAATTATTTCAAAAAATGTCTTTTGGATATTGTTTTAATAAGAGACTAAATAGGAAAAAATTATTGCATTTATCTAAACAAATATTTTTTAGCCATTAAAAGTATTGTCGAAACAAAGGCCTCTCCCAAATATATTTAACTGGTACACCGTCTTGACTGTAATTTCTCAATTCTCAGTGCACTTTTTCTGTCTCATTTTCCTTGTGCAACAGGCAAAATTAAGGACAGCGCCGTAAGTTTTTGATCCATTGTAAAAGAATAGCTAGCTATAAGTTTCAGTTTTAGAGATGAAGGACCCTTACCTTCAAGTCAACTAGCAGAGATGACAGAGGATGAAAAAGATAAATTATTTAAGCCAAACATTATAAATAGTACAGTATACATCATATCTATGGCATTACAAATAGCTACATTTGCTATAAATTATAGGGTGAGTATTCATTTGTCAGCAAACAGAATTTTTAAACATATGAAAGATGTGTTAAAATTACATTTCCAACTAGCCATCAATAATTTAACTTTAAATTATTTTGAAACTATTTTCATCATCAATCAAAATTTGACAATAAAGACACGCGGCCAAATTCAAGGACAATAAAATGAGACCAGTTCAATAAACAATTTTATTTTATTTCATCTTCATTAAAGAATTTAAAATTTGGTATTTCATAAAAATACATATGGTTTGATGATATAATTTTGAACCAAACTTTTAATTCAATTTTGCAACTTAAGGTTAATTTTATTTTTTTAAATGTCATTATTGACAAGCAAAATTTAAGTCTTTTGTTTTTACGGGGTGACGTCATAGTTAATTTTTTTCAATGGCAACCCCTAATTTTTTCTTTGGTTTTTGATAGGACTTGCCACTTTAATGACGATATAAAAAAATAATACGTTGCATAACAATTTTGTTGAAAGTATTTTTTTCCGGAAAATTCAAATTTTATGTTTGATGAAACCACCACATAAAAATCAACAACAAAACAAATATTCTACAATTTAGAACAACGTTCATCTTAAATGTTCAAACTGTAATCCTTCAGCTATCTGACATTACCATGCAAGAGTGTAAACACTTTGGACGCTAGAAGTAATCATCTCAGAGCTGATTTGTGCCATTTCGTTGGGTATTCTCTGCTGAAAATCTTTCAACTTGGCAGGTCTGTCGAAATAAACCCCTGATTTCCTTTACTAAATTGTGGATCGCTTCTGTTTTGGTTGACTTTTTATACGGTGGTTTTGTCAAAAATTAAATAAAGTTTTCCTGAAAAAAATTGCTTTTTTAAACAAAATTGTTATGCAAGATATTAATTTTTTTATATCGTCATTCAATTGGTAAGTCCCTTTCTCAAAAACCAGAGAAAAATTGAGGGTTACCATAGAAAATAATTAACTCTGACGTTACCCCTTAAAACAAAAGATGTTACAACTTAAATTTTGCTTGTCAATAATGTAATTTAAAAAAGAAAATTTAACTGTCCAGGAATTTTCTCAAACACGTTGCGTAATTGAGTTAAAAAGCTTCATTCGAAGCTTTATCATCACAATGTAGATACAACAAATAATGCAAATAAACATTATTAATTTTGATACAAAATAGTGTTGGTCAACTATTTTCTTGTGTTTCAAAATAAATTTTAACCTGAAAACCAATTTTTAAGATAAAACTTAATCAATACATTTATATGGGAATCGAATCAATCTTTCATAGAAGTGGCTTTACAAATTGGTCATAATATACGTTACTTGGTAAATAAATAATTATTTTAGTATAATTAGTAAATTTAATAAACTTTACCATTTTTGTTGAAAACAAATGTCTAATCATGTTTCTAATGGTAAATATTACCCATAAAAAGAGTAACTTATCAAACACAAAATGGCGTATATATTCCACTACGCTTTTTGATCGTATTCAAATAACAAAACAATCCAATGCACAGTTACAATCATCAATTCTAATCTTGGTTATTAGGTTTATTCCATGTATTCTAAAGCAATATGTAATTTAATAGGTTTTCTAAAAAAAAAACGTATTTTGGGTCATGAGTTTGAAAATAATCAGTAACAAATCGGAAATATTATTTTTACAATGCCAAATATTTTATTTTTATTCACTATTTTCGACAGACTAAATAAACTAGATTTGGCACAAGTCTACAGACTGTAACTTTTTCCGTATTCGATGTCTCATATTTGTTTAGAAAGCAAGTTGTTGTTGGCGCTTTAAATTTTGTAAAGATTGCTATATCTTTATTTATTTTTTAACTTTTTTTACAGGGAAATCCTTATATGGAGAGCCTTAGAGAAAATAAAGCTTTGCTATACAGTATTTTGGGTTCTGGTTTTGTTGTGCTAGCCTTAGTACTTGGTATAGTTCCTGAATTGTCAGAACAGTTTGAGATTATTAATTTTCCGCCAGATGTAAGTACCGTGGAGATTTTTTACTGTTATTAAACATATTTCCAAGAAATTATAAAATATTGCATAAAAAGAGCAATGTCTTTAGTAATCGAGTATAATAAAAAAAAATATATTACATATTAATTGCCAACAAACTAATGTATATTTTGTTTTAGTTTCGGGTTATTCTTATTCAAGTTTTATTTGCGGACTTCTTCTTTTCCTTTTTGGTTGATAGACTATGTTTATGGTTGTGTGGCGAAGGTAGCATGAAAATATCATAGGAAATTTTTTTAATAAAGCCTAAAAAAAGTTGACTAATAGTATTTATTTATGTCATTCCAGTTATAATACAATTAAGATCAAATCTATATGTTTGTGATTTGAAAAAATAAATATTTTTTACTTGTTAATAAGCAGTTTCTATTGAAAGTTCCTTTCCCTTATGGCACGCAGAAATTAAGTTAAAAACTCGTTTCAGAAAAAATAAGCCCTTAGTGTAATATCTCAATAGGTATAAATTATACAATATGTTAAAATTTTTTTAATAAACTGTAAATATCACTTTCAACTAACTTGATCTCTATAAATATAAATTTAATTGAGATTATATTTTCTATTATTTTCCTGTAAATATATATTTATACTTACAGAAATATAAATAAAACTATTTTCTATTCAAGAGTGTATCCAGGATCTGAACTAAAGGGAGGGGGTAATTCTTATTGGAATGAGGAGCGTGGGATTGAAATATGATTATTTCGTACAAAATAAAACTCACAACTATTGAATAAACTCTTTCTATTATTCATTAATATGCTACCACTTTATGTAAGTACCTATTATATACTATGTAGTTAATTGATCTATAGATTTTTATGTTAACATCAATTTTCTCGGTTTTATTGAAAATGTTTCTATAATTTTCTTTTCCACCATTTTATGGTGTTATTTTACAAAATGATGCACGCTCATCAAGCATAATCCAGTCTGTCTTTTCTTTCCCATAATGCTCCTAAGCTAGGACATGACTCTTCTAAGGATAAGGAAGGAGCATTCCACAGTCGTTGTAGTGTATGGAAGAGTGCTCATAATTGTTAGTTTTCCTCATAGCAGAGAAAAAATATTAGATTCGTTAAACAGGTCCACGATTTCTATATCCCTAAATTCCAATAAATTCATTCATAAATTGTACCTAAGATCAGTGCTCCAGTACTATACTATCGCATTCTTGAATAAATATCTTATACTAATTTTACTCATGTATACAGGCTGTAAACTTGTTAACACAAATTGTGGGTTATTGGGAAAACTGAATGTATAACGCTGTTATAGGCGAATCCAGATAAGGTAGTCATTGTCTAAGAGTAGATTGCTCCTGTATTTTTGCTTATGAACAAGACGTGAAACACAAATTTCAATTTCCAATTCCATTGCCATGTATTCTGCTTTTTTAAGTAATTAGACAATGATTAGGGGTTGGTGTTTTAAGTACATCCAATATTCCTGTAACGTTATCTCCCATCGCAATTAAAATCGGTAGTCTTTGCTTGCAAGGCAATAATACTGCTCCCAACACTGCTGAGAGCAACTGGTATGCATATTTCTTCGTGGCAAAAATCCCCTCAATAGGACATTTTGCTACTGTCATTGTGTCATTTATTGAGCCAATAGTATTTATAATACTTTGTTTGTGGCTTGATCAATTAAAATATAACGCCCAATATTTTTTTCTCAAAATTTATTGTACACTACCGAGTTTGCCTGCCATTGCAGAGCAGCCATCAAAACAGAGTCTAAAGCAATATTCTGGCATTAATAACCAAAAAAATTGGCAATTGATATGCGTTTTGTGCTTTTAGCTCCACAAAACCTATAAATTCTTCTTATATTTTTCCTTTGGTTACAGAGTCGCAAGATGATTGATAGCTGTTTTTTCCCAGGTGTCTGATATTTAGTCAGCTAAAGACTGAGTAAGCCATAGTTTTTATGATGTCCCTTTTTACATTTTCCCTACAATAATTTCGCTACATAAACTTATTAATTCGTTTATATTTTTGGCCATGTGTAAAACGGCATTATGATGACGGTGACATAATTCAACAAATCGAAGAAAACTCCTTTTCGGTCTTCTTTTCCCCTGGAGGCACACCATTTGTGCCCCAAAATATTATACATGATATAATAGATGACAATATCTGCCTGTTTGCAGTTGAACGTCAACATCTACATTTTCGAGAAAAGCCTTTGCAACGTTTTAAAATTATTAAGAGCAAAACATTTATATATATATATATATCAATAATTGATTGAATTTATGGGAGCTTTAAAAAAATTACTGAATTCATCGTGCTTCGATAAACAATTCTAGTTAACCCTCCTTACTAAATCCTGTACGACGAAGTATTTGAGGAATTGCTCGGACAGTTCGAGTTTTATTTCTAAAGAAATATTCTGTATATAAAAATAATATTCTATCAACCTAGGCTCAGGGTGTAGATGCCCCCGTCAAAATTTTAAATGGCAATAGGGGTCAAGTTATAGATTATTTGAAAAAACAAGCGATAATATTTTGGTATACTGGGTAAAAACCACTTGATAGATCAATTTCTTGCCTAAGCATTACTGCTTCCGAAGGACCTCGTCATTTCTGAGATATTTCCCAACGTTTCGCCGTCTGTATTAAGCGGCTTCGTTAGGAGGTGAGATGTGCATATTTTAACTACTCAACGTAGCCAGAGGCGAAATAGGTGTCTGTGTTTACGTTGAGTAGTTAGCTAGATCCCACTAGACTAACTTTCTGCGGTGATATTTTAGCAAATTTTACGGTAAGTTTCTTTAAAGTCGAAAAGTATGTTTTTTAATTCAGTTGCTTGTAAACAATGGATGGCAATGAAAGAGCATCAACGCCTTCTGGCAATATGGAGGGAAATTGAATGAGATGCGGAATCTTTGGATAAGGATGGCGATAGATCAAATTGGTTGCCTACCTTATAGCGAACGTGATGCAAACAGTGAACAAAATGTATCTGAAGGTGACGATGAATTTGTTAATCAGTACGAGAATTTGGAGGCACTGACATACAATGGAAAAGATAAAGCAAAAAAAAACTGCAATAAAATGTCTATAGCTTCTAAACCAAATGTCAAAGTTAAAGCTAAAACTATTATTTCCCATTTACCGAGTGTACTAACTCTTATGTTGCTTACACAAATAAAAAAATAACAGCATAACGTTCGTCGTATTCCAATTATAATGAATATAAAGTGAAGAACACAGAAAATGTTTGCTTTAATTGAACTTCTGTATTCTATAGATATGGAAGGCAACATTTAAAAGATCTATGGGCAACAGACGATAGTGGAATTTTAATTTTTAGAAAAAGAAATTACCCTACAAAGATTTCACTTTTTATTATGTTGTCTCGGTTTTAATAGATTTGCTGATAATTGTAAGACGATCTATACACCCGATCAGTATATGTCGCTTGATGAAAAAGTTGTAAGTTATTTCGTGGACGATGTCTGTTCCGCCAATATCTACCAAAAAAACAGGCAGATATAGCATCAAGATTTTTACTATGGTTGACACTGGCTATTTCTTTATAATCAATAGGGAAGTGTACGTCAAACTACAACCTGCTGGCCCTTATTCCAAAAGCAATATAACACAAGATATCGTGATTCGTCTGATAGAACGTGTGTCAATTTTAGGGAGGAATATTACTTTTGATAACTGGTTTACCAGTTATAATGTAATGTTGAAGTAGTTTCACAATTAGCTTGTGCCCTATGTCCAAAAATCCAATAACTTTCAGTTGCTTATGGTCACTAACAATATTGTTTTCCTTATTGAACCCAGCGCAATTATTAACAGATTATAAACCTACCACAAGGGAATATAGACTGTGTCCGTAAAGTATGGAATAAATTCGTTATTTCCTAAACCAAAAATATTGTTAAGAAATCCTGAAAGAGGTCGATTTTTATTTTTATAGATTATATACAATTTTTTTATTATATAGAGTTTCCACGTGTAAGTTATGAAGTCATCGACCATTTTTTTAAATACAATACCCTGATGATATGACATTTTTAGTTTATCTTTAAAGAGCTAATTCCGGTAAAGTATCACACTTGTGGTATAACATTAAGGAGGTCACGAAAGTGGGATTTATGAATAATAGTCATGCATTTTCATTTATCTATTTATTTGAAACAATTCATCCGAATGTTTTGCATTTTGTAGGATTTGTAGATAGCTAATATAAAAAACGGTGATAATCCTATTAAAAAATATTTATTATAACTAAATTAAGTTCGACTCTTTCAAGCACGTCAGGATAAACTCGTTTTTTAAACTCCTATAAAATCATTAAATAAATACTCGTTAATAATACTGTTACCACTGGCTTAAGATTGGTTATTTAAATAATCCCACAAAAGTATAAAATAATTGGATAAATCGTTTTAGAGAAAAAAGCTAAAGAAAATACATTATTATTATTCTAAAACGCCCCCTGCCGTGACCCCTTCTTAACAATATTTTGGTTTAGGAAATAATGAATTCATTCCATACTTTACGGACACAAAGTATAAAAAAATAGGAAGGCTATTTTTATAAAAATTATTAATATTGTTAATGTTGACAATGTTAAACATTAATTTCAATAAAAGTTCAACTTTAACTCAATTTTTGTATTGCAAATCTTTTTCTCTTTGTTTACCATAAACTACAAGTTTAGAGGCCCCACCAGACAAATATATTACAATAAAATCAGCAGACTACGGTAAAGTTAATAATATTTACATCCATTTACAGGTTAGAAAACTCAAATGTATTTTTTGGTGTAAAGTGGTTCTACCAGTGGACACTTGATTTATTTTTATCAAAATTACTTTCTATGTGTTTTTATATATTTTTATAATTTAATTTTTAATTTTAGCCGTCGTGCTTGCAAAATTTCAATTCGAATTAGATACCCCTAGAAAAAATAAGTTAAAAATTAAAAAACTTTTATATTATTTTTAGATATAATTTTTTTTATCAAAATTGCAAGATTTAAAACAAATGAATATTGAACAGCTGTCATTTAGAAAATAAAAATGGCGGAATCAAATTTTGTTACTTTAGAAAGAACTCCTTTAAATAAATTAAGCCCAAATTTGAGTCATATTTTAGTTGTTGGACTTATTATTGGAAAACAAAAGCCCCGCAGATTCTTAGATTCCACCGCGTCCGTTGACGGTATATACAAGGGTGTGTGGAATTTTACCATTAGAGACTCAGTCCGTGACTACATAAATGTCACTTATTGGGGCTCTAGTGAGGAAATATTCCAAGCTAACGATCGATATCATACAGGAGATGTTGGTAAATATTATTAGTATAATTTGGAAGGCTCTCTCCTGAAAAAAAAATTAAATTAATAATCAAGTATCCAATATTGATTTCAACCAAGTCTGAACAAGTCCTTCTCCAATATATTATATTTAAACTAAACTGAAATTAGAATAATTATAAATTTCTGAATATGAACATGTACTTTTTCATAGTGATAGATAACAAAGCTATTAAAATAACCAGGTAATAAAAATACAAAAATTTAATAATTCGTATAAATATTAAACGTGTGAAGCCCCTCGATACCTCTACAGTGCCCTGATAGATCCCAAAAATGACGAATAGTATTTTGAAACCCACTTGTTGGTTATATAGGATGTCCAACAATTCTCTTTACAAAAGAAAACATATAAATCCTCTTACCCTAAAATGCTTACTAAGATGAAAATTACAAGATTCAAAAATGAAAATTATACATGTGATAAAAGATATATCACCAAACGGACTTCCAAATGCCATGCCTTCGAGGAGCTTTACTTTGCATATTTATTTTAATTATTTAATTTTTGTATTTTCATTATAATTTATTTTTTCTTAATATTTTGGTTGTCTAACCCTATGAAAAAAAAATAAATGTCCATATTCAGAACTTTATAAGGATTTCAAATTTGTCAAGAATACTGAGTAAATAAAAAACATTTTTTTACTAACTTAACCAAGGCATGAGGAAACTAATTCACAAATAGTGGAATACAATAGAATATAACTTGTCAACAAACGTTCCTTAAAAATATGTCCGATAATTTATATTTATGGAGATATAGCCTTTGAAGCGTTAATTTTGTCGAACTTTTTATAAAATTGAGTAATCTACTAGAGGTGAAATGATGTTTCTATTTCTTTAGTCGAAATTGTTAACCCTCAAATTAACATAAGGAACATGAATGATTTTGGTGAAAAATACCGGCCAATGGTAACATCGCCTTATAGTTTGACTTTAAATAAAAAATCTTCTTTAATGATCCATGGGGGAAATGTATCCAATTTCAAAAAATTACTTAATGTTCCTACAAAACCTATAGCTGGATTTTTGCTGTTAAGAGACATTCATAATAGTGGCGCCACTATTAATGGTAACGTTTCTATTTTAAACGATAGAAAGGTAAGTTTTGACCTATATTTTTGCATTGTAGATTTCGTAAATATTTTGGTGGTAGTCAAAGGTTTACCCCCTGTTCGAACCAATACTTCTAAATTAAACAATGAAACCTTTCAAACCAGAACAATAGACGTATTTGATCATACTAGCCCTAGTTTAAAAATTGAAATTTGGGAAAATGACATTATTCAAAGGTATATATTTAGTAAAGCTAAAATAAAATAATTTAAATACATTTTATTGATTACAACAAATACACTTTTTTGAGGTCTGATCATTGGAAACCAAAAATCACGGCTCTGTTTATTACAGACGTAAAAATTGTGTGGTCAAACTTTCACCGACAATTCATAGCTAAAGTTACAGCTCGTACTATAGTAACAGAAAATCCAGAAGGAAAAGAAGTACAAATGTTACTAAATTATGCTAAGGATGCGCCAATTGAAACTTATGATATTGTTGACCAAATAATAACAGCTTTACCTGACTGTAAGCGAAAAAATCATTTAATGCTTTTGTTACTGATTTTATATAAAATCTTATTTTTTAGCAAGTACTATTCATGATGTAATGACTGTAAAGCAAGTTCAAGAAAAAATTAACAGTTTTTCTGCTGAGAAACAATTTACAGTTTTACTCTATGCTTTTATTTCGGAACTAGATTTGGATGGGCTATCAAAAACTCTTTTAATCAAATGGTAATTAAATATTCTCTTAAAAAATACATGTATGTATTTCTTTATTTTTTTTATAGTAGTAAATGCAAATTAGAAATAAAAGCTTCTAAATGTGAAAACCCCGAATGTCCAACAGTTTTTGAAAATGAATCCACTGATCCAGAGTTTAATTTTGACATCAGAATTAGTCTGACAGATCATACTGGGACTTTAAGAAATTGCAGATTCAGTGGTCAAGCTGCCGAACAAGCTTTAAACTGTTCAGTAAGTATTTAAAAAGTTATCAGTAAATTATTTCTGATTAAAGGGACATCAAATTGTGACAAATTCTAGTTTTTAAGTGCATCAACAATAACTGAAAAGGTCTATGTCTGTACATTTCAATAGCTGAATGCACCTCGTGAAGTAACATTTAAACAACGATAATTAATTTAAAAACTTGCCAATAATGAAACAATTCTGCATTACACTTAAATTTTGTACAAAACACTGGGTATAATATTGCAATTTTTTAAAATGATCATCCATCTGCTTATTTTCAAAGCATTCCTAGCGGTAGTTGCATTTGATATGATTTTGTAAATGTTTTTTTAAATCACATTTGTAAACTAATGGATTTCACAAATTGTGCATTTATATAGTCTTTTCATAAGTTGTACACTTTTTTTATTTCATAAAGGCTTAAGTTTTTAAGTGCAATACAATACATGATTTTAATCAGTTTTGTTGATTCTCTAGTCTTTGAAAACGTGACTTGAGCCCACCTGTGCTGCATAGAAATATATTTAATCAAGAGACAAATTAATCTAAAGAATTTTATATGATTTTTAGGCTCGGGAATTTTCAAATATGACAGATGAGGAAAAACAGTTTTTAAAATGGAAGTATTTGTTGGAAAGATGTGCTGTATATATTGCAGTTTTATTTGTGGGAAACCAAATACCTGTAATTTCTGTTCTAAAAATCCGTCATGCAAATTCTTTGGAAGTTAGCAGTAGATTGGCAGTTTACTAACTTGTTAATATTTAAAAATAGATAATTATGAATTTTAATAATTAAGTACTTAAAAATAAAATTATGCTTTTGTTGCAATTCAATGTCATTATTTAACAAATAATGTGTCCTACAATAGCTATTTCATAAGATGTCTTTTATTTATAGAAGTTTAGATCAAATATATTAAAATAATATTTCTAAAAAATAACATTTATTCATATGAATTTATAAAACGACTTGTAAATTTAATCACATAAATTAAGAAATTTGTAAAATGTGTTGATCCAATAAAAATTCTTTAAGTAGAAGTATTTTTTCTAGCAATAGAAGCCTGATTTTTCTTTAGATCAAATTCTAAAAAAACATTTAATCAGCCCATATTGGTTTAGGAGGAGGACTAGGTGCGTGCGAAACATTGCCATATCTTTTAAATAATTCTCTTATATAATTTTCTCTATATATACCAGGTGGTCTAAAAACTTAAAACATCAGTATTTGATATGAAATAATTAAAAAAATACCCACCTTGAATTTGTAAAAGCTTCAACAGCCTTTCTGACATCAAAATTTGCCTCTTCTATGAGAAATGTAACGATTAAGAACCCTGTTCTGTTAAAGCCATGGGTACAGTGAACAGCTATACACTCTTCAGGTTTTTCAATAGTAAAATCATAAACTATAGAATTAAATTTTCTAATATCACTGAAAGAGGGACAAACTCCATGTCCTGAGCATCTTAATTTGACATATTTACATCCCTCACATTCAATATCTGCTTTGTTGTAGTATCTATCGGTATTTGTCAAATCTATCCAAAGGCCTATCTTTACCTTTTAAAAAAAATAGTTATGAAAAATAAATCAGATATAAACAAAAACATTTACTTTGTTTCTTCTGGCCCTTTCAAATATTTCTTGAGGTGGATACTCATCCTCGGCTTTCATTTTATGTCGATATCGATGGGACAACGGTGTTTTTAGTGCCATAAATTTACCAGCAATTAGTGAATTTCCATTTTCGGGACATCCTAACCAACCTTTTGGAATTTTATTTCTTCCCCCCATGTTTTTAATAGTTTCTCTATAACTTTAAAAATAATGGCTAGAATTATGTAAGAAATACATTTGTATACACTTTTGTTTTACTTCTTATCACCAACATATGGATACAAATTAAAAAATAAATTTGGATTGAACCACACATCACATGTGTTATTTTTGACACTAAAGTTCGCCGAGAAGCAATACTCCGTGTCAAATTGTATCTCTTCTTTTTTAACGACGAACTTTAAATATCTGTCTTAACTGTTCGAACTCAAAATATACTCATTAGGATAGGGAGTAATCTCTTTCTGTTCTTTTGTATTTGTGACATTGACACTTGACACAAATGACATTTACCGTTTAAGATGTTAACATGTTGACAATTACGAAGAAAGTGCAATAGTTAAAAAGTAAGAAAGTCGTTTACAGTTAAAGATCTTATTTAACGCAATAATATCATTTAGCACTGTTTTAAATATGGAATTATAAAAGTTCGTAAAAACTGTTTCAAAAAATGAATAGATCTAAGAGAAATCCTGGCCCTGTTCCACCTAGGTGGTTACATTGCCCTAGGAAATCGGAGAATTTGATCGTAGATAAGTTTATGGCTTTAAAAACTCCTTTGAGTTCGGATTTTGATGAACAAGTACCACCTGAATGTAGATTTCCTCCAAAAATGATGTTTCATTTTGCTAAAAGTAAAAAGGTAACTAAGATCTGAAAAAATACGCTTAATGCACATTTTGACTCCTTATAGATTAAATTTGGCTTATGGATTGACTTAACAAATACAACGAGATTTTATGACAAGCAGGAAATAGAGAACCATGAATGTAGATATGTTAAATTACAATGCAAAGGCCATGGAGAGACACCTTCAATGGACCAAACTATTAATTTCATTAACATTGTTGAGAAATTCATTTCGCAGTTTCCATTGGAAAGAATCGCTGTTCACTGTACTCATGGCTTTAATAGGACAGGTTTTCTCATTGTTTCATATTTAGTAGAAAAAATGGATTATAGCGTTGAAAAAGCTTTAGAAATGTTTGCAGAATCTAGGTAAGTTTGGACAACATAGCTATTTTCATATTAACCTTTTAAACTTATAATTAAATAGTAATTTTTTTAATTATTGTCAATTATTTTTGAGTTTATATATGCTAATTAACTAAAATTAAATAAACTGTTTATGATATATATTCAAGCACCTATTATTTGTAATATAAACAAATTTCTAGAATAAATAAACATTATTTAAAATAGATAAATTTACAAGAGTAAAATATAGTTTAAAAAATGTATATAAATATATATGTAAGCGAATTCTTTGTTGTATCAATTATCAAAGGAGTGATATTGAAGTTTTGATTGTTCCTAAATGATTTAGAATTATTGAAAATCCAGCAGAATAAAGCAAGTGTACTCTTTAAATTAATTACAAGCTATATATATATATATATATATATATTTATAAGTTATGTTGAGAACTTATAGATAAACAATTATTGTATTACTATGTTGTTGGCTAGACCTGTTGGTATATATAAGGAAGGCTACATAAGGGAACTGTATAGAAGATATGATGACATAGAGGAAGCATATCCACCACCAGCTCTTCCTGATTGGTGTTTAGAAAAAAACGATACCTTTGATGATGATGATGATGATGATTATCTTCCAAATGATTATCGTGAAGAAGGAGCGTCTACTTCTTCAAATCCAAAGTAAGTGTTTGTCATCCATATGAAATTTTACAGCCTTAGTAAAATGTTTGTTGAATGAATAAGTTAGAAATGTATTAAATTTAGAAATAATTCTTAGTGTCTAGTTTTATTTTTAATAGAAATATATTATTATTGCAGTACATTTGAAGGATATCCACAAAGTAAAAAACGTAATACAAAAGTTCCAAAATTCATGGATGGTGTCCCTGGTGTATATTCTTTCCAAGAGCAACCTAAGGCTATTCAGTTACAAAAAAAAATTCAAACTATGTGTGGTTGGAAAAATAAAGGATTTCCTGGCTGCCAACCTGTATCTATGGATAGAAATAATATTTCACTGCTACATAAAAAACCTTATAGGTAAGAGTATATAGCAATAAATAACGTTGAAAAATTACATCTAGAAATACATGAATATAATTGGAGTTGAATTTTTTTATCATAATTTTAAATTATGAACTAATTAAATCCATGCAGTTATAGTCAAATGAATTCGTTATCCACTTTCGCAAATCACCTTTTATATTCATAAAGAAGGAAATTGATAGTTCTTGAAGGTCATGACTATTTGGTAGAAGCATATATAATTCCTCATGAATCACCTTGTATTAAATAAACAGAAGTAGAGATACTGAACATAGATCCTTGTTGAACTTCTTGATTAACAGTAGAGACATCTGCAGGGAAGTAGGTGTTATTATTGAACAATTTTGGTTATTTTTAGGGTTTCTTGGAAAGCAGATGGTATGCGATACATGATGCTTATAGATGGAGAAAAAGAGGTTTATTTTTTTGATAGAGACAATAATGTTTTTCGTGTAGCTGGTCTTAGATTTGTACATAGGAAAAATCTAAGGCAACATCTTAAAAATACTCTGCTAGATGGCGTAAGTAAATATTGAATTTTTATTAAAACTATCCTTATGTTATGCTTCTGTTTTTTTACTTAGTTACTGTTTTTTAGGAAATGGTAATAGATAAAGTAAATGGCGAGGACATTCCTAGGTACTTAGCTTATGATATAGTCATATTTGAAGGACAAGAAGTAGGTCAGATGGCTTTTGAACCTGTAAGGCTACATTGTTTAGAAAATGAAATAATCAAACCCAGATATTTAGCTATGGAAAGTGGTTTCATTAACAAAGCAAATGAACCTTTTAGTGTAAGGAAAAAAGATTTTTGGCAGGTTACCCAGGCTGCGAGCCTTTTAGGAGAGAAATTTGCACAAAAATTATCCCATGAACCTGATGGCCTTATTTTTCAGCCAGCGAAAGAGGTTTGTTTTTTGTATTAAGAGAATTCCGGCCAAAATTTTTGACTTACAGCAATACAACTAAAATCGTAAAATGTCGATAGATTGATTACTTTAACCTAAAAAACACATTTTACAAATGCCTGTCATGTAGCGCATAATCGGGCAAGCATTTGAAAAAAAAATGAAAAAAAATTCATAGCAATCCTTCTGAAAATCAGTTTTACAAGTAGATTTGCGTCAATGAAAAAAAAAAGCTTTTTTCAGAAGAAAACCTAATCATTTTATATTTTTGAATTTGATTAACGTAACTTGCAGTGTACAAATTCCCAATGAAATAGTTTGATAAAACCAGTTAGATGAACAAAAAAGTACTTTAAATAAAATATACCTTGCTGAGCATAACCAGTGTCTAACCTATAGAATAAAATTGAGGTAAATTATAAGTTTAAGAAAAAAATATAATTTTAAGCCATTTGTAGAAACTACAGTAAAAATATTATTATGGAATTTTAATATTTGTGTCCGTTTTCATTTGTGAGAGTGACAAGATCTCCATACTGTAATGCTCAATCGCTTGCATTAATATAATTTTTGACTTTACGTTTCTTTTTGGCTTTTTTTAGTCCTTTTGTAGGTCGATTGTAATTAATACCGTACTTCTTATGTTTTACTTCTTTACTTAACAATTGCGTAGGATCTGCACGTTGGACGCATTTTACTTGATGAACTTCGCAGTTAACACCATATAATTCTTTAACGCTGCTAGCTAGTTTATAAGAGCACCATTAGGATTTCTCTACTTCTGCACCATATCATTGGGTAACCATACCATTTCTACCATAAGTTTATCCTACATGTGGAAATTGTAGACTTTCAATATCAACTTGATAATAAGGATGACCATGATGATATAAATCAACACTTTTACATCTGCTGACACTTGTATTTGATTTTCTTGTACTATGAAATTTTAGTTTACAACCGCGGTCTCCTCAACATTCTGATTTGTAGAATCTGATCCTCCCATTATTGTTACATTTATTGTGACACGCATTACTTAATCATTTCTTGTTTGTTCTTTCGGCAAAATCGCCATATAAAGTATAAATCGTGAACATCAATTTTTTTAAGAATTTATTTAATAATCTAAATAGTGCTAATCATTATTTTACATTGTGTTTGCAAATTAATTATAAATTACCAACTAGTAAATTTAGATTAAAGTTTGCCAATAGTTCTGTTTAATTATTTTTTATAATTTTATTATTGAAACGTAATATCAACATTACAATACACTATCACATTAGATCCACAAAAAACCATAATGTTCCGCGTTATCACACCATCTCAAATTTGTGGGGTTTAGATCTGTTTGCAACAAATGCTGTTTTTTGCACTGCAAACATCTTATTTAGATAATCCAGACTTAGAATTGCAGAAGAATATTCACTTTTCCTTTGATAAGTTTTTGTAAAAATATTTAATGTATCCGAATCGACATTTTTTTTTTCGTTTTTTAATCTGAATGATTTTTTCCATTACGATCAATACATTTTCGGTAACAGAAGTATATCTGCTTAAATCTGCGAAATCTTTTTGATAGCATGTAAAATTTTTCAGTATTGTTGATGATTGCTTAACACAAATTCGCAAAATTTATTGACCTTTTTGTAATCAATTAAAAAAATCTATGTACGTTTTTAATATGGGACGTATTACATACCTTCTGTCTATTTTTTACGACATAACTGAAATGGGCCTCCGCGAAGCTGTGCTTTTGTCGGCTAGGGTCCATATAGTCTGGTTCAGAATCGTCTAATTTAACGGTTTTATACGATTTTGGTCATAAAACAATGGGTCATGGTTTGGTTGCTGGTACTATTGGGATGCTATGCTTGTTTTTGTGTTTTTAATTCTATTTTTTATTAATATTTACAGCCTTACAATCCTGGCAGATGTGATGATGTTCTTAAATGGAAGCCTTTGAGTCTCAATTCTGTTGATTTTAGATTAAAAATCATCACCGAGGGAGGTGAAGGGTATGAATTCCATCTTAATTACATAGAATCTTTATTTGCATTAGTTTTATATTTACTTTAAAAAAATTCTATTAAAATATTTTTTAAATTGAAAGGAATATATTGTTTCAGAAAACTCCCCAAAAAAGTTGGTATTCTTTATGTAGGTCATAAGAACGATCTTTTTGCCAGTATGAAATACACAAAGGCATTAAAAGACTTAAATAATAAAATAATAGAGTGTAAATTTGAAGATGGGCAATGGAAGTTTATGCGGGAACGTACAGACAAATCTTTTCCAAATAGTCGTAATACAGCCGAGGGTAAGAATTTTATTTTGAAATATGCGGTCTTGGTAAACCAGTGATGAAAAATCCTTTTTTCAGCGGTTTGTAAAAGTATAAAGGATCCAGTTACAAAAGAAATGCTCCTAGATTTCATAGAAAAACATCGTTTTGATGATGATTCAGAAATGATGCCTCCTCCGTCAAAAATGATCAAAAGATGATTCAACTTTAAAATAACTTTATTTAATTTTTTATAACAATTTATAATTTATTTTTATACATAAAGAACAATGTTGAGTTAGATCCTTTGAGCAGAAAAAAAGTTGACCACATTAGTCAAAAAGTTTTCTGGCCATGTGAAAATGTTTGAATGTATATGTTGATTTAATTAAAAAATAATAGAATAAACTAAAAATATTTATAACCTATTTTTTAACCTAGTATCCCGGAAGAGCGTTTAACAATTTGAGATTAATTTAATGTTTTATTACTTTAAATCCGATCTCATAGCTCAGCCTGCATAGTCGATAATTAAAAGTAGAACCTATGACTAGATTATCACAAAAAAAATAGAACAAAATCATCGGATTAACTAAGAAGTACACTAAAATATAATAACAGCCTTTGTAAGTTAACTTTAATTAAGCTAACACACTTCTATAATTATGACACTAATACTCAACGACTTTTAACTTCATTCATTTCGGTTATCTGCCATCTGTTGTTAATTTTCTTAACCTTTTGTTCTCTCAATAATTTTACCAAATGATGATTGACATTATTTTGTGCAGCTTTTACTAAACTTTCGGATAAATCTTCATAAATTTTTCGAACTAAGTCTTCCTCTTTAAATGATTCATTACAATGTGAATTTAATACTTCCATGATCTGTGCTTCACGTTCTTTCCTGTGTGCGATGTAGAATCTAATTTTCTCTATGGGGTCCTAAAAACAGAAAATATCGTGTAAGTTTTAATGTAAACTATTTAGCAAAAGCTTTAGAAACCACAACCAGTTGGATATGAAAAGACATTAATTAGTAATGCCATCCCAAATTGTAGAGAGCCAGCACAAATAACCAAATTAATTCTAAAAACTTAAATTCCGCCCCTTTGCTAGGCATTATTAGCGCCACAAGCAACAAGGTTGACAAGGTTTCTTTTTGACAGTTATTAGAATATATGACAAAAGATTTCAACAAAACCATCGAATTAAAAATACATACTTATTTTACATTTTTGATGATTTATTATATGTATTTGTATCATGCACTTGTAACGTTATTGGTACCAGTGAAATACCGTTATAACAAAGATTAATTACTCATTATTTGCTAGGGAGCTGTAATTTTTTTTTGTATTGAGCACGAATTCTGACATTTCAATAATGCAATATTGTTATTGGGTCTTTTACACAATAAAGATACATTTGTTTAAAAAAAGGATAGACATTTTTTTGTTAAAATTTGTAATATGTGTTCCATTCCAAACTTTTCTAAGAATTTAGATTTTCATTATTTTTATTCTAACTTTTTTTTAAAAGAATTTACCTGGATAACGTTTCCGTGTCCAGGTAAGATGAGGGATGGTTTTAAATTAGCAATCTCGTTTAAGGAATTCATGTAATCATATAAATCTTCAAAAACAGCAGTTCCTTCTCCTAAAATACAGTCACCGCTGAATAAAACGTTATCTTCTACTAAATGAAATACCACATGATCGTCGGTATGGCCAGGAGTGTGGTGTACACGCAATGTTGCTCCCTCTACGGCGAATTCTTGTCCATCTTTTAGCATTTCGATACCTTTGTATAAATTAATTTCTTCTTTGCAACTAGGATATTTCCAAACTTGACAATGTCCTAAAACAATTTTACAGGGTTAGCTTTTATTTAAAAAAATATATTCGTGAACATTTGCAAAGAACTGTGTGTGAAAAATTGAAGTAAATTAAACCATTTGGTCCAAATATATCTATAGGATATCAATAAAAGTACCCCAGGTCATTGATTTATAACATTTGGTATTTAATTCATAAATATGCATTGGATATCATAGACATCCATGTGCTGAATGTGCATGAGGCTCACAAAAGCGGTATTAATCATTTAAAAAACGTAAAGCAAATAATTCGTTGTTTACCAGTTTCCAGTTTCAAAAATTTGATTTTTTACTCTATATAAAATGCTCTTAAAACTTGTATGACCAAAATCTAAAGTTTTTTCTATATAATAGCTTATTTGATCAAACTAATGTGTTGCAAAATGAATCAATGAATTTGTTATCTTGGATATTAATAAAGTGTGCATGTACAATGCAAAAGATAAGCTTATTTAAGTCTGTAAAAAGATCATTTAATTAGGCAGCCAGCATGCTTTCAAAAAAATAGTCTACGAGATAAAGATGTTTTTATGTATATAAATTTAAACAAGAGATCCAAAGTTCAAATAAATAACTAAAATTGATAAAGAAAAAATAAAACAATAGTCAAAAAGTCGTTAAAATAGACTGATATAAAACTGATATGAAAATTGAAAATATTTACAATTAAAAAAATTATCTATAATCATTCAAACTTTTTTCATTTTATATAATATAATTATATTAATATACATAACAGTTATTATTAACAATTATCTACAGATAATGACCTTTCAGACTTACTTGTTTTTTCTTTCAACTCGCTAAGGATATCAGCAAGTCCACCAATATGATCATGATGCCAATGGCTAATAAAAATATGAGCCAAATCGATTCCTTCATATGTCAAAACAGATTTGAGGTGATTTATGTACTGAGGAACATCAACATCACCAGTGTCAATTAGTATTCTCCTGAAATGAAGTTAATAAAAATTTGATTTTTAGTGGCCTGGTTACACCTAAGAATTAATTTTTAATCCTAGAATAACGCCAGGAAAATTTGATATTCTTAAAATGCTTTTTACATATTGAACGTTTGCAATTTTTATAATACTAAACTAAAATGATCGTCTGGTGAAAACTGTTAAATAAAATCTCAATTCGGGGATACCCAGAAACGTTTCAATTGTGTCCAATTGTCAGTTGGAAATTTCCGACTGTCCTTCCCTACTCAAAGGTATGAATCCATGTTGAAATCAATATGATGAGTTTTGACGAGAATGGTTAGTCTAGTCTTCAGACATGTTGAATTTTGAAGTGTTTTAACAAGTGTTTAGTATAAAACTTAGAACAGTAAAAACAATTTGAATTACTTATGATTGGAGTAGGCTTTAAGAATGTAGGAATATAAACAAGACTTTTATTGGTTTTGTAAGAACAAAAAATGACCCGAAATCAAGGAATTTGAAACGAAGCAATAACAATAATTACTAAAAACCTAGAGTAATGAGTAAAAGGGTTTTAAAGAGAAATAAAATGTCGTCTCAGAGAATAGCTGAAAATTGTGCTAAACTGTTTTTATCGTACCAAATTTTTTAGTATATGACTCCTTAGCTTAAGGTTGTTAATGTTTCAGATATTTTGAATAGATTTAAAAAGGCAAACTTGTAAAATTTGACAAGAGTTGATAAAAGTTTCAGAAAACTCAGTCAGTGTGGTGTGAGCAGTAAGCAAGTGCACTCACCAGTTCTGTTGTAAATGCACATACCAAAACTTATGAATTCCTTTCAAATACAAATGATTATATTCCAAATATTCATGAAAATTAATGAATTTTTATAAGAATTACTAGTTTAATTCTCATTAATGATCCGGAATTTCTGTTGCAAATACACATATCTCACATATCTTTTCCCATTAATACTTAATGTCAATGTCATGTTTTTTCTCTTACAAAAGCGTATCCCAGCAAGACCAATATATTTTTATTTCTAATAACTTCTTTAATGTCTATAAAACAAGCAATCAAAATATAAAAAAATCGAATAACATTTTTTTTATTTAAAATGTAGTTATTGTATGAAATCATATTTCTAGAGACTTCTAAATTAGCAGAGAAGTAGTTTTAAATAATCAACACAACCAGCAATTGATGTAAACATGTCGAACCTACCAACACATTTATTTCTTTAAATGTGAAAGATAAAATATACTTTTATCTTAAAATTTTTTACATTTATAATGGATATATTCCACAAAATAATAGTAGAAACAATCAATAACATTTATATCTATTCATTTTTCCAATTTATGCTACCAATAGGTTTAATGCGTTTTGGATTATCATACAGAAACCATCCGCAGTCGACTACTTAAGCATTTCCGAAATCATTATACAATAATATGGCCTTGAAAAGAAATGATTCTGAAAGTATCTAACAAAATATGAAATAAACTTCTTTTTACCTTTTGCCTGTTCCAACAATGTAAGTATTTGTACCCTGTAAAGTCATAATTCCAGGGTTGCATCCCAAAATTCTGATAATTCTTGAGGAAATCTTCGTAACTGCAGGTATTACAGCGGCCATTTTTGTAGACTGCGCAATCGAAATAAACTTGAATTCTAGTTTTAGATTTTAGATTAATTATAATTATGCAAATCGTCGTTCTGGAAAATAAAAAATTTACAAATGTATTGAAACGGAAAATATGTTTTTAATGTTATGGATGATAAAATAGATAGGTAGACACGTATAATAACTACTTAAGTAAATACTGCGCATAATAATTGGAAAATTATCTATAATCTATTAAATTGATTTTTTATTTATTAACTAGATAATAAATATATAAACATAAAGATTAGACAGATATTATACCTAAAAGAAACCGAAACCAATTTAAATTAATCTTACAATCGTTTCAATAGACATGCAAGACAGGGTTATTTATTTTGCTTATTTATTATTTCTAAATGGTCATTACTAACACGAAAAACGAGACAACCCAATAAGTGTATTTCGTATATATTTTTTCTTTCTCTGGCAAATTTTCTACCTGAAGAAAAATTCAGGTCTAGATTAACAAAAATTTGTTATTTGTCCATAAAACAACAAACACCCTGTATATCACAATTTTTAGAATTACATATTACATGTATTGTGTCACCCTCTAACAATGGATGGTTTATAATAATTATAAATGTGAAGCTAAGAACTTATTCCATTCATTTCAAGCTTGTAGTAATTATTTCAATTAGGTAGTAAAATATTGTGAATTTCCAAAATAAAGTTTAATTTCAGTATCTTAAAAATGTTCTTCATAGCGAATATTTATTTCATATCAAAATAACACAATTATAAGTGTTTTTATGTCTACTAACACAAGTAAAGACAAAGGAATATTTAAAAAATAATCTGTATACAGCATTAGAATATTAGATTATCGGAATAAAGAAATAAATTGGTAGTAAAATTGAACACATGTTTAGAGGGGTAGAAACTTGGCGAAATCTCACAATGAAAGTAAATACTCGTATATAGAATGTTTTTAATAACTAGGTCATGAAATCAAGTATGAAGGCGTGATTTTTTTATAAACCGTAACATTAAAAAATGTATTATAAGATTTTTCTCTAATTTGTAAAGTGCATCTTAATATGATTATGATTCCAAAATAAAATTATATTTCTACATTGAATTTTGGAAACACTGCAATATGACATTTGATTACGAGGTTTTTAATGTTGGAAATATAGAATTTTTATTCCTTTTAACAAGTCATGTACATATGTTATGGTTTACAATATTTCAGTAGGTACCTATATGATAAGACGTCAGGTTGTATACAGAGTTCGGTAAAAGTATCGCATCGAACTTTTTTCTATGTAAATACAAAATGTTTTTTAAAAAAAATTAATAAACTATTTTCTCTTATTTTCAACTGTTTATAATTAGTTTTCACAAATACTGGAAGTAGTAGAAAATAACTTAGCAATTAATTTAATTTTTATATACGGGGATATTATAATGTTGCGTTACCTTTACCGAACACTATATAATATACAGGGTAAGACACCGTAGACGCGACGGTAAATAATTCCAAAACGGTGTATTTGACGAAAATTTTGTAATAGTACTTTTTTGTATATATTCAAAAAAACCATAATTTGAAATTAGTTCCACTTATGTAGGTTGTCCCAAAAAAGAGATATGTATGCAAGTTATGTTTTTTTAAATGAAATACCCCGTATGTTTTACATTTGTATTGCCGAGCTGATTTTAACGATTTATCACACTTGACGACTATTATGTTTAAAAAAGGAAAATTTTGATACATATCTCTTTTTGGTATAACCTGTATAAGTGGAACTAATATCAAATTATGGCTTCTTGGAATATAGACAAAAAAGTACTCTTACAAAATTTTAAGTCATGAAGATGGCATCATGAATAGCGAAACACGTGTCGTGTCTAAAATATAGAAGTAAAGTGTTTGTAGATATGCTTAGAGTTATTTTTAATTTACATACAAGGCAGAACTGTCAATGACCTTTGAGAAAGCCTAGTTATCATTAATTATATTGTCATAAATTTTATCAACGAGCTTTTTTTTCTGTCTACTAAATATAACATCATCATCGCAGACTTCTTATAAATATTTATAAAGATAATTTACAAAAGGAACGTGTTCCTGCTAGATATTAGGTACTTGATAATACCCTAACAGCCACCTAAATAGAAAAAATTACAACCCAAAAAGGTACTGATTTGTTACTATGTTTTTATTTCAAAACCACAATTTTAATGAACATGAACATTTAGTTGCGGTTTTTTTAATTAAATTAATATTGATACGTTCGCGTTGGTTGGGTTAATACTACTTTTACAGTGCAGTCAATTTGAGATATATACATAAGGTTTAAAATTTTGTTATATAACAAAAACTTAAGGTATCATCTGAAAGGCAGATGCGTTGCTACAGAGCCAC
The DNA here is from genome assembly GCA_951812935.1 of Hermaeophaga mercurialis. Classification (NCBI taxonomy): domain Eukaryota; kingdom Metazoa; phylum Arthropoda; class Insecta; order Coleoptera; family Chrysomelidae; genus Hermaeophaga; species Hermaeophaga mercurialis. Next base: position 4,750,686 of record OX638360.1, on the reverse strand, counting down.
ATCGGTATATCGATATGTGAAGAAAATTGGGGGAAATAAGTCATTTAGTCTCATAGTCTACAAGATTTTATTTTGTCATAGAAAAAAGAGGAGAACTACCGATTTCGTGGCAAAATGGGCCACGTCTTCAGTTTCAAAATCAGAAAAATTCTGTAATTAAAAATAACAAATAGTTTGGTGTAAAATAGATAGTTTTTATGTAAAAATTTGTAGGCAAGGGTTATTTTAATGTAAGCTAAAGGGATTTTTATTTTGAAAGTAATTTTTATAGACTTTTAATTTTATTTTTTGTAGTTGGTAGGGGTTATTTTAGTAATAGATCTTAGTTTATAGTACCTTAGTTTTATACATTCATTCATTAGTTTAGTAGGAAATAATTGAAGAAAAAATTTACCGATGTTGTAAAATTGACTAATGTCTTACACTAAAGTATTTGGCTTAATCACAAAAATAAAAACATGCGGAAAAGATGAAATTGACTGATATAACATCATGGATTAGAGAAGTCACGAGAAACGAACACAAACATATTATAATTAGTTAAAAAAATTAAGATAAAATATATATATATATATATATATATATATTGTTTGAGTATTGCTGCCAGTTCAATCTTTTATCAGTTTGACTTTTTAATAAATGTTTTTTTTAATAAGTTTGGACCAGCATAAGTAAGGTGTTTACTGCTTCTTTGATTTCTGGAGTTCGGACAGTTCGAGGGGCACATTTTAAATGGTTGTTAAGTTTAAAAGTACGAGTTTCCCTTAATCTCCTATGGACGTCGGAAAATGTACGTCTATCTGGCGTGACTCTGTTTGCGAAGTGTTCTTGATATAACCGGGCAGCTTCTACTGCTTCCCATCAGCGAGATCATAAATGAAGTGGATGTCTGCCAACTCCGTATTAGTAAAATGAACCATTTTGTTTTGAAAATAACGATAAATGTGGATGCAATTTAAGACAAAAAGCGAGAACCAACGCTTGATGTTACGAAAAAAAATCAACAGACTATTTTTTTAACAAAAAGAACTAGAATTAAGAAAACGAGTTTTAATTTTTGAAAAAGAAGCGGCGTTATATATTTTTCACAAAAAATAATAAAGGTCATGGCCTTGGGCCTTGGGAGCACCACTGTTTGAATTTAAAAATTCGTTTTTCTCTTTCTACACCTAACTTACTCCCACCAAGTTTGATAAAAATATTGCATGCAGGTCCAGACTTAGTAAAAAAAACAAAAAAGTATGGCAATATTTCAGACAGGAAGCGAAAATGGACCTAGGTTCATATAAACTTTTTCTCTGAAATACCCTGTATACAGTAACAGATAAGTAAAAGTACACATAGTAAACAAACTAATTTTGTTTATTACTTTAAAATAAATTAATAAAAGTTATGAAAATGTGCTTATTTATGTACATGGAATGGAATATAACAATAATAAAAAAAACTAAAAAGAGCAATGATCATTATAATATTAGCTAAAAAACAGTCCTCAATTCGTTATAAATTTTCCCTTATGAATCTGCCTCATCAAAAATTATATTTATATAACAATATGCTCATTTTAACATCGAGTATCGTATTTTCAAAAACACATTAGACACGTGTGGCTAATAAAATTATTTTTTTGCAAAAATGTGATTTTAACTTAACAATGTAAGTATTAATATATCAACACTTATTAAAATTGTTTTGGGTTAATATATGATTGATTGGGTGACTTACAATTACAGATTATTGATACTGGGATTGAAATCTGAATATCGCGTTAACAAAAATAAATGGTGCATGATGTTCCATCATATCCTATAATTAAGTACGCATATTAAAAAAAAGGTTCAGTTTCTAATTCGTATTGGACCACATAAAGCCATGTAAATGAATTCCCGTTGTAGACGTCAAAAATAAAATTTTAAGAGCCTTCATAACTTTCCTTAAGACTCATATCAAAAGAAAAACAACCGTTTTTTAGTTGTCGTTTTTTGCACATCTTTACACAGAACTCATGCCTATAAACAAATATGACATTTATGACCCTATATTGACTGGACTAAATTATTCTTGGCACAATACGTGTTATGCAGGTGAGAGAACCAACGGGGATAATCATATTGCAAAATACGTATAGGTAGTAGGTACCGGTTGATAATTATAAATAGTAGAAGAGTTGTAACTTACGACGATATTGCCCAGTGCAATTTGGTGTGACTTCTGATAGAAAAATGACTGCCAAATTATTTATACTTTTGACAATATTCGCATCATTGACTATTGGAGAAGAAGTTAAGGCTCTAAATGACACTAAGGCTCCAGAAAACACAACAGTTTCAGAAAAAATCGCAGAAAAAAGTGATGTTCCAAAGGTATGATATTTGTATAAATTATTTTAGAGGTTTAATTGGTGTGACTTATCAATTTAAAAATTTGACGTATCTAGTAATAAAAAATCATGCATTTCATAGTATATATACAAGGTAATTCATTAAGTGTGGCGACTGGTTATATCTGAATTACTATTAAAAACACGGAAAAACGTTTTACACAAATTGTTAAAGGCTCTACATATTATAGTGTTTAGCTCGATATCTAGTTATTAAAAAAATAATAATAGCTTAATGACTTGTTTTTTAATTTTTACAATTTGTACGCTTTAATTGTCCCTAAGTACAAAATTTGGACCACCCAACATACAAACTTCTTCAAATTGACTATTTAAAATTTGAAAATAGGAATATTTTTCCTTTATATTCAATGATTTTTTACACAATAGACGTTTAAAATCTAATGAATGCCATTTTGAACTGTATGCGCTGATCAAAATGTTCCCTTTAGACACCAAATTATATTTTTTTTACTCCATCTTATTTTAATTCGTATAAAACTTTTTAAAATTGCACCCGCTTCTGTAAATATATAGAAATAACTAATTGTGTGATATAACTATATGATGATTGTTATTTTTAATAGGCTGGTATTGTTATCTTGTAATCGATAAATATTAGAGTCGGTTGAATGAAGGAAAAGTTGCATATTTTGGAAACGACAAATTCAAAATATCCAGAAAAATCAACGGTATTGATCCTATTTTTCTTCCAAAATAAATTTGAGGCGATTTATTAAAATATTGTTTAAAATAGAACAAAAAGTTTGATAGTTAACAAGATAGATTCACATCTTTCAGAACGAATTTATGCTTAATTTTTAAGTAAAACTTTTTTTTATTTTAAATTATCCTTTATTTACATATCTTGGATTTTTGATTTTGAACAAAAAACAAAATAGAGTGGAATATTTTTTTTTGGGTATCTCCGGAGTTGATCAGAATTTTTTAAATCTCAGTATGTCATTTTGTTTTATTGCCTAAATATGCAACTTCTAATTTTACCGATATTTTAATTCATTCCTACTATTTACAATACATCTATTCTTTAAAAAGTAGTTACCAGTAGATACTATAGATGTAATCCTAGATACATTTTTCAATAAATTTTTATACATTCACAAACATTGATTGAACCAATTAGCCTTATCTTACCTATATCAAAATATATAGGTGAGCGGAATAATAACTATAATTATAACATATATGTATAGTAAATATCACGTAATATAATTTATTTATTTATAACTTACTATTATTACTTTGCATATACGATAAAAGTTTGCTACTTTTAATATTTTGATTTGATTTTAAAATATCAAATAAAAGCTACCACCGGAATTTCAAAAAGTACTAATATCTATATCTTCTTGAGTTGCCCAACGAAAACATGACATGGGGGGTTTTGGACAATATTATCGTAGGAAAAGAAAAACGTTCGGACAGATCGATTTTTGTTCCGAGGGGGACATTTTTTTACGCTACTCGCAGCATTATCACTTCAACCCTAGACCAGTGGGACGAACAACCCCTAGAATTTAAATAGGGAATAGGATTCGAGTCGCATATCGTTTGAAAGTTCGTTGAATTTACTAAACAACCATATGTAGTTTTTTAAATTTGGATAAATTATTTACAAAAAAATGATCTAAAACATACTGTCGCGACACATTCTTCCCATGTTGTTGATTGAACAATTCAGCGGCCCTATGAGCACATCGTTTGTTTTCAAAATATAATTCAATCAACTCAATCCTCTCTGCTCCTGAGTAAACCATTGTTTCCTTTTACTTTAAAATTAAGTTCAGTACCAAAGACTAATCAAATTCACAATCAACTGAGAAATAGAAATTGCATCTTTTTCGTTTTTGTATTATTCTTCTTATCAGCCAAGAGGAAAAAATTAACAAAATAATTTAAAGTTTTGTAACAAATAAATTGCAAAAAAATTCTGTCCGGTGGAGAAAAAATTTTTGTAAATGTCAAAGTTACAAAAAGGTTCATTTGCGGAAAGAAATATTTTTTTTGTAAATAATTTATCCAAATTTAAAAAACTACATATCGTTGTTTAGAAAATTCAACGGACTTTCAAATGATATGCGACTCGACCCCTAATCCCTATTTAAATTCCAGGGGTTGTTCACCCCACTGGTCTAGGGTTGAAGTGACGATGCTGCGAGTAGCATAAAAAAATGTCCCCTCGGAACAAAAATCGACCTGTCCGAGCGTTTTTCTTTTAATACGACAATATTGTCCAAAACCACCATGTCAAGTTTTCGTTGGGCCACCCTGTATATAAATGTACGGAAGCATAAAAGAGCCACGATTATTTTACTACATCAGAAAAATAAAGCTCAATTTCTTTAATTATTTTTTAAGACGATACAAGAATGAAAAAACTTCTTTTCAAAACTATCCATACATTTATAATAAAACACCTTATTGCCTTTTAAAAAACTTCTAACACCTTACACACTGTATCACACGAAAAATCACTGCTTAATGCTTAATTCTTCTTAAGGCAAGAAACTTGATTCTTGTAAGCTTACTGTAGATAATTCATGTTTTATATATGGTCTGCCACTTATCTTATCACATTCTTATAACCTTTATTGTGGTGGTTCATATTGATAAGAAGAACATCAAACTAATTACCGAAAGAAGATAAATTCACTCTTTCTTTTTAATCCTGGTTGGTTGCGAACGTTTGCCCTCGTGAATCAATTTTAATCCATCTGTAATTTTTTCAGTTACAATGTCATTTAAAATTTGAAATAACACTACATAATTAATAACGAAGAATTTTGTACTTAAATGTATTTTTTAGAAAGAACAATTTTTCGTAGAAAAATGTCTAATTTATTCGTGAAAGTTTTTAAATAATTAAATCAGGACATTGAGATGATTGAGAAATAACCTTAATATGATTATATGAACTCTTTATTTATATCCATTGAAATAATTGAGAAACTTATAGAAAACAATCTTAATAAATTTTAAAAGATAATTTGGAAAACTGGTTTTTGGCTTAATAAGATACGTACACGACAAAACCTAACAGAAGTTTTTGCTGTATTTATGAACATAGTAGCTGAAGAATTACGTTGAATAAATTAGTTTCGATGTCAATATAAATGCTTTAATTGAATGAATGAGATTGATTCTAATGATTTTTCCAAACGATTATCCATCAAAGGTAGTAATTTAAGTTTTATTATAATTAAAAATGAAGGGATTTCTGGTTGTAACTTTTTTAACAATATCTCGTGTTTTGTTAGAAAATGTAAAAAACGTATGTTATTTTGGATAACAATCGTGCTTGTACATGTATCTAGACTTATTGAATAAAAAATGCATATTTAAGAAGAGCCTAATTTTTACCGCCACTTGTGCAGAAATTATTATTTATGCAGTCTATAATTATTTTGTTTACTAATTAATTAACATAAAATCGGAGATTATAACGCGTGGACTTTTTACGGTAAGAAAGTTTTTAAATAATATTTATGTTGTTTTGGACAAATTTCCTATAAAATTGCCACTATTATAAAAAATTTCTTATCAATTTGCGGTAAATACTTTAGTTTGTAGTAAAATATCGAAAACATTTACAAAAACTAATAATAATTTTGATAACAAGAAAAATTTGAAAATCCAGACTGCACGAGTTTATTCAAAGAATTTGATAAGGTCATCATATTTAATAAATAACATCGTTACATATAGTTACAATTATATTAAATTTTAGCTTTTTTAAGTGCAGGTAGTAGTGCCCACTTCAAGATGTTAGAAGAGAAATTGTAATACATTCTCACTTCTTCATAACGCGTTCTCCTACTCTTGCATGGATCAGTGTATAGGATCTAATATTTGCTCTGAATCTATGCAGATTCGGCCTCAATATTTGTACAAATACACGAATTCATGCGAGTGAAAAAGAACGCGTTATGAAAGAAAGAGAACGTATTACTAATATCTTGAAGCAGGGATATTTCGAAGTGGGAACATCGTTCCAGTCAAATCGATAGTAACGTACCGACAGTCGTGGTCGTACCTCTAGATCGGTTGAGAGGGGACACATCGCTGCTTAAAGTTTCGCCTATGTCCATTTAGGTGCTTTCTGAACCTGTATATATTTAAAATGCAAAATGCCACGATTGTTGTGTCATACTAAAAGTCTAAACTACTTTTTAGATATACCTCTTTTTTTTCTTAAACATTTACTTTTAGAAACCACGAATGATAAGCAATCACTTATCACTGATAACTGATGTAATTTAGGTTAACTATCTTTTATAAAATACCACAAACACTATTAACAAAGAGTATAAGTCAGAGTCTTATCTTATAAGTATAAGCAGTACACCAGCTGAAGTGAAAAGAAGAAACTAGAGACACAGACATTAGTATGATCTTGGTCTCATATGTATATATCCCATATATATATATTTGTAGGGTATACTTCTAGTATATGTACTGAGAACCACATTTTTTGTAGCTAAAGGAAATGGAACTTAAATTTCTAAATGCTTTTTTGTTATATGAAACTTGATCTTATATTACAAAAAATATTAATATTTTTGTATATATTTTATAAAAACTGCACTAAACATCTAATATAGTCCCTGTGTTGTTTATACCTATTTATATTTTGCTTATTATTTGAAAAAATATTTTCATCCTCGACATGACCAGAAGATGTACTTTGGAAATATTGGAAGAGGTGTCTTTTAAATTTTATATCGATTTCAATTCAATTCGCACTGTTCGTAAGGTTGTCTTACTTATTAACATTATGTAATGTTATCAGTGTTCAGTTCTAAATTCTTGTTTAAAACTATGAATCTTTCTTTTCATGGATTTTATGGATTTTGGAAGTATACCAGGGTTTCCTTTTATAAAATTTAAAGTAAGAAGTAAGGAAGCTGTGTGTATTTGGAAGTAAGTGGTAAAAGCAGCATTTTCTTATCATGGATAAACAATATTTGGAATAATTACTGTTTAACACTAAGTTCTATCAGGAATAAAATTGTTTAAGTTAAAAATAATTGTAAGATACCGGTAATTTTTGGGAAATAACTTATCAAGAAATAGTTTCTAAATTTAGTTCTATCTAAAACATTTCTGAACGGCCGCAAATATTACTTTAAGGACCAAGTGCTGTACCTGTAAAAAATGAAATTTTTAGCATTTTTAGCTATTTTATATATTTTAAGTACATTTTTTATATAAATACCGAAAAACACTTCAATACACATATTTAAAAAATTGCCAAAGGCCTTAGGATTTACAGGTACTAATTTTCTACGTACTAATTTCTACCCTTCACTAGATAGCTATGTCCATATTAAAAAGTGGCTACACTGTTTAAATATATGAGGGTGAAAAAATGACAATCATGGGTAAATCAAATACGCTGGATTTTGGCCGCCAGCTCCATTGGTCTATTAAAAGTGTTTTCAAATCTTTTTCAATAAAGAATTCTAAGTAAATATTAATGATTTAATTCACATTATCAGACCTAACGTTACATTTTTCAGATTACATGTACAATAAGAAATGTTTATAAAACCGTGACACTACTTTATGATTCATTGTAACGTGGAAGGCAACATTGTTATTGAAAATCACGACAAATAACTTCGTGATCAGTATATCTTTCAAAAAAACATATTTGTGCGACATATTGGACTAATTTGTTTTTATTTGTGTATTTCATTTCTCCAAATATATTTAATAATTAGGTACAAAACGTAGTTAATTAATCTTTGAGAAAAATATTTTTTATTTTAAGTTAAATTTTGTTACTATATATACAGTGGCTATCAAACAATAATAATATACTTTAATTTAGGAAAACGTGACGCTATAGATTTGGTACATAAACGCTTGAGATGATTATAAGAAATATCTAATATATTAAAAAATCTTATCAACAGAGAGTGTAGTAAGTACTAAATGTGGATGTACAAAAACAGGGAATTTCTTAGGTATGTTTATATATTGTGTATATGTAGTTTATATTTGTTATTGAGTAACTATTTTTGAAACAATTTTTTAAATAACTAGAACGAACAAAGTTATTCAGAAAACCTCTATTTTTGTATATGATTCCAACTAGTTCATAGTAAATTGTTGCAAATGCTTACAAATTGTTTATACATTTTGCTCACTTTGTACCTTTCGATCATTTTTCCACAAAATAAAAAAACTGTAGATATTTACAAGTTTTGGCAAAATTACCAAAACATCCGTTATATTTTGAGCTACACAAAAATTGACTTTACGAGAGTTGATCCCCATACTCCACCCCCGCTAATTCTTTTCCAATAAGTCTAGGTACAGGGATATTCATTATCTTTTAGTCACCGCATATTTTCATTATTATTAGAGATATAAAAAAAAATTTGAATAAAACTTATATTTTTCTATTATGACATAAATACTCCATTTACATACACACGGCCTTATATATGATATTTCTAATTTCAATATTAGACGTAGCCATATTATCAGAATCAATCAATAATCAAAAATTAACACAGGTTAGGATTGAACGCCTAATAATCGATAAAAGATCTTGGTGTATTCGAATTAAAGTAACAAAGTATTCGAATACTAGTTTTCGTATTTTACCTCGTCGGAAATTAAATCGTTTCTTTGGAGTTCAATTTGATCTCAATTTTTTTTCTTGAATCGTAATTATAAATATGTACATGTTGGGATATTTTACATTTCGGTTATCATGTAATTGATTCTTACAAGAATTTGAATCTAATCTTCTTTAATGTCATATGTTACATTTTATCAAATTCATACTTTGAGATTAATTATAATATCAAAAAACATTTGAATTTCGAGTATTACATACAAGGCTACAATTATTTTGATATATATACGCTCAGTAATTTCTTATTATGATTATGTTTTTCCACAACATTGTCTTACGTTTTTCTATTTCACTGTAATTATATATTGCAACTGATGCATGGTCTGTTTTTCTCTTGTTGATATTAATTTATCTTACTAAGGTCAAGGTTTCACAGTTTTTTATTCGGTTTCGGTTAGATTAACTTGTCCTTCTCATGGATCTTTATAAAGACCTTAATTAGATTCCTTATGATTCAAATTTAATGATATTAAAAAAAACCTTCACGGTATACTCGTATATCTAATCCAAGATATTTTTGTTTATTAAATGTGTTTTGATTTTTCTAAACAAGATTATCGTTATATAACTTAAATAAAAGATAATCTAAATAAATGACAATGAAACAATGAAAACGATAAGATTCAGGAAGATTCGAAAAGAGTTTAACGAATGTTTTTTAGTAAGTGCAAAGGGCAAATAAGTTAGTTATTTTATTACTTTGGGTTGTAATGATGGAGGTCGGTCGAAAAGAGAACGATGGTAAATAAGGAAACAGTAAACATCAATAAACAATCTGATATTCCAAGGAAAGCACATGGAAAAATCAAAACTATCAAATAATAATAAAGTTCAAATTGGTACTCGTAAACTTACTTTATAGCTGAATGGTTATACCAATTTTTTTTCATAACTATATTTTTGGAAGTGTTTGAAATCATTCATATTTATGAATTGGCTTATCTGGTTATTTTTTCCTTTAATGTGGTTCATCAATTAAAGCGAGTGATAAGTCTTTTGCTGAAGTTGTTGTATATATAAAGTAGATACTTTAAATTAGCGAAAAAATAAGTAAAATAAATAAGATATATAGAACTGTATGAACTTTTACTGATAAAAATTTGTTTTTTTATCAGAGTCCGGAAATCATAACAGCAAAGTTTATAGTGCCAAAACTCATCTTAATTTGAGCACAAAAAGTTCATATTAACTAAACAAAAGGAAATAATATTTTTAATAAGGTGATATTTAAAAATCATTTGTGACTAAGAAGGTTATTTTTTAAGTTTTAATAGAAGTTTTTTTTTAAAGTGAAAATAGCGAAACCGTGGTTGTTTTAATACAACTAAAAAAAAGTATAATTTATCTTTTTCATATTTATTATGGATAGTCACAAAGTAACAGTTGAAACAATTAATTTAATTTTAGCCACTTCTTTGAAGGAGTTAACTCATCTTTTCAAGAAGATACAGATGAAACGTAATCTAGATTCACAAAGGATATTTTTTGTTACTAAGTGCCAGGGTTATTGCTTGGCTTGCTAAACACTAGTTTCATTTGATTAATTGACTGATGTGTAACGTTTTTATTGCAATTACCAGGAAGGTTTTTGTTATTTAATTAATAAAATTGAAGTAGTGGCTGTATCTTATCGGTATTTTCTTTTCTCATGATAACTAACTTATTACAACATTCCACGTATTTACATTTATATTTATTTACTATGTATTTCAGAGGAAAACATGTACCACTAATCATAATATACAAATTTAGTTAAAAAGTAAATATTTATATTATTATTATATAGAAACCCACGCAATAAAAATATATAAACATTAAAAAAATTCCGTGTAGGTGCCAATTTGTTTTGGTAAATATAGTTATAGCGTAAAATGTCTCTTATTGTTTGATTCATATAATTAAAAATTTTCAGATAATTTTTTTAAACTTCCGGTTATAAAATGCATTTCGCATTAATGTGTGAAGAATCCTAAGTAATTAAATATATAAAATGGCAGAATTTTTCTCAACTTGTAGAAGAAAACCTTAAACGAAGTAATCTACATATGAGTATTTTAAATAGAAATAACTCCAAATAGGAACTATACTTTTATATATACACAGAGTGGACCAAAAGTCTTTTACTTATTACTCTGTATATTCTTGAGTAGATTGTAAATTTGCAATATGTAAAAAAAATATTGTATAAGGACACACAAATCCATATAGATATACATTACATTTTTTTTCACCAGATCTATACAAAAAGTTCTCTTATTAATGTGTCAAATTATTAGTTACGGAGAAAATTGCAACCAAGTAGCAGAAGCAAAAGAAACTCTTTGTCTTCTTTTATATGACATAATATTAATAAGCAATCTATCTGACGAAATAAATTAATAATCTTTTTGTATGTAATAAAATAACAAAAAATGACCCTTAACATAGTAAATAATGGCAGTGGCAGTTATTGTTCGCACTATTTATTTTATATACATCAGCAAGCTTTTTTAACATTTTAAGGTACTTAGGAAATAACCCGTATAAAGAATATAAGCAAAAAAAGTAAATAATAATGTTCAATCGAAGTAATCATTTAATTGTCGTTTAGGTTTAGTGTACGAATATACATAAAAATACTTTGTCAGTGTCAGTTTTACCTTTTCCGTCAACTTCAGTAAAAAAAGTAAACTATCGATTTTATAATATTCAGTGTTTGATCAATTTTGTATTTGGGAGGATTAAAAATTGTTAGAAATTATGTCCAAAAGAACAGCAGTAAGAAACTTGTGTTATTTATTATATTGTCTAGTTAATTATGTTCACAATAAATTTTGCTCATAAAAATATTGATCAAAATAAAAAAAATTATTTTATTATTCTTCTCAAAATATATACATTTTCATAAAATTCTTGAACTTTTCTGTAAAAGAGGTTCTATTATAAAATTTGTTTCAAAAAAATTCTCGACTCCGATTTGCAACAGCTACTACAAAACTTTCATCTAACATTTGTTCTCCTTTTCCTCCCAATATTTGGCATTCTAATTATTCTAAGCTAGTTGGAATTACCAACAAATAAGCACCAATTTTCTAATATTAATATATTTTCCAGACTTTCAAAGAAAGCAAGGTAACTCCAGATGTCGTCCGCACAAGTCCTGAAAAGATACTTGATATCCTTTACGATGACAAAGAGGTCAAAATGGGCAACGAACTAACTCCCAGAGATGTTCTTAAAAAACCAACTGTTAAATTCGATGCTGAAGATGGCTCATTTTACACACTGATAATGACAGACCCAGATGCACCCAGCAGAACCAATCCAAGGGCTAGAGAATGGCATCATTGGTTGGTACGTATTACTAGGAGCTATCGATATCGATTGAGTTTATTTAAAACCTTTCAGTACATATTCTTAATAATTCATTCTATTTTTAAGGTGGTTAATATCCCTGGAAACAATATTTCCAAAGGTGAAACCATAAGCGATTATGTCGGATCTGCTCCACCCAAAAGCTCTGGACTGCATAGATATGTTTTTCTCCTTTACAAGCAGCCTGAAAAATTGACCTTTAATGAAGCCAAACACAGTTCCACTGATGGAAACCGAGCCAAATTTAATACCGAAAATTTCTCTAAAAAATATAATATGGGCGCTCCCATAGCTGGTAACTTCTTCCAAGCACAATGGGATGAAACCGTGCCCGGAACTCATAAAAAGTTGGGATTCTAAAATAAAAACATTTTTTTTAATCATAAATTATTTCTTGTATACATGTATAACTAAAATTTCTAGTAATAATAAAATAAATGTTACAGTAATTAATATTTAGTTTTATTTTACTTTCAATTCGGTCATTTTATATTGATTTATTTTCGTTAATGCCACATTACAATAATAATTTAATTAACAAATAACTATTACGGCCATTTTGACCTAAACTAAGTTTCTACTCAAGCTTATTTTAGACTTTTAATTATTTATTTATTATGCGTACGGAAGAATTGCCTAAGTTAGATTTTTTAAACGTTATAAGACATGGTGTAAATGGTCGTTTGCATAATCATACGGTGATTTAGTTACGTCATTTCAATTAAGGTCATTTATGCATACGGTTATCAGATAACTTTTGAGATAAGTTTATAAATATTTAAGTTCATTTAGTTCAATCAACTACGCCTAAAGATTTTTCAAATACATAACATTATCAAAATGATAACATAAGGATGTTTTTAAAAATCAAAATCAAAATATATTAATCTTAGATTTTTGCCTCTTATATAATGCTTATTATTTAAAATCAGTATGGAATTATTTTGTAACTTTAATTTAATCTTAAAGCAATGAATATAATATTTTGGATATCTTTCTCTGAATTATTTTAAATGTATAATAATGTAATAATTAGAAATTTTATCATTCAAGGAATTATAAAATATACCTAATTATTATTCCTTTTGGAGTGTCCTAATACTTCCAATGGCTTAACTGGAATGAGAACTACTACTACCAAATAATATCGCATTGTTATACGTGTCTATAAATATGGTAAAATAATGAATGATAAATGTACCTATATAAATAAATGAAAACACTTGTAATAAATACTTTATTGCCATATCCATAAGAATACTTTATATTATAGCAAATATTACCATTTCCGTACTTAAACAGCCTATATTTCTAAATAGTACAAAAAATAAGAATAATAAATTGAAAAATATGAATATTGATGTTGAAAACAATTATAATTAAATACTCTTCTGGGATACGATTTTAAAAGTAATCCCATTTTCAATAAGTAATTCAATAAGAGAAGTTTTTCCAAATGCTATTCCAGGTGTGTATACTCCACCACTATGTGGCATTTTATCTTTTTCAGTAGCAATCATAATGGCAGATCCAACTACAAAAGCACAACTAGTTCCATATGCAGGATTTTTACCTTTAACTACAGCTACAATACTTCTATCAGGATTTTGGGTATATTCACCATTTTTATTTTTCCATCCTTTACCATAAAGTGTTACTTGGAATAAAGTTTTAGACATTTTTTCTTCTGAGGGTTGTTGATCCTTTCTAAATAAGCCAGCTGTGAATATATGAGGATAATTAAGTAATAAATTCGTACCACATTGAAATTTTGCAAAAATTTACCAAAGCAGGAAACCAATACCGAGTTTAAGAATTCCGAAAAAACTTTTAACCACAACTTCTGTATCCACTTGAACTGGTCGCTGGTTATGATATGTATATAAATATTTTTGTGTTCTATCCATTACAGGCTTGTCAGGGCCATCAAATGAAGCTGACCAACCATTTATTACTCGAGGACGATGAGGGAAAATTGAAGGTTTTAATTTAGGTTCAAGTGATGGAAGCTCAGAAAACAGCTTTTTGCGAATCTTAGCTAGCTCACTAGCACCGTGTCTCAGATGATGTACTGTACTTTCCCAAGTTCCATAATTCCAAAGTGGGCCAGGCGTTTCTTCATCGTCTTCCCAAATTTCAGTATAAGTGACAACAGAATTTAGAGTACCTTCAAATTTATCTTGCAAATAAATTAAACCCAAATCACATGGAATGCTGTCTAAGCCACAGGAACTTACAATATAAACGCCTTTTTCTTTTGCAGCTTCGTCGTACTTTAATTGCATTAATTCTATAAACTCTGTCTCTCCACTAATATCAACGTAGTGAGTGCCGGTCTCAATGCAAGCTTTAACTACCGGTTCACCTAAAAATTTGAATGGACCACAGCAGTCGATTAGAATTTTTGTTTTTCTTGCCAATTGCTGCAATGATTCATCACTTTTTATATCTGTTAAAATAATTGGGATATTTGTCAAATCGACTCCAATTTTATTCCCCATGGTTGAAAGCACTTGTTTTAGTTTTTCTTCTGAACGTCCAGAAATACCCCAGGACAAGTTTCTTCCATTTTCCTTTGCAAGTTTGTAAATGTAGGGAATACAATTCATGCCTGTAAAACCTGTTGCACCCAGCACTATTAAATCTAAACTTTCTTCAGAAAGAGCCATTTTTTATTATAAGAAAGTTCACTTTTTAAACTTTATAGAAAAATGAAAAGTACGCAGTTCTATTAATGATCAATAGATCATGGTCGTTTAGAGTGGCTAATTACTTACAACATTTAAATCGATAAAAAAGAGAACTTTATGGCAATAAAAAACAAAAATGTAAATTCACCTTTATTTTTAATTGAGGTTTATGAATGAATGTAATTTATTTAATTTAAAAAGTAACGGTTAAAAATTAAGTGGGCTATGCCGCCAACATTTTTATTGTAAACATCCGATTTAGGATTATATTCTCAAAATATAGTCAACATCCAATACATGAGAATCGTAAAAAAAGTCGCATACACTTTATTTTCAATTTTTTTACATACTATTTTTATTATAGGATAAATTAATTCACGGACAAAAAATAGGAAAACAAGAAGCTCAGGAGATCACCACGAAGATAGAAAAAAATAAGAGAAATCATAAATAAACTTAAAAACAACAAAAGCGCTGGTAAAAATAGCTTAACAACTAAGATGTTTAAATATAGATATAAAAGCTAATTGCATACATTCACAAACTAACAAATGAAATCTGGTTGCCAGAGAAAATACCCATACTATGGAAAGAAACCATACTACACCTCATACACAAAAAAAAAGGTGACAAGTCTGTCTGTGAAAATTTTAGAGCTGTAGCTTTACTAAATTTAGTTTACAAAATTCTTGCTTCACGTATCAAGAATTAATTAAGAGCTAAAAAAGAAAAAGTCAGATATTCACGCTAACAGAAATTAAGGCAGATAATTACAAATTTGAAAAAGAAACCTACTTTTTATAGACTTCAAACCTGTTTTCGATAAGATAAAAAGAGGTAAGTTACACGTAGCATTAAGGGAACTAGTTGTTAGCAATAAATTAGTGAATATGGTAAAATTAACACTTGCAGAAACTGAAAGCTATGTTAAAACAGGAAACGGAATAACAGAAAATTTTAAGGTGATAGAAGGATTACAGCAAGGAGATCCATTATTTAAGGACTATATAACTATGTACTTGAATATATTTTCCTAAAAGCAAAAATAAATAGAACAGAGGACTGCTCTCCCATAAGAAGCAAAAATGTTTGGGATTTACAGACGACATTGGCATAACAACAAGAATTAAACAGGAATTGCGAAAAGTGGTGTTATGGTTGGAACAAAGCACATAGGAAGTGGAACTGGGAATTAACACAATGTTGGGATCCATAGCACTGTTTGTAAGCAAAATTTGGACAATGAATTGGAGTGGAAGACACTATTGCTGACTAATATAATTGAAAATGAAGAAAATTTTCTGGCCGATCAGTTGGTATTTCAACATGATGTTGCTCCTCCCCACTATATTCTGCCTGTTCGCCAGATGAACACTTTCCGGGTTAATCGAATGGCCCCCACGATCACCAGACCTTACTCCTTTAGATTTCTTTCTGTAGGGTTATTTAAAGCAGAATTTATTCTACTCCACCTGCTTCACTCGAAGATTTAGGACACCGAATCACGAACGAATGTCGCCAAATCATCCCAGAAATGCTACAAAATGTTTCCAACAGAACCTTTATCATTGTATGGAAGTTGGTGGTGCGCATTTTGATCATTTGTTAAGATGAGAATAAAGTAATTAATTTTGAATTTAAACTTTATCCAAATTTAAAAAACTGCATTTGCAAAAAATAATTTGCTGATGTTGATCCTCTCTTAAATTTGAATCTAATAAGTAGAATGAGGACGTACAATTTGTACAGTTTATGAAGAATCGCGCCTATTATTCTGCAATTAAAAAAAGTCCATACGCAGACATATTCGATGATCCCACAAAAGTAGGATTGCCTCCTTCTATTATACCATAAAATGTATTACATTCGATAAATACTGAAGAAAGCCTTGAAAAATTTAAAGATTCACAAGAACTATGATTATGAGATCAATGTCAAATCTTACTCAGGGGACATTCCGTTATTCCCTGTTTCAGCAGAAATACAATTTATCGATAGAAATCTTAAACAGCCTTCTATACCGTTTTCAGGATACAGTTATGAAGAATATTCAATTAACCTGTACTTCCAAGGAATCACCTCTGCATATTGAAGAAGCTTTAAGTTGCACTAATAAGTAAACATAATTTTATTGTATGTTCTGCAAATTCCTTTCCTTAACTGTAATTACATTTTAAACAATTTGGTTCTTGTATTACAGTTTTTTAATTGATTGATCAACTAATTTGTTGATTGTTTGATTATATTAACTTGATTGTTTAGATATAAAAGAATAAATAAATAACATTATGTTAATTTAAGCGTACAGAAACATTGCTGTTTATTAAACTAACCAATAAAGGTAAGTTTAATTTCATATTCCCCTTTCAACTATTTTGTGTTACACAATTTGCGGTGCCTGCAACTTTGTGAAAACAGGTCCGATTCGGATCAACATGGTATCAATTTAAACCACCATTATTATACTTCCAAACAGTGTACTTCACTTTACTTGGAATGCTATCGTTGTGGAAATAATTATAGTTTTAAAACTCGGGCACATTGCTGAGTCGATATTTTTGTACTTAAGTGTATCTAAGGTTATTAAGTCGGCATTGCCAGTGATATGTCATTCAATGAACTCGACGCAATATTTCATAAATCATTATAAGGAAATAAAAACTTCCCGCCAAGGGTTTCAAAAAAATATATATGCTAATACTAGAGCTTTAACAATTAAAAAGAACACAAATCCGTTTTTGTTGTAAATTTAAAATAATCCATACAATGTCGATAAAAATGCGAGCAAAGGGCTGATAACAAAATGTGGAAAGTGCCACTTAGTGCATAAAAGTAATGCTTCCGTGTTAGTGCGTAAAAGTGGCACTTTTCGCACGCTCGTAGAAAAATATTTTATTAACAATAATATTGATGATCTACATAAATAAAAGCAACTGATTGGTCTCGAGAGGATGCAAAAAATTTTACTCTTAAATTTTAGTTTTGACAAGTTCACTAACAGGTTTTTATATATATATATAGGGCGCGACTTTAGTGCGAGGAAGTGCAATTACTTATTTGTTGTAAGAAATATGAGAAAATTTTAGTTAGATAAAAGTTGAGGCATAGGTAGGACCATATTTTGAAAATATTTTCAAATTACAGCGTCATCCATATTGACAAAAGCGAGTTGCAATAAGCTTTAGGGTGAATCTCAAGGTAATAAAGAGACTGTAGAAGTGTTAAATATAAAAAGATAAGTATAATATATCTTATTATATTTATTATGGATAAATTCCATAAAGTGAGGATTGAAACAATTAATTTATAGAAGTGTTTATTACAAAACAAAAAAATAATACCAAATACTGAGGAAAGATGAGGACACCAATTGAGTCTGAGAACAATAAAGATTTAGTGAAAGTAGCTACTAAAATAGAAATAGCATTACTAGCTACTAAAACGATCACAAATATACATTCTGACTGCAATGAAACAACATACGGGCACGAAGGAGAAATCTAAGAAACCTCCTTGTGCAAGTGAATACTATCAATAAAAGCACTATTATCGAGATTGTCCAAAAATCCGTACCCCCAGCGAAAATGAAAGTGAATGCTAATTTAAGAGACAACCACCAAGCTACCATCTTTTTAATTTGCTGATGAGGATTCTTCCTTAAATTTTAATACAGACTCCGAAAACGTGGTCTTTCTTTAGGAACTTATAAATTGTTTTAGCTCAATCTATCTATGCGACACGTCTTGTTGCTCATCTTCCTAGTATTTTAATAGATTCGGTATCTGCACTAACTGTCCTTATTATTCGTTGTTATTATTCGCTACAGTATGTTTTAATTATTTAATTTTAAAATATATGTATTTTGAGAATATTAAGTGGTAAAACCCTAGTACTGATCTTATATTTTCTGAATTTGTATATGTATTTTTATTTATATTTATAGATTTCAAATGCTTTTATAACCTTTTTTTATGTCAGTTTATCCAATCTACTCTAATACTTCTAAACATACCATTCGCTTATTGGCAATGATCTTATCCAGTATCACATAACTCTGTCATTTTAACGTTATATATGTCGGCATAAGAAAGCACCATAGAACTTTCAGGTTATTTCCATAAATTTGGTTTATGATATTTAGATAATAACATTTTCAGCCCCAATTTCAGTACAAATCTGAAACATACCTATCAGATTAAGTCTAGAATGGTACATATTATAAAACTTTTCCTGTCCAATGGCCTCGTCTGTAGATTACTTAAGTCATCTCTTTCATAAAATATTACTAGTACTAAGAAATATCTGATAAGACTAAGCATGTAATTTTTTATTTTTAATAAGAGCCAGATCCATTACCACATATTAATTAAAATGAATGCATAAATATAGTTTGGGCTGTTAAATGGTATGTGTACTATATAAAGGGAAAAAACTTTTACCTTAAGTACTCATAATATAAAATTCAGTTCTTGTATGGCTACATAAGAATAAGACATCAAAGCAAAGCTTATTAGATGGTCACTTCTGTTACAAAACTTTTCTTTGAACATCATGTTCCAGGAATCTCGAATCAGCAGCCAGATTTATAGTATCAAAATCCGGAAGCCTCGGATACTGTGGAAGAAAATCTAAAGAAACTTTTTTACTTCCTTATGAAAATTGAAATATAGTAGTGAAGAACGTAACTAATTTCTACCTCTATTCTTTAATTATTAGATATCATAAAATAAACAAGTAAGAAAATATTACAATTGGTGACATACAAAGCAGAAAGATAGTGTACTTCATGAACCAGTTTTTAGTTGACGATCGGATACCAAGGAAACAGAAATTAAATAATAAAAAACATTAGCTGGTCACCAAAGTCGAATGTGAAACGTAATACCCCAACAAGATGACGTATCGTATAAACAATTTTTTCCCATACTGGCCGTGCTGAAACAGTAACTAGATAGGTATAATACAACAATACTAGGGGACAAATCTACCTCAATCCGTAGGTAATGACGTTAATAAACTATTCAAAACTAAATAACTACTAGCGATTATGTTTATTTATCTTTGATAAATGCACTGAATGTAAACATAATAGCAGTATCTGTCATATAGTTGATTTTTTCAATAAATAAGCGACTTGATTAGTATGGCATTTCGTTTTTTAATATTTCAAATAAAATGGACAAAAGCTTGAACAAAGGCAATAATTCTCACTGGAATGAAATAACCTATTCTAAAAATGTCATTCTTCATTTCCTTTTTTCGGCTGTACTGTTGGGTAATTTACCCAGCTCTTTCTGTGGGAGTAGTATTTTTTCTAAATTACTATGTATGTTGAATAGAGTTCTTATTAAGTCATGAAGCTTCAATATATCAATGACAGTTAATAAATAAACAAATATATTTGTAATAAATTCCACATTGTTAATAAACTGATTTTATTATTAAAAGAATATTATTTTTTTCTCTATTCAAAATTTACTTATTATTTACATTTTTTACATGTGGTGGTTCATTATATATAAGTTTAGTTTAATTTTCTTGGGTTTAGAGGTAATTAAATTAAAAATAAAAATGTAATAAAAAGATTTAAAACATTGATGTTTCGGCTTAGAGTAAAAATCTGTTTGAAAAACTGCTTTTTTACACATTTACAGAATAAACATGAAATTTAATTTATGGACTTTACAAACAATGCTGTATATATAATAGAAACATTTTCGGGTTTTCATAAAATTTTTCTATATGCTGCTTTCTGTATCAATCCATAATAAACATAATATAACACTAGTAATGTATACATTTGCTGTTTGCATTTACTCATAATTAAAAACGGATTCAATTAAGTCCATATATATTATTTCCCATAATCTATATTAATATAAAATATATATAATAAAGCAAATATTAGTATTATTCATATTAGCATATTAGGTTTGAATATGTTATAATAATTAAATATTTTTCTGTGAGACTATGTTAAAAACAACCCCATTTTCATTAAGTAATTCAATAAGAGAAGTTTTTCCAAATGCTATTCCAGGTGTATAAATTCCACCAAGAGAAGGTAATTTATCCTTTTCAGTAGCAATCATTATAGCGGATCCAACTAGACAGGCACAAGTAGCTCCATATCCAGGATTTTTGCCTTTAACTGTAGCTATAATACTTGTATTTGGAGGTACAGTATATTGATCATTTTTATTAGCAAGTTTATCTTTCCATCCTTCACCATAAAATGTTACTTGAAATACACTTTTAGATATTTTTTCTTCTGAAGGCTGTTGGTCTTTTCTAAATAGGCCACCAGTAAATATATGAGGATAATTAAGTAATAAATTGGTACCAAATTTAAATTTTACAAGAAATGACCAAATGAGGAAACCAATTACAATACTAACAACATCAAGAAAACTTTTAACAACAAGTTGCGTATCTACTTGAATGGGTCGCTGGTCTTGCTTTTCATATAAATATCTTTGCGTTCTCTTCATTACTGACCTATCAGCTCCAGGAAAGGGCAATGCCCAACCATTTACTACTTCCGGTTGATGAGGGGAAGTTTTAGGTTTTAATGTAGGTTTGAATGAGGGAAGCCTCTCAGGAAACAGTTTTCTGCGAATGGTAGATAGTTCACCAGCATGTCTTAAACCATGTATCAAACTTTCCCAAGTTCCGTAACTAACGCTTGGACCAGGCGTTTTTTCACCTTCTTCCCAAGTTTCAATATATGTAACAACAGAATTGAGGGTGCCTTCAAATTTATCTTGCAAATAAATTAAACCCAAATCACATGGAATGCTGTCTAAACCACATGCACTTACAATATAAACACCTTTTTCTTTTGCAGCTTCGTTGTACTTTAATTGCATTGATTCTATAAATTGCGGCTCTCCACTTACATCAACATAGTGAGTGCCGGTCTCAATACAAGCTTTAACTACGGGTTCACCTAAAAATCTGAAAGGTCCACAGCAGTTAATGAGAATTTTTGTTTTTCTTGCTAATTTCTGCAGTGACTCATCATTCTTTACATCTGCTATAAAAATTGGTGTATTTGTTAAATCAACTCCAATTTTATTTCCCATTTTTGAAAGTGCTTCTTTTAGTTTTTCTTCTGAACGTCCAGAAATACCCCATGACAAATTTCGCTCATTTTCCTTTGCAAGTTTGTAAATGTATGGAATGCAATGTATACCGGTAAAACCGGTTGCTCCCAGCACTATTATATCTAAACGTTCTATAGAATCTGCCATTGTTTTATTCAATTCACTTTTTACGCGTTACACAAATATGAAAACTTGTACAATACTCTATTTAGTGATCACTAAATACGTGACACAGTGACATCTGACAGTAGTCGCTAGTGAATAAATTCCTTAAAAAAATGTCTAAGTGCAACTAATATAACTTCTAAATTGATGAGTTATAATCTTATCACAATATATAATACATAAAAGTATAATTTTGAATATTCAAACATGTAGATAAACCACCGAGGTCACAAAATGAAAAAAAATACTATGCAATATGGAATCTATTTAGAATTCTAACTAATGTGCAACACAAAATACGAGATAAGGGTAAAGAAGGTTGCCTACAATTCAAAACTGCTCAATTTTTTTAAAATTACAATATTAATGTGGTCACCTATTTAAATGTTTATTGATTAGGACACATGTTCCAAAATCCACTTTTTATTATGGTATCTTAAAATATTTCCCTTTTTTCAAAAATTGACAATGACAGTTTAATTAGTTAGCATGCCTACTCATCTCAAAAAAAAAAGTATGTATTACTTATAACAAATAATATGCGTATTTTCACTTTATTTTTAGAACCGAATATCGATGGAGTAAATTTTATTTTTATTTAATCCACAAATGTAACAAAGATGTACCAAAAATAAGTTTCATTTATTTACATAATTTTACTTTAATATAATTCTCAGAGTTAAAATAGAAGGACGCTACTATTAATGCAAGGTCATCAGATAAAAATTTCTAGAAGGTTATATTACTATTTTAAATTTCATTTATAAAGTCGCCAGACAGGTTTTTTTCTATTAAGATGATATAATAATACTAAACGCACCAAACATCAATTTTGCACTGTCATTCACATTATGAGTCTTTTGTAAATTTTTCGTTATCAGATTTGGTTTACTCATTTCGCAACAAAATTTTACGTTGTGTTTGTCTCCAATTCATATATACTGCCTAGATTAAATTTCAATGTCCTTTTAATTTTAAATGATAAAAAATGGATACAGAAACAATA
Organism: Hermaeophaga mercurialis; assembly: GCA_951812935.1. NCBI lineage: Eukaryota > Metazoa > Arthropoda > Insecta > Coleoptera > Chrysomelidae > Hermaeophaga > Hermaeophaga mercurialis. Next base: position 4,727,315 of record OX638360.1, on the reverse strand, counting down.
TCAAATGGTGGTAGAAATGGATATTGGACGAAGTTTTCGGAAAGTAAGCTTATTCAAGTAGAAAAGAAAATTTTAAATGGTAAGTTGATTTGTAGATATTTAAATTTTTTCAGAAAACTTATAGCATTAATTCATTACCGAGAATTATTTAATAATTCAGTTACCAAGTTTAAATATTGTAATTTACCTTTAATTCGCCTTTAAAATTTTTTAATAACATTAATTTTTTTGCAGTATTAAAAACTGCTTATAGGACATGGTTTGTCTCACTTGGTGCGGCAGTTGGTAAAGATGACAAAGTATGGACCATAGCTTTAAATGAGGAATCAAAAAATACACCAATAGTTTTGCTACATGGATTCGCAGCTGGATTGTGTTTTTGGATATTAAATTTTGATGCCATAGCTAAAGATAGACCTGTATATGCCATAGATTTATTAGGTATGCTTTTAAAAACCAGTTTTCTTCGAGAGTCTAGATATTTTGGAGTAAAATTTATATATTAACACATTATAAATATGTCCGGTATTTTAATTCTCTCAATGTTTCTATGTTTTCCTAGTGTATTTTTTTTGTTAATCTTTAACTCCCATATTATATATACATTTTGAGGAATTGAGTAACATTAACAAATTATCTTCAATTCATGCACAGTTTTTTATCATCATTATGATTATTATTGGCATGTTATTAGTTCATTTTGTGACCTTATTTGGTATTTGTACTATCTTTATTAGTTGTTTTGTTTCTGCAGTATTTTAAGTTGTATTCATTGTTTAGTATACATGTGGGTCACATCTATATCCCAATGATGCGACTGAAATTATTTTGTAGGGATCATTATTTCCTTTTTTTAATTTCATTTTGCTGAATATTGTTTCAGTTTTTTTCTATTTTAACTCTCAGTCACTGATATATCTTTGGGCTACATTTTAAGTGTTTCCTACTTTTTTAAATAATTCTAAAGTGAATTAGTGACTTTTTTGTGCTATCGGTCCATGACCATTTAGCTAGAAATATTGATTTTAGGTCTATTAAAATGTAATTGGTCTCTTCATTGTAGGTTCTCTATTGTTATTTGTCTTATGGTTAAAATATAAGTTGTTTTCTTTTTTTAAAAACTGCTTGGTTATTCTCTATGCTAGTAGTTCCTCTATCACTTCGTTTATTTCTTCCATTATTCTGTTAGATTTTTTTGATTGCATAGTATTTATGTGGCTTTAAAAAAATATTTTTTTCTAGAATCACTACTTTATTTTGTATAAAATTATAATAATGTGTCAGTAATTATTCGCCATACATATGCCAGTCATTGAAAAAATAATTTTCTATTTAATAATTATTTAGGTATAGAAGTACATTAATTTATTATAAGTACCATATTAATTTATTTCAAAAATATGAGCCATGGCTGATTCGACCTTCGAAAACTATCAACAATATTAATATAAGAATAGTCATTAAATTAATCGATTTTAGAAAAAATAATGTAAATTATGGTACATCAAAACATTTTAATTTAATAGAATCATAGACGTGTATGCATTTAATGCATTAAAATCATTACATTTATTGCAATGTAAACATTATATTGTGATGAAATTAAAAAGCCTTTTTGGATTTACTGAATTTTATTTTTTTAAAAGACACTAGATGTCTATAGAGGCTCATCACATTGAAACCAAAATGCATTTTTTACTATACTTTTATTATGATTGTTTTTTTAGTACATTGTAGTCTACAATGAATTGAAAAAAATTAAATTCAATAAATCCAAAAAGGTCTTCTTAATTTCACCACAATATAATGCTTATATTGGGGTTAAATACCTAACACTTTGTGTGGATATTTTGTATCTTGATAGATTACTTATCTAAATTGGCCTCATTAACATAACATTAGTTTCATATTTTTAAGTCTCATAATTAGACATAATGTTCTAATTAATATTTTAGAATTATTTTTGTTGATAATGGCACTTAGAGATAACTGCACTAAGAATGCTTCGCGCAAAAGTGGCATTAAAATAATATACGTAAAAATACGAACTAAGAGGTCACTATCCAATAAAAAATTTCAAGTGCATTTCAAATAAAAGAAAGTTGTAGGGAGCATATAGAACTGTCTCAAACATAAAATAATTATTAACACCGATTTTAGGATGATTATTTGTCAGCTATTTAAATCCTACTTAAATAATTTAACACAATAGAACATATTTTTATAAAATTATCATTTTGTCAGATTAAGTTGCACTCTATTTCCCAGGTCTAGGTTTTTCTATGTTCTGAAGATAAAAATCGGCTCATATATGTATGAAATTGTCTGAAGCTTGGTTCTTGAATTAGAAGATTAGAAATCGCACAAGCGGGTAGAGATAAAAGTAGACGTAAATATTTTTGTGAAAAAAAGATAACAAATTTCGCATATATTTTTAAATACTTTTATCTATCAACATATGGCAAGGTTTGTTCGCACCAGAAATGGAAAAATAATAACTAAAAGTTTTGGCATGTTTGCCGTTTCCATGGTGGACAACCGAATAATTTCTATAAGAAAACCCTTCACTAGTTGCTCTCATCCTGCTCCATATCATCAAGTCAATCCCAGGGGGCAAGACTTGTTTCACAGCCATTATACAACCACAGAGCCCTACTGCACTACCCACATACTAATGATCATTAATACTAGATAGCAGATGGTCAACCCTTGGTCCAACAGCTTTCCATCCCCATTTTCCGATTTCTTTGAAAAAACCAAGCAAAAATCATGGGTCGATGAGTCGTGTAGGATCGAACCCAAGCAAAGCAGATGCGTCGCTACAGAGCTACCTTGCTCCATTTTTTGTACCTGGGACTAACTAATATCTAACTAAATGAATATGTTTGGACAACGGTGAACATTAAAAAAATATTTACAAATTCATAACAATGATATATATTTAGTACATTGTATACAAATCGAATGAAATAGAATCACTTTTATTTTTCTGCTAAACTTTTTTTAGGATTTGGAAGATCTTCAAGACCAAAGTTTAGTAATCACAGTCTCGAAGCTGAACAGCAAATGGTACACTCACTTGAAGAATGGCGAAAGCAAATGAAATTAGAAAAATTTATATTATTGGGCCACAGTTTTGGAGGGTATTTAGCAACTAGTTATGCAATAAATTACCCAGACAGGGTAAAACATTTAATTTTAGCTGATCCTTGGGGATTTCAGGAACGCCCCGCAAAATTGGAAGTACCCTTATGGTTTAAATTCATCAGTATTGTAATTTATCCTTTTACATGGTTCAATCCTTTGGCATCTGTAAGAGCTGCGGGACCAATGGGTAAAATATAATTTATAAATAAGTAAATATTAGTAAATTGGTATTTTGTATTGATTAAAAGAATTTGAAATGCAAAATCTTAATATAAAGATATTTATCATTTTTATATATGTATAATATGGACATTTTTAGGACCATGGCTTATTAGTAAAGTGAGGAATGACATTTCTGCAAAATATAGCGCAGCAGTTGAAAATACCGATATTATTACGGAATACATTTACCATTGCAATTCACAAAAACCATCGTAAGTATATATTTTAAATAAATAAAAAATAATCATAATTTTTGTTAATTTTTAGAGGTGAATCAGCGTTTCATTCTATGGTGCAAGGCTTAGCCTGGGCGAAAAACCCCATGATGCAAAGATATTACAAGTTAAATGAAAACGTACCTCTTACAGTTATTTATGGAGAAAAATCATGGATAAGACAAACACCACAGGAGGATTTAAAGAATCAAAGGCCTCATTCTTATGTCAAGATAGAGGTAAGCGCTCCACTGGTGTTCTAGCTATTGTTTTAAATTATTTTTTTACTATAGGGGCAATTCGGAAAAAACCCTTATTTTACCAATTCCTTCTGCCTAAAACATAGCCACAGTGTATTGAAGTTCCCCTTCATCAATGAATTGTCATGCCAAAACTACTTCTTCTTGTAAGTGAAAAATTGATAATCAGATGAAGTCAAGTCATGGCTATAGGGGGATAATCAAACACGTCCTATTTGAATTTATACAAAAACGCACTTAATGGATCCTCTTATAGTCCTGACTTGCCACTTGAATATAATCACATGAAGAAGGGGTTGGGGCACAGCACTTCGCTGACAATGAGGAACTTCAAGTAGGCTGGTTTAGTTCACAGGCGGCTAAGTTTTATGCAGAAGACTATATATGTTGTTCTGGAATATTAAAATACATTGTTTCATTAATAGTTCTGTTTTTGGAATTTTTCTAATAAATCAATTTCTAAAAGGGAAATTTATCCATTTTAAATGATCTAATAAAATTATTATCGGAGGGTTAATAGTTTTTAAATTATGTTTTAGATTATTCCTAATGCTGGCCATCATATAAATGCTGACCAGCCAGTATTATTTAATTCTGCAGTTAGAAATATCTGTACACAGTCTGACAATCAAGGACATGACAAATCAAATGAAGGTGAGAACAAAGATATTAAAGCTAATGAAAGAGATAAAGAATGGGATAAACAGATAGAAGATTTTATAGACGAAGATGATTTTAGAGGAATGAAAATAATTAATACTAGGCTTTAATGAAGTTTTGTCTAAGGTGTAAAAGTTTTTTCCAAAATGACGAAAGTTCGCAAATCACTTCTATTATTATTAAAGAATAACATTCACCTTTATTATATTCCACAGATCAAAATCATATTTTTTGTTCATAAAAGCTTTATTGAATGTTTCTCCAAATTTCATCATTGGAACCTAATTTGCATGGGGCAAATTAAATTGTCAATTATGTTGTAATTTTAGTATGGAGAGCTGTGCTTGATGAGTAATGGAAATAAAGGTCATTAGTATTGGCAGCTGATTTGAAAATTTCATGTTTCTGGATTATACTATTAGCTTGGATTGGTTATATACAGATTTGACACACTGAATACACATCAATTAATTAGAAACGGATTAAATTGTGAAGGGAATAGGGCAGATAGTTACAGATTCAGATGTATTCCCCTTTTTATCGCTTATTTGTTACTTTCCATTTTTAGTTAAATAATCGTTTGGCACGTCTGGTTTTCATTAAATTAAATTACGATTATAGGTTTACTTTAATGAGAAGTATTCTCCTATACAGTTAGGTTGAATCAAGATATGACAATCGGCGAAGAAAATTAATGAGGAAGTGGCAGTAAATGTACTTATTCTCTTCACATTCTTCAACTTTTATAACTTATTAAACTCTGTTATGTATTGAGTCTGCCAAAACTGTTCGTAGAAATAAATATTAAGTTTCTATCATTTTAAAAATAATATAAAATATGATTAATTAAAATGTGCAGCTACCAACAGTTAAAAACACTGCGATGTGGCATATTTGAAAAAATCACAAATAATCAACTTAGAACAGATTTAAAAAAATATTGAGTCACATGAAATGATTTAAACGTTTAGTACCTAAAGTCATAAACTTATATTAAATTGCCACAAAAGGTTAAGGTGCGGATTTTCGGCATATTGGACATTTCTCTTAGCTCACTTTTTTCATTGAAATAAAGTGTTCACTTTTCGCTTGGAATGATTTTTAATAGCCGTTAGATTAATTACTGTAACGAAATTTGGTAGAGTAGCAAATATAATCATATTTATTTCTAACACAATTGAAAAGTTTATAAAAAACTGTGATATTTTTAATTCCCTTTAATTTTTTTTAGTACCTGTATAATTTACTTTAAATTCGTCTTACCACTTTTTAATTAAACATAGAACTATTGACAACCCTAGTGTGGTAATTTGACGAACCTCACTTTTAATTATTGATTCACCCAACAAAGTATTTTAACTTTGTTGATTTAGATTTTAGGAAATATATTTTTATTCAAATAAAGCTGTATTGTATTTTTATTTCATACCTAGAAGCCAACATGTCTCCTCAGGCTATAATAAATGTTCAATACAATTTCTCCTAATTTTGTAAATTAAATAGTTCACAACCTAAAATCGCACTATTTTTTGAAAAGATTAGGTCACAATAAATAAGACAAAGTTTGTAATAAAAAATGTAGTAATCAATGTACAGCATCACAGCCCATACCAAGTTATTTGCTAAAATTCTTATAATAAAATGGGTTAATCCTTGTTTAAATCCAATATATCATTAAACGTTTTTTTAAACAAAAAATGCTGTTAAGTTTTTAAAAGATATAGTTAAAATTACCAGATGATAAAATGGCCATTATTTCACTAGAAATTTAACAATAAAAATAAAAAATCATTTATTTAAGATACATACTAACCTATTTGAATAAATAAATTTATAAACTGGAAAAAATAATAAAAAAATAAAACTTTATTGCTTGCTATCACTTTCTGGTTCATCTGACTGTTCATTAGTTCTGGGGGAGGATTCAATGGCAGATTTTTCTTTATCATCGGTATAATCGCACGCATCAAGGACTATCTGATTGAAAGCTTCTGGTTTATCGGCATATACATGATGACCTGCACCTGTTATTACCTAAAAGATAACATTTTTATTTACTTTTTATGAACATGCATAAATTGGACACTAAAATTTTAGTTAATCCCTGTAATTAATATTTATCCTTATTTTAAATTTCACGCTGAATCAATGTAAAAAAAGGCTTTTTTTTATTAAATTTTATCATATTTACAAATCCCATTGGCCTGCCTACATAAATATGATATGGAGTACACATTTCACATAATGAATAATCTAGAGATTTCAATTAAGTTTTGAATGTTTATAAAAGTAATATTGGGGAGTTCCAGATTCTTACTTTTCTGGTTAAACTTTACAGTTTCACAAATGTGTCCATTTAACATTGAATTAACACATCAATAACAAAAATATGTTAGGGTGGTTTGATGGTTGGAACAGAAATTGGAATTAAACCTAAAATAGAACGATTTGCACACATTTATGTTTTTGTCAATTCTGTCGCTAAACTCTGCCTATAATTTTGATGAAAAGTTAGCATCATTTGCGGCAAGTCACAACGTGAAACAAGGGATTCTAAATTCATCTTGACAACCTTAGCTTTGCAGAAATATATGGCAGATCTATAAATTTCACTACCTTTTAGTATTTTGTTTCTTAAATTTTGCAATTCCACAATTAGCACGTCATTCCCACTTTCACTGATATTTTTAAAAAACGAAATATACTTTTGAACACAAGATTTGAAGCTTTACCTACCAGCAATAAAAAACCATTTATGTTAATAACTTCATCAGCGCCCAGTTTAAGGGTAGTAATGAAAAGAGGCAACTACTTGGCGTCTAATTCACAGCTGCTCTTTTCAATGTGTGACAGATATCCCTTTGGATTAAATTTTAATTACACAGCATATTAAGTAGTAATTTCAATTACCCAGCATATTACGTAGTATATGACGTGAATTAAACTTACTTGCATCTTAATGTAGGAGTGTATTCTTTTGTCTTTGATTATTTCACCTGCAGAATGGTCAATCCAGGATCGAGATCCATATGAAAGTGTTATAGGTACATCTGCTCTTAATCTGTCTATCCTCCTTACCATTGGATTTTTTGCCCAACCAAAATCTGACATCATGGAACGGAAAGCACTTTCCCCACTAAAAATAAAGAGAGAAAAGATGAAGGACAGTTTTATGCTTCATTAAAAATACTAACCTGGGATACTGGCAGTTACATTGATATATGTAATCTGTTATAAGGTTAGGATCATCTAATACTAAAGAATACTTTTTGGAAATATCAGGTCTAACTCTATTAATCAACCATGGCCCTAAAAAATTATAAACTACTTTTTTTTCGGTCAAGCAGGATATCTCACAAATCAATTACAAAACGGGAATATAATATGTAAAATTTTACATCGTGTCCAGCTAATTTACTTGAACCAAAGTTTCATTTATTTTATTTCAATATAATTATATATTTAAAGGTGATTCGTTTGACTTTGGTAAAGCAAAGACGTGTTGTGAATCGCTCCGGCAGTTTTTGTTGTTACTGATAACGATGTATTGAGATCTGACCAGAAAAGCAATATAAATATGAATGAACATTGTCATCCAGACTGTAAAAGAAAACAGTGGCGTGGTAAGTGAATAATTGTCACATAAATATCGTGATAATGTACCCACAGAATGCAGTTCCGCAAACACCAAACGAGGCATTATTAATGCAACAAAATAAAGCACTCTTCCAAGAAAATCACGTAAGGTCGCAGAACGAACAGCTGCTGTACAATGAGTGGAGAAAAACGGAGATAGAGAAAAGTGCTGCCGTCAACATGGTGGATCAACTCCAACTCCAGCTAGAAAATGTCATAAAAATGAATGAAGAACTGCAATTAAAATTCGCAGAACTTGAAAAAATGATAGGTACCAACACCGGAGAAAAGCCTATTGAATACTACACCGACGAGGAAGAATTGGCACAAGAGACAGAGCGGATTAGAAAAAGAAGTCGTAAAAGGAAGAAAATGAATACCTCAATAACACCACCACAACAAAAACAAAATGTGTCTATACCCACACAGAATAAGGAAAAAGTGGCAAAACCCCCTCCTCCTATAGTTATAGATGGAATTAATAATTTTAATAATCTTCATATGAAAATTATAGAATCATTCCCTACAGCTAAAATAAGTCATCAATGACAAAACCATAAAAGTAAATCTAGACAACGAAGACAGCTTTTGAGCACTCACTAGATACTTAACAGAAGAACAAAAACAATGGCACTCTTAGGAGAACAAACAAAATAGGCCGATCAAGGTCATGGCCAATAAATTATACCACTCAATGGAGTCGGAAAACATTGTACAAGAACTAAGAAGGCGAGGGTATAAAATTCTAGAAGCGGTACTCAAATTGAAATTCCGAACAAAACAACCAATGAACATGTTCATGCTATCATTTAGGCATAAAAAATAAATTGGTACCTCAATGCAAAAGGTGCCAAGCGTATGGCCATACACAAAAATATTGTGCAAAAGAGCCACGATGTGTAAGATGTACTGGCAAACACCTAACGAGTGACTGCAAGAAACCAAAGAATGAACAGCCAAAATGCGTTCATTGCGGTGAAGGACACCTAGCTAACTATAGGGGTTGTATGATCGCAAAAGAAATGCAAAAACTAAAGATAAAAGCACGAAGAAACCTGCTCTTCCCAGGCAGCCTCAAAGAATAAACCAGCAAATACCGGTAGCCAATACAAAGACAGAAAATAGAAGATATGCCCAAACAGTTATTGGTAGGTCTGAAAATATAACTAAACAACAAAGCCAAAATAAGGACCAGAATGCATCCATAGAGAGTACTCTCCAACAAATCTTGGATAGACTGACAAAAATGGAAGAGCGTATTGTCAGACTAGAATATAGCGCCAAAGGAGCTATTCCTAAAAATTTTAATGGCAGACAGTCTTAGAATTATGGAATGGAACGCCAATGGAATCTTGCAACATGAACAAGAGCTGCAAGCAGTACTAAACATAGAAAAAATTGACATCTGTCTTACAGCTGAGACACACTTTACAAAAGAATCCTTCATTAGGTTTAAGGGATATAAAGTATACCACACTATACATCCTGAAAATGCAGCCAAAGGATGCAGTGCAATCATAATTAAGGACACAATTGTTCATCATCAGGAAATAGAATACCAAACAGTGGAATTTCAAGCCACAGCTGTTAAAGTTAAAACCAGGGCATATGAAATAATTGTCTCAGCTTTATACTGCCCACCAAAACATGCTCTTAAAAAAGAACAATATCTAGAATTCCTAGCAAACCGCGGATATAGATTTATTATTGGAGGAGATTTCAATGCTAAACATATTCATTGGGGTTCTTATCGACTTTTTCATAGTACGAAACATTTCGGTAAGTTATATACAAGTCGAAGAGGCATGGGATATGAATTCGGATCATTCGCCCATACTACTAACACTTAGCGATAGCATTATACAAAAAGCAATACCACCCAGATTAATAAATAAACTAACAGATTGGCAAAGCTTCAGAAAACAACTTGAAGAAAACAGCAACTTGGCAGTGTCTCTCAGAAATACTGAACAACTAGATAAGGAAAAAGAAATATTCGTTAAAGAATTGCAACAAGCTGGATTGGATAATACCCCTAAAATTGTCCCAAGAACTATAGGAATGAATTACCCGAAAGAAATAAGAGTTCTTATTACTGAAAAAAGAAGGCTTAGAAGAATCTGGCACCAATCTAGAGCTCCTGCAGATAAAGCTAGATTAAATAATGCCACTCAAAAACTTAAAAAAGAAATCCAAAAGATCAAAAACGAGTCAATTAATGAATACCTAAGCGAGTCAACAAATAACAGTTAAACTGAATACTCACTCTGGAGAGCCACCAGGGGATTAAAAAAACAGTCTTGCAAAACCCACCAATAAAAAATGCGGACGGAAGTTGGGCTAAAAGTAATATTCAAAAGGCAAACAGATTTGCTGGGCATCTCGAGATGATTTTTCAGCCAAATGAAGGAGAAGACATAATTGAGTGGGACAACATTAACATTATCCAAGAAGACACCTATATCATAGCTACCACTCCAAAAGAGGTAACTACTGAAATTAAAGAAGCACCAGGATATGACCTGATATCTGGAGAAACCCTAAAGCAACTTCCCAAAAAAGCAATACTAAAAATTACACATCTTATTAACGCTTCAATCAGGTTGAAGTACGTTCCTAGGATATGGAAAGTAGCTGAAGTATTGATGATCCCTAAACCAGGAAAACCACCGAATGAGATCTCATCATATAGACCGATCTCCTTACTTCCAGTAATATCAAAATTATACAAAAAAATACTATTAAAGAGAATAAAACCTATCATAGAAGAGAAGAATATTATCCCAACGCACCAGTTTGGCTTCAGATAAGAACATTCTACAATAGACCAAGTCCACAGAATAACGAATATTATCGAAAAAACTCTTGAAGACAAAAAAGTTTGAGTGTGGCATGATGGACTTAAGTACAAATTAAGGAAATTTTTTCCTATACAATACTCTCAGCTACTAGAGTCATATATAACACACAGAGCTTTCAGAATAAAACAAGAAGAGGCTTATTCGGAATTAAAAGAAACTAAGGCAAAAGTACCACAAGGAAGTGTACTAGGACCAGTCCTATACCTACTTTACACCAGTGATATTCCTAAGTTATACAATGATACCATAGCCACATTTGCGGACGACACTGCAATTTTGGCAGTAGGCAACGACCATGATGCAGCGGCAAGAAATCTGCAAGCCAGTGTTAACAAAATTAACAAGTGGATAAAACGATGGAGAATAAAATTGAACGAAGCAAAATCTGCCACATAAACTTTACAAATATAAGGAATCAGCACATTCCCATTAGCTTAAATAATACCCAAATACCATATTCCAATACGGCAAAATATCTGGGTATTACTTTGGATGCCAAGCTACGCTGGAGGGCTCACGTCAAGAAGAAAAAAGAGGAACTAGATTTAAAATATAGAAAAATGTATTGGCTACTCGGACGTAACTCTTCTCTGAGTATATACAATAAAGTGCTACTGTACAAACAAATACTTAAACCAATCTGGACATATGGCATACAACTTTGGGGTTGTGCCAAAAAGAACAACCTAGACATAATACAAAGATTCCAGAATAAAGTACTGAGAAGCATAGTTAACGCCCTTTGGTATTTCAGAAACAGTGACCTCCACAGGGACCTGGACATGGAAACTGTTAGTGAAACCATCAAGAGATTTGCAGGGAGCCATGAACAGCGACTCCTGCACCACACCAATGTCGAGGCAATCCAGCTCCTGGACAATGTGGACTTGAACAGAAGACTCAAGAGGACCAAACGAGTTAATTAAGTGCATAGTGTTAGTGAAAAAGCAGAGCATATTGCGGCTGGTGTACACAATAACATTAGTGCGGGATATTTTATTAAAAAAAATATTTACAACTATTTAGTGAAACTAGTACGTGCATATTTGAAAGTATTTGACGTTATTTAAATTTTGCTTTTTATAAATTTTATTTCAATTTTATCAATAATGTCTGATTAGTAGGTATAATTAAAAATTAAGTTTACTATTTTTTGTTTATTATATATGCACATAAGTATTTTCTCTTTTTGTCTATTTTTTATCTTACCAAATGGTCCAAGTACCCTAATAGCAGCCAAAGGATTAAATGGTTTTGTAACATATGAAATTATCTTTGCCCATAGGGCCACATCTTTATAATCTATGGTGCGTTCTGGAAAACCCCAAGGATCCGCTAATATTAGATGTTTGACTTGATTAGGATAGGATATAGAGTATGAGGCCGCTAAAAATCCTCCCATGCTATGGCCCAGAAGGATAAATTCTTTTAGTTTTAATTCTTTCCTCCATTCTTCTACTGACTTTACAAGTTGTTGTTCTGCTTCTAAGCTGTCAAGACTAAATTGTGGTCTGCTGGAACGGCCAAAACCTAAGAGATATAATTAATATAAAATTTCAAGGTATTTTTATACTATTTATATTTGTTCAATTGTATTTATTTATAGTAAAATTATTTGATTTGTCTTTTGGGAATCACAGATTAAATTTAACTTATATATTTGAAATTACCTAAGAGATCAATAGCATAAACAGGCCTTGTAGCGGCAAATGCATCAAGATTTAAGCACCACAATGCTACTCCAGCACCTAAACCATGTAAAAGAACCAATGGAGTCTTAGAAGAATCAGTATTCAAAGAAATAGTCCATATTTTATCAGCAGGTCCAACAACAGGCCCAATATCCACAAAAAACCCTTTGTAGGGTTTTTTCAATACTAAAAACATATTTTAGTATAGTTTATGAAAACATATTTTAGTTAGTTTATTTTAGAATCTAAAGGAATTTTGGGTTAGCTTGTTAAATTAAGAAAAATAGCAAAATGTTACTATTTATAATATTAGATAAATTATTGTACATTTTTCTGATCACTTGCAATATTTTCTTCCTACAAATTTCACTAAATGCCTAGAGATAAAAACAATTAAGGTAGTTTTTCTGAAAACTCTAAAATCACAAATTCTTAGAATTGTACATTTACTAATAGTATTAGAGGTTATACCTTGCTTACTATAAAACCAAAGTTAAACATTGTAGTTAAAAATGCAACTTACTACTTAGTATTCGCTTTTCTAGAGATCTCAACATACTCTCAGAATATTTATTCCATGATAACCAGTTTGGGCTTACCCAGCTGTAACAAAGTGATCCATATTTGACAATCACTTACATAATAAGTAAAATATAGATACATTTATAAATAGTTACCTTAATACCGTAATTACAACGGCACAATAAATATCTGACAACACTTTTAAACAGGGGGTAGCAATGATATAAAATAATTTATTAAACAGTCTCATTTTATAATCTTCAACAAGTTATCTTATTAAATTTAAATGAACTATTTGATACCATAATAAAATAATGCAAAAAAATTCACCTTGTGTCTTTACATTGTCTTTGTTCGTTTTCTACCTCTTTTACCAGCATTTCCTATTTTGAGAACAGTAAAATTTCGTTATTGTATGATAACATTCAATCGTTTAATAAATAATTTTGATAACGAGTTGAAGATTATGCCTGCGCTCGGATATGAATTAGTCATCAAGGTTTTTTATTGTTAATTATTTAATAATATGATGTGAAACTCGATAATGACAGTTAATCTTAATCCTTGAACTTTCCCCTTTGGATTGTTGCGGATAACAAATCGTCAAATGTCATAAATTTTGACCGGACTTATTGAGTCGAATTTAGGCAAACTACAATTTGTCAGGGTTGAAATCACAAATGTCACTTCAAGGGTCAAAGAAAAATGGAATTTTTTCTGTTTTAAAATACAAAGATTAGTAATTGCCACACTTAATGAAAATATAAGCTTTTATTTTAAACAATAAGAAATTACAATTTTACTTTGACACTTGACAGAATCATTTATTAGGTCAACCGTGAAAAATGGTAGTGGCAGCAATGTTGTTTCTTTTACATTTTTACTAAAACTCTAAATATTTTTACATTTATATATCAAATCATATTAAAAAATGGTCTGTACTTACTGTTATATTTCATTATCATGCACGTCTTTCGTTAAAATTGAACCATTTAGATTTTCATCAGTGAACTTGGATTATTATTATTATTAGTATTATTATTATTATTATTATTATTATTATTATTATTATTAATTACAAATAAGGGCAGAGAAGCAAGCTTCTGTTATGCCAAACATTTGAGAAGAAAGACAATATAAAACGACTGACCAAAAAAAAAATGAAAATTAATTAGTTAAAAACTAAATACTTAGCGCAGTAGTCCTACAAATAAAATAGTGTACAATAAAGCCTAGACCTTGCTATCGCCTGTTCTTTCTTCAGCTTAAAGTGGTGGCCTCTTTAACATTTGTCTTGGTTTAGAGTAAACAGCGCTTTCAGGTCTCCGAAGTTGTACTTGAGAATTCGGAAGGAGACAATTAAGTCAGCCCCCCGCAGACGTCGATTGTCGAATGTGGTTAAATGAGCCATGGATAGTCTATCTTCATAACAAGGTCTTATTCGGTCAAATGCTAGTCTTGTGGCCTTACGTTGGACATTTTCAAGTAAAGTCTTTTCTTGAGTAAGATCAGAATTCCAGACAGGTCCAGCAAACTCTAGAATAGGTCTGACATATATGGAATAGAGTTTACAAACAGGCTTTAGAGAGATGCGTGAAAAGCACTTCCGAATCAGGAATAATTTTGAGTTTGCACGTTTACAGACCGACGCTATGTGTTCCAACCACCAAAGATTTAACTTTCCACGGATGCCAAAGTGATCCAATTTAGCTAGCAACCTACATTTAGGAACACGATCAAAAGCTTTGGAGAAGCCTAAGTAGATACTTACTTAAGTACAAACATTTTTAAAATATTGAATGTTTATAGAGATTTCTAAAATACAATAACATTTTCTCTTAGGAGAAAGTATAAAAAGCAACATTTGCCTATGGTACTTAATTATGTTAAGATTATTCATATATTTAAAAAATTATTATAAATTGACTTTCCTTACATACATGTTTTTTAAATAAATAGTATTAATAAAATAAGAGTTAATATTTATAAAGTAGTGCAAAGACGTTCGCTTTACTCATGATAATCTTACTAACTTCCGCTAATAAGTTAAGATATAAATTCCCAGTAAATAATCCAAAAGCGTGTTGAAAAAATAATTTTTATTTAATTTACAATAACCTAATCTATAACTATTAGTTTGAAGAGGCAACCTCTTTCAGTGGTCCTTCTAAATATACAGCTAGAGCCATTGCCTTTTGTTTCAGCATTCCAAATCCAACAGTACTTCTAGCATACAAACATAATAAAACATTAGCAACTTGTGTGATAGCTATACGCCCCTCTTGACATTCCATTAGCACTATTTGGGGGTGATCTTCTCTGAACACATTTCTTCCATTTTTCTCATAGGCACTCCAAATGTTGCTAGCAATAGCAGCAGTTACGCGAGCATCTTTGTCTCCATAACCACTATAAGCTAACAGAGAACCTTCTGTATTAAGTAATCTAAAATAAAAAAAAACAATTTTATAGAAACGTAGTTGAAGAATCAATACCAATTATTAAAATCAACCACGACACTAATCATAAATATTTTAGAAGTAATTGTAAATGTAACTACATTCTTCAAAGTTGATAAAAAGAGGTAATTTAATAGGGTTTACATTATACTCACAAAGTTGTCTCAACGCCTCCTGTATTAGCTTGGCTTAAAACTTGAGTTAAAGCTTTTGGTTTCAACATTTTAATTTTTAATATAAATGCGGTATTAATATAAAAATGAATAAATGTTTAATGTTCTCTTCTATTATTAAGAGTACATTGTTTTGAAGTTGAAATTTTGATAGAATTTGTGACATAAATGTTAAAATTCTTCTACTTTTTATCAATTATACTGAACTGATATGATCCTTTTAGGCTATACGGCCAACTTGTAAGTAACAGTATTAGCTACAAGAGGATCAAAATTATAGTTTATTGTTTTAAGATTATTCTACAGTGCTAGTTAAAATTATCTTCCCCCGTCGTATCTTTTGAACGGTTATACTTATACTAATCAAATTTGGAGTGTGTAGGATGTAGGCTTCTCAACTAAATAATATAACAGGTGACGTAACAGTCATAGATGACGTCACAGGGCCACCATGAAAATTTTAAATGGAACCTTATGGCAAGTGACACCTCGTTTGAATGATAATGAAAATACCTATTCAGTTATATTAATTTTGTTTGGGTTTAGGGTGATTTTGAAAATGAAAATTAGTATGACTGAATAGGTATTTTCAGTACTTTTCAAACGAGGTGTGACTTGCTATAAGGTTTCATTTAAAGCTTTTGATCACTGTGGCCCTGTGACGTCATCTATGACTGTTACGTTACCTGTTATATTATCTAGTTGAGAAGCCTACATCCGTTTATTTGCACCCTCCAAATTTCATTAGTATAACCGTTAAAAAGATACCAGGGGGGGTGGGGACTTTTGACTAAAAAATATTCTTATTATCTTTATTCCAATTTAAGGCCGACAGTAAGTAAATATACTTACATGATTTTGGTCTAAAAAATTTCAGTTATGTGAATGTGGGTACTAAATATTGAATAATGTATTACAGATCCTAAAATTATTTCTTGTTTATTAATGAAGCGTTTTGAATAAAATTAGGTAATTACTCATATGTTAGACATACTTTTCGATTGACCGACGAATAGATAATTACATTTTTGCACGTATGATGTAAATCATTTTTTCTTTTGTGTAGAAGGTTTGGGTTTACACAAGCTAAATGGTATTTACAACCGCAATCGATATTAACTTTTCCAAAATACACATTCACTTCAAAAACGTCAAAGACTTTAACATTTTACACAATAAACCCTATACTTACTTTTTATGTACCAAAAATGTAGAAAGTTTATAAATTAAAATATATCCAGTGGCGTAAAAATTGGGGTGTACCTTAGTATATGTTAAATTAATAGGTAATACATGGTGTAATCAAGAGGTTTTTAAATAAAAGCCTAGTAACTCAAGTTCGGAGACTTTCACGGCTAGAGTGAATCTAATTTCAGAGATAAATATCTCAAAAATGACGTGGTTCTCCAGAAGTAGTAATCAAAAGCCTAATACTGTTTGGCAAATCTAGCTCTGGATTTCTAAAAACGTGTGAGATGTGCGAATTAGAATGAGAAAGTATTCAATTCAATTGTACAGTCAGTTAGATGTAATAGAATTCACCAGTGCACTTATTTATCTGACTGGTCTGATCCTTTTTGCTACCGCGCCTCGAAAAAACAAATTTAATCATTTAAAAAAAAACCAAATGTGTTTCATAATCTTTACTGATCCTTTATTACATATGACATGTATAAGATGGTCGGCTATTTAAACACAGAGAAAAGAGAAGAAGTACATTTTTATAAGATTTATGGATAAAATATTGTAAATTTACTATTGACTTATTCACACTTTTTATTAAATAACTTTGAAAATATGTACGCCCGTGAAACCCGTATCATAACGTATTCGATTCGTATAAGCCCGCATGCATTAGACCAGTTTTTGACATAATTTACATTATTAAAACGTCAAAATTTGCACTCAGTTAATGGGAGTACGATTTGAATGCGTTATTAAACTATTCTAATTTATAATGCCACTAATTTAGTTAGTTCAGATATATTTCAATTATCAGTGGTAGTTTACAAGCAGTGAAAAAATAATGAAATTTTTAAATCACCTCTAAAAAAACTTTATTATTATATTTATTATTATTAATTATTATATTATTAATTATTATTATTATTATTATTATTATTATTATTATTATTATTATTATTATAATACAAAATATGTTTCTTAAATTTTTTTATCTTGGGTAATAAATATTTTATTATTTTCTGTTAGGCACTTCATAAACTTATAATGCAGAAGAAGTGACTGTAAAGGAGTCTGTAGTACAGATATTTAAAAGTGCACTAGTTAGCATAGATACTATTTAAGTCCCCAGTCGTCTAAACAGCTTGAAAAGGCACACATCGCTGCCCGTTCCTTAAAATTTAGCCTGTGCCCTTTTAGATATTTTAGAAACCTGTATAATACATGACACCTGTTCAATTATTTCGAAGTTTTTGAATTTGTTGTGACTTTGTTCCAGTTCAACGCACGAAAAACAAAAAGCTTATCTTTCTCAGTTATTTATTACGAAGATGTACCAGAATATAATGGGACTGGTGCTATAGTATAACAATGATACATTTATTTAAAAAACTTCAACAACTATCCTTCAAAGTACTCTCCATTTTGTTCAATACACTTAACCCATCGCTTGATCGACTTGTCATACATTTCTGAGAAACAATTTTTTGATAGTCAGTTTAGTATACCCTTTTTTGACTTCAGGAAACAAATGGAAGTCACATGGAGCAAGGTCGGGAGAGTAGGGGAGGTGAACCATCATTTCTACCCATAATTTTTCAATTGTTCGTTGACAAATCGCTGATCTGTGAGTCGGAGCATTGTCGTGATGCAGCGTCCAACCAAAGTCTTGATAAAGCGGTCATTTTTTCTTTAATTTTGCCTTTAAGGGTCCTCGAAGTACGAGTATATTGGAATAGTACTCCCCAGTTACTGTATTTCTTGTAGGTATAATGTAATCGTAAATAACGCCACATTTATAAAAAAAATCGGGTACATCACTTTACCAGCGTTAACAGTTGTGGCCTTCTGCGGTCTTGGACTGCCTTTATGCTTCCATTGCATATTTTGATACTTCAATTCAGGATCGTAATGATAAAATCAACTTTCGTCACATGTAACGATATTATTTAAAAACTGTGAATTACGTTGCAGTTGCCTTTTCCACTGCTGACAAATTGTCACTCGATTCGCTTTTTATTCATCGGTCATCACTTTTGGAATCCATCTTGCTGCGACTTCCCGGTACCCTAAATATCCGCGAATAATTTTTTGAATGGAACCGTAACACAAATGAACAAAGTCAGAAATTCGTTTTATGCCAATCCGGTGATCATTTTGTATCAAGTCGTTAATTTCTGTAATTTTTGTGTCAGTTCGCGCAGTTTGTGTTCGACCAGGACGAGGTTCATCTTCAACTGATTCACAACCATCTTTAAACTTCTATTTTGGATCAATCGATACACAAATTTCTTAGTTGTCAAATAAAATTACTAGAAAACTGAAAGGTTTTTTTATTTTAATAGTTTTCAGGAAGGAGCTTAATATCGAAAATCAGCATATTTACTCATCAACCTAATTCTAAGGCCAATTTGAGAAAAAGCGATATAAAGAGACAATTTCAAATATTTTAAAGAAATATAAAGCAGAAAAATATTTATTTTATTTATATTTAATTGGAAGGAAGCAGATAAAATAGACGTCTTGGGCCTGGGGAATATGGAAACGAAAGATATTTACAAGATTAAACGAAGATATCCAATAACCAATAAGAAATTAATAAAAATATATAAAAGACCAAAATTAACCAATCGTAATTAGAAAACAAAGATTAGCGAGGTTTGGATATAAAAAGGAGTAACTCATAAGGCATGGAATATTGGGTTTAAACCTAAATAATTTTGAAAAGTGCTGTTCTATATAAACGAGTAAGGACTAAATTATAAAATTATTTTTAAGTACGCAGTGTGTTTTACAACAGTAGGCCATATAAAATAAATAATTATCTATGCGTTCCTAACTATTCATTTCAGACTTTAACATTGATGCATCGTTGAAACAAGCTTAGCACAGAGAATTTTAAAATGTAATAATCACACTTAAAAACATTATTGGTTCCCCTTACAAACCTAATATTTAAGCAATAATTAAATTGAACACTCAACATTGTAGAGTATCAGCGAAGTTTGAATAAGCCAATTTACTGATCAATGAATTAGAATTTTCTACTTATTTGAAGTCTTGGTGGAAGCAATGAACGTTAGCTGCACAATGGGTTGGAAAATCTTTTGTTCAACAAATTGATATTAGCTGGACATAAAACAGAATGAGTAATGTTTTATTTCGATAGTATACCACTGATTAACATTTTGAAATAAGGATAAGTATAAAAAAGTGTGTACAGTACTTGACATCAGTTGAATATTGAGCTGACGTGGCTTTGAAGTGTTTTATTTTTATATGGGCTTTTCAGCAATATAGTCCAGTAAATAAAGGCCGGGAAACCCTGGAACATGGACATCAGGTCGCGTGCAAATTTTTTTTTTCTCAACTTGTAGGTAAATATAAAATGGCCAGAAACCCCGAAAATCCGAAATATGATACTTAGAGAAGTGGGCTTCGGCTAGAAATGAAGAGCAGTCGATTATCTACAAAAACGGTCCTTATCATTTTTGTCAAAAATTTAACCGTTTTCGAGATAACCACCCCTAACAGTAGCCTGATTTTCGAGCTGCTGCGCCGCGTCTCGGAAAGCACGCTCCGTGAATGTCGGCATGGGTGGGCAGACAAATTGTTCCATAACTTGGGTAAAAATTAGATTAGATTTGCTAATTTTTCGCATTTTTTCGCAATAATTCATAGTCACAGTTTTTGAAAAATAGAATTTATTATTGAAAAATATATGAGCAACATAACATATATGGGAAGTATAACAACTATTCTTAATCACCAATCCGTCACATTTGGCTCGGATGAAAATTCTTGACTGGAGTAATCAATCTCTTCTTGGTCTATTCGGTCTACATCTTCTGTTTCCTGACCATCTACGTCTGGCTCTATTCCTGGCTCTCCCTCTACCCTTTCTTCTTCAGGTATTGTCGTATCTTCATTTTCCATATCATTGTAATTACAACACGGTCCAGCATGACATGAACCACAAATAATCGAGCACTTTAGTCCCGCTTTGATACTATACAGAGACGACGCGTTTGGGAGTTTGATCTTTTATTTGGTACAATCATTAACCTCCAAAAATTCAACCCTGAAAAGAAAACAACGATTAAAAAAAAAACGTAGATTTTCCATCGAGGTGAGAATTTTCTCAATTTTCCGGGAAACTGAAAAATTTGTAGAAAAATAAAAAAAGCCATCGATAAGGGGACATTTTCAGCTTTCAAATAATGTGCATTGAACCCCAATATGGCTCTTCATTATTTATCAATTATCGATAGACCCAGGCATTTTCAAAAACTCCGAAAATACTAAAAAAAAGTCCCAAGAATAACGCGTTGTTTATAAAAATACACAAAAATTATTGATTGATTCTTACGGAATACATTCGTCGCCTATCATAGCTTCATTATCCAAAAGGATTCGGTGAAACTACTCTTGATTAAAAAAAATATGAATAGATTGATAAGGAGGGTAAAATATCGAGGAAAAACGAACTTTGGCTAGATTTTTCAATATTCCAGAAAAACAAAAAAAAATAAAAAATAATACTATATTATAGCTACAGGTCCCTCCTTTCATATGAACTTTGAATCATCTAAAAAGATTAATTTTTTCCCAAGTTATGGAACAATTTGTCTGCCCACCCATGCCGACATTCACGGAGCGTGCTTTCCGAGACGCGGCGCAGCAGCTCGAAAACCAGGCTACGGTTAGGGGTGGTTATCTCGAAAACGGTTGAATTTTTGACAAAAATGATAAGTACCGTTTTTGTAGATAATCGACTGCTCTCCATTTCTAGCCAACCCCCACTTCTCTAAGTGTCATATTTCGGGATCATTGGCCATTTTCCAGGCCCCTCCCCTCACTTCTCCGTGGACATATTTGTAGGGAGTAATCTACCCATTAACACCTACAAATTAAAAAAAAAAATTCTGCACGCGACCTGATGTCATGGTTGTTACCTTCGTTTATTGGACTAATATTAGTTATAGCTAGTTCTACTTCATCAGTAATTTGTACACTGCTGAAAATTTTCCGTTTGCGTTTATTTTTATAGCATTTTTATAGCATTGTAGTAGTTTTAAATAAGTTAAGTTTGTTTAGCAAAATGAATGTCTAATTTGGTGTTCGGCAGCTAAGCAATTTATTTTCAGATTTATACAGGTTTACAACATATATGATCTACTTCATACAATTGGATCAATATTATTAAAATAAGAAAAATAAAATAGAATGGTTTTGCTCTCCTGCGTTTCTTAATATTACCCTAATACCAAACAAATGTTATTAATTATTTTGTGTTTTAAAAAGTAAAGGTTTATTATTGTGGATTTAAAAAAAATACTCTAAAACACTCCATAAGTGTACGAGCAATTTAGTTCATATTTGGGGTGTTTGTAATGTTTTGTCATTTACACCTATTGGAACATTCATTCTTCGACATACTTTGTATATCTGTATGCCAGAAGCTGTTGACCTTGAGTCTTCTTTTTGTGGAAATGTGTATTAAATCATTTTTGAAGATGAAATATTAATTTCTTTTAACAGTGAAAAGGCCGACGACGTTGACACAAAAGTATTAAAAAGTGTTTTATCCTTAGTTGTTCAGCGTTATACAAAAATGTTTATAGAAGCTAATTTGACTTTTAATATTGATTTGTAATACATGGTTTACCAACGAATGGTATGAATTGTAATATAAAATTCGTGCCCAAAAATCCAATCCCCTGGATCCCCGCAGCAACCCTTATTTTTTTATATATTATTTGTGGTTAAGCAATACATCATTGGAAAATAATTTTTTCTCTTTACTCTCTTAGATTAGAGTATTTATTTGGGAGTATCAATAATAGCCAAAAAATTAAAATTTCATAAATTTACGAATATAATGTACCAAATGATCTCCGTTAACCTCTATAAAATGATACACTCTACTTTTAACGGCTTTTATAATATTCGGAAATACGTCTAGTGTCAGTAATCAGTAATAATTCTCTGTCGCAGCTTTGCAAGATCTGCAAACGGAGCGGCGTATATTTTTAATTTTAGGTGTTCTCACAAAAATAAATCCAAAGGTGGGAGATCAAGTGATTTACGAGTAGATGGCCAATCCATTAGACAGCTTCTGCCAATCCAACGCCCTGGAAAACGTGCACTATCCTGTTGGTAAGTTAGATCGTCTTCTAAAATAACATCTTAAGAAATTAAAATAAGTTGTTCAATTGAGACTTTCCTCAATAAATAATGGTCCTACATATATTGTATAATCTATATAGGTTGTTGTTTAATAGTTGAATAAATTCTTTGCAAAATTGAAGCCGAAGATCAGGACCCTCTTCGTTTAACTCCTGAATTAATCTTATCTTATGAGGGTGAAATTTATGGAATTCCACAATTCGATGAAACATTTGACGCTGATACACCAGATGCTAGAGCAAGTTGCCTTATAGATTATTGATTATCTTTTTGTAAATGATCCAACACTGCCACTTCAATTGCTTCATTTCGTAAACTATCTTGTCGTAGCCTTAACACACTCATCATTGCTATAATATTATTTAAAAATTTATATTCTTTCTTCATCTGAATACACCATTTTCATACGTTTTGATAGTTCTTAAATGGTTGATAATTCGCTAATTAAAGGTAAGTTAAGGCATTTCAGAAACTGTTGCCTTTAGTAAAAATTAATTCATAACAAAAAGTGATATTTTAAAAAAAACATTGACGAGGCGAGAAGGATTTGCAAGTAGAATATATTTACTGTATGGTTTATAGAGGTTATTTTGAACAATACAATCGTTAATTTTAAGAAATTTATTATATTTATTATTGATATTTCCAAATAAATACTGTAATCTAAAATATCTGCAAATTATTTCATAAATTATAGAAAAAAAACCTTTCAAATCATGTGTTATTTGACCACTCTTGCTATTTTAAAAAAAATAAGGGTTTACTGCGGTGCTCCAGGGGCTTGGATTTCTGGGTAAGAATGTTAATAAAAGTTGGATATTCCTTAAATTAAAAAATCTTTGTTTTGAGTTTCTGGGGAGTGTAACCTTTTCGTTAGTGCATCCTAAATAATAATAAAAATGGAAGTAATTTTAAATTTCATCGATATACAAGTAAAAACAAAATATAAAATGATTACTATAACTATTCATAAATGGAAAATTTTTAAGGGATTTATTTCGTCGCGAATCATTTCTTTCTTACGTTGTACTTTAAGTTGATGTAAAATAACTGACTGCTTGTAAAATCTATTGAAAGTATCAAATCAAATATTTACACATCGGATTTTTCAATACCGGTGTGGTAGGTATATGAAGTGTTTAAGCACAAGAGGCGGAGTAAATAATCATGTTTCATCCTGTATATATAACTAATATAATTTTGCAATAATTTAAAATCAGTTTTCCTAATTTTACTAAATGTTGCTCCGGTGTTTGTAGTTTGTATAGTTAAATCGTCAAAGTAAAACTTTTTTTTAATCTTTATTTGTTTTAAACCTTTTCCACACTGATTTTTCCACTTCTTAAATCTTAAAATCAGTTACTTAAACAAGCTAAGCAGGTCAATGAGCATAAACGACCTCTTGAAAATGAAAACATTTTTTAACATCTAACCGAATCAAACCATAAAAATTAGTGTCACACAATCATGAATACAAACAATACGAATTAACAAGAAATTTAAATCAAAAACGGAAAACCCAATAATATTTTTATATACCACGATAACTATTCCCTCGACCAGAAGTGTTTTACTTTTCGTCCCT
Source organism: Hermaeophaga mercurialis (assembly GCA_951812935.1). NCBI lineage: Eukaryota > Metazoa > Arthropoda > Insecta > Coleoptera > Chrysomelidae > Hermaeophaga > Hermaeophaga mercurialis. The sequence goes on along the minus strand of OX638360.1, from coordinate 4,702,513 downwards.
TATGTCGGGTACGTTCCTCAGGGAGTCTGCGATTTTCTATTCGGAAAAAAGCGCATGTGCCGAATTTCCATTGGCAATGTGAAAATATAGATTTTCTTCGGCGAGTAACGAAGTGACAGACAGTTGGTGTTATGTCCAAAAGGTGTATCAACCCTTTGAGGAGGTGAGTCTCTTTATTTATCAGCAATTGTTACAGAAAATTGTAAGTTAAATATTAGATTTACCGATATGCATGTAGGTAACTTATTACTGATAACGACCAGTTGGTATTGTAAAATTACGTGTGTATGTCAACATAAAGTTATTTGAAATGGTAAAGAAAACAATGCAAAGATTAATGAGATGTAAGTAAACCGAATATATTCTAGAAAGTAATAAAAAATTAAATATGATTTTAGTATGCGATGACGAATGTATTAGGCAAATGTAATGTTCGGGTAAATTAAAACCGAGATAAAAAATACAGAGCTGAAATTTTTTTGAAAATCAATGTATACATTTGTTTCAAATTTCCATAATTTAAACGCTTACTAGTCAATATTTCCTATTTAAAGTTATGAGGTTGCACAAATCGAGTTATCATTTTCGTAATAAAACATCCAATAAATAAATTAAAATAAAAAAAATAATTTAGATATTTGATACTTACCAGTCAATTTTATATAGTAAAATTAAAATACTATTTGTTGGAATTTTTATTTTTTTATACGGACAGTTTAACGACCAGGCTAATGTGGTAAAACTTTACGTTCAGACCAGATACATTTTATTTAAAAATTTGTTATATTAATATAAGAAGGATATAAAAAAACACTTTTTGCAAAAATATTTTTTTAATACAAATCTATTGCGTGGCCATTTTTGGTACACTCAATGTGGTTCAAATTAAATTTCTTTAAAATATTTCTTAAAAAATATGGTCGAGACTTATATAAAATCGAGGCTTAAGTCGGTTTGGCTTCTTACGTGACTCTGTGAACCAAATTTCAATACGTTACTTATTTACGGAAAGAAAATGAGAACCAAAAAAACATTTGTTACATACAAAAGTATTAATATATTTGCAGGGAATGCATGTTGTCGACACCTTTTGGCATCTTTTATTGTGTGTGCCCGTCCGTATTTTTTGGAAATTTGGAAATGTCTGGGTTGTATGATGAACCCCTTCTTTTTTACATCTGTAAGTTGTTAACTTCTCTCCATTTTGAACTCCTGTCATCTAGTTAAATCAAAGTCAAGACCAATTCTTTACAAAATTGTGTTACAGACATTTTCTTCTTAATAACTTGGGTAAAAAGGAAATGGACATTTATAACTGCCGTGTTTGTTAATAATTTAGAAATAATTTTGAGGTACCACTTGACTCCTCTAAATAAACAAATATTATTCTTGGTTTTTACAAAAATATTTTACTTCACAAACCTTTTTAAATTGCAGTAGGAAATGTTCCATAGTTCCTCTTTTAGAAACCATATCTTGCATTTTTGGTACATTTTTAGTAGTCAGCACCAAAATGTCCCTTTTAACCCTTTACATTTTACAATTACGTTTGTATGGCTTTGCAATGCATTTATTTCTCCTTTTTTCAGCTTAGCAGACACACCAGGTGTAAAATTAAATTTCCGATTAAATGAGGGTTAGATGCGGTACACAAAATATCATGATAACGTAGGAGAGTCTAATAAAGCCATACGAAATAAAAAAGCACAAAATACAATAAAAAGTGTTTAATATTTTAGCCGGATAACAACATCGTCTTTGTTCATTTGAAAATCTTCATTTAAACTTTCAATTTTCGCAATAAAACTTCCTATTTGCTTCCCATATACTCGTTAGTAAATATACCATTATCTATTTAAAAAATACATTGGAAAATGTGAATAATTAAGCTGTGGTATGGTAATATTATAGTATATTGACACCAATAAACTGAAAAATTGGTAGAAATATGTAAAACAGAAAGATTTCCATTTAAATAAATATAATAAATATTTATAATTTGGCAAAAGTTTTCTAATCATTTTTATCTCGATCAAGAGTTCCTTTATGTTGTCACAGAATTTAATGTAGAATATTTTATATAAAAACAAATATTTAGTTTATTGCTTTCGATAACGTAGATACTACTACTATATCACAGTTTAATTATTCCCGCAATTTCAAATAAGTTTAGCTTTATCATTAAATCAATGCTTCAACAAGACATGTCAAATACTATAATTAATATAATTAACTATAATTAGGCTAATCGAAAGAATAAAATCTAGGGGGTGTTAAAAAAAGATCGAATATTTGAACAAGTTGTAGTTTAGATCAAAATAAGTAAAAAAGTCTTAATAAACATGGGTCCGTACATTGACGGTTTCGAAGATACAGAGTGTTATTTTTGAAACATTTTAGGTTTACACATTATTTTTATTATGTAAAAAGAAACGATAGAGACTTATAAACAAAATCGTTTCCACGTCGATGGGTAGAAAAAGGCTGGCCTGTATTATGGCCTACAAGATCGCCTGATTTAAACCCCCTTGATTTCTTTTTTTGGGGATTTTTAAAAAGTTTAGTGTACGCTATTCCTGTAAATAGAATCGAAGAGCTGCAACAACAAATTAATCAAGAATGTCACCAATTCCGAGCTAATGTAGTAGGGTTTTAGAGTGAGTTGGAATATCCTTCCGGCAAAGATGTAGTGCCTATTTGGAAATAAGAGGAGGGCATTTTGAACATCTTATCTAACATGTTTTCTTTTGATTTTGTTTATAAGTTTCTATCGTTTGTTTGTAAATAATAAAAATAATGTGTAAACCCAAAATGCTTCAAAAATAAATAACTCTCTGTATCTCAGAAACCGTCAATTTGCGGATCCAGTTTATTAAAACTTTTTGACTTATTTTGGTCCATACTGTACCCTGTTCAAATATTCGATCTTTTTTTTAACACCCTGTATACTTACAGTAATATTCCTTAGTTGTAACGAGCGTTTTATTATGTTATATAAGTTCAGAGATAAATTTTACTCCCTTAGACACAAATCGTAAGGAGTAAAAGGATATTATATGACCAGATAATCGAGAGAGAGAGCAGGCAATAACATGTTCCCTCTATCCCCACTCTTTTAAACACCGCTGTGCTAGAGGTACGTTCACAACTGCCGGTACGTTACTATGGAATTGATTGGAACGATCTTCCCATCTCTGATAGGCCCACTTCCTTTTTGATTTGAACATTGAAGGAAGAAGAATAGACAACAGATAATATTATACGGCCGATGAAAAAGTAAAAAGACAATTCCCAAGTATATTCAATACAGATACTTGAGCTGTGTTTAATGGTAGAAGAAACCCGTTTGATTAAAAATAAACCTGACTAAATCTGCTAACAAAAAGAAAAAAACCTGGAAAAGTCCACTTTAATATTTTTTTAACTGCAGTGTTGTGATCTCAATCCTGAAAGTTGAGTAACCTTGTTACACATTATTTATCAAAAACGTTTGAATATGTCGCTCATGGTGTCGGTACTTGCGGTTGCAATTATCACTTTTGCTAATTTAAATTGTAACTTTGTCTGTCGAGTTTAGGTAACTTACCAGCCACAGAGCTTGTACCAAACAAAAACTGATAATTTTTTTTATTTTAGTCTAGTGGGTTGCTCGTTCTAAGAGATCATATTTCTAACGATCTTTGATGATTTAAATATAGTTTGAGTGTTCAACTCTATGCACAATTTTTGAATATGTGATTGTTGTCTCGGAATTATGTGCGGATACATCTAAGGTAATGTCTAAAGTTCTAATTAATATGATGCATTTATCGTTAAGAAGGTTGATATTGATAAATCTTTAATATTAGAAAATTATAATGTCATACTATTATAAAATTTATGCTAAAACAATTCTTAAAGGAACAACATTTTTGTTACATGACTCTAAATTATCATAATATTAGTGTGCGTATGCACTTTTGAGGAGATATCATAATTGTTTCTCCATCAATTTTATGTAGCTCCAAATTTGATTTTTGGATCTTATATACCCCTACTTAATAGGTACAGTGCACATCTTTAGTAATTTATATGATTTATATTTATATTTATATTTTTTTTAATTTCTATTATTATATATGAATAATAATTCGGTATTCGAGTATATTCCATTGTTTGTGATTTTTTGGGAAAAAATATATATGTAATATTTGTCTATAATTATAAAATTAGAATTCCAAATCTACCAAAAAAAAATAGCTACTATTAAAAGAAGTGCTACAAAAAGCATAGAATTTACCAAAACTTCGACTTTTTTTAGCAAATTAGAAATTTTTTTCCTTCAAAAATATAATTAGTAATATTTTTTTTAAATTTCTACTACATGCCTATTTAAAGAATAATAATTATACAGGGTGTCTTGAAACGCTCTTCAAAGGAAAACAACTGCAAAATCTCGAGCTATTTTATATCGATTTGTCTAAGTTACATTATCCAAAATTGCTTTCTAAGGGAGCTAGAGCTCTTTAAAGATGGCGTTCTAACATCGATTTAATTCAAATAACTTCAAAACGGATTCCTGTTAAGTGATATGATAATATTCGGTACATTTATTTTTTAGAATGTACCCAATCAAATGGCTTGAATACCATTTTTTTAATATAGTCACAAGCGGCTCGTTTGGGTGGGGTATTAGATATTTTTATTCATAACTTTACATAACTCAAACGAGCCAATTATGACTACAATATGATTCAGACAATATGATTGGGACTATTCTATGAAATAAATGTATAGAATGTAATCATTTAAAAGAAACCGTTTTGAACATATTAGAATTAGAGCGCCATCTTTCAAGAACTTTAACTTCCTTAGGAAGTATTGTTAGATATGATGATCATCATAAAATAAATTTTGGTTTTTGTGGTTTTATTTCCTTTGAACAACATTTCTGCTCTGTAGATATATTCTTTCTATAATATAATAAGCTTGTGCGGGAAAGATGTGGTTGTTATTATTTATAATAATAAGTAATAAAAATATTACCCATCATCGTCGATACAAATTAATACGTTTTTAATGGGACTGTAAATATATGTATCACAGCTAATATAATTCAAATTCAGATAAGTTCGTTTGATTGAATTTTTTATCTTCTTCCGAAATGTCTTTAATGGTTTCTTGTTAATCACTTATTAGTTCGAAAATGGAACTTATACCAGGGAACCTTTAAAAAATATTAAAAACAAGCAAATGGGCCTGAAACACATATGTATTGCTTTGTTCTTTCCTTCTCTGATCCACTAATTTTTTAATTTCTATTTATATCACCAGTTTTACAATATTTGTTTGACTCTTTAAGCTTCAGAGTTTAAATGGACCTTAATGACTGAAGGTTCTAATCATCAGATATTACTTAATTTTCATCTTTAGAATAATTCTTTTTTCGTAAGTTTTATTTATTTTTAAGTAATGTTAATATTAACGAAGAAATTCTATATAAACCGTGCTACTTGATGCTACTTGAAGACATCACTAAAAATGATATAAGAGCCATATTTTTGCTGGCTGCCTCATTATATTTTATTACAAAAAGAATATTAGCACCATAGAAGAAGGATTAATTCCTTAATTAAAGTTGATGAAAGGGGGTATGTCAAAAAGGGATTATATTTAAATACCTTTAGATAAATGGTGTGGGGTGTTAATTTGGCGTTTGTGAATGCAGTCTTAACGGTTATTCAGCATAAAACGAATATTAATTACATAATGAAAGGATCCAAGTTCGAAAAGATTATTACTTTCTTTTCATCAATTTCTATATATTTATTAAAAATGTTTTGAATTGAATACTTAGAAAACCTTGAAGTATATCAATTATTATTAACTGATTATACTAAGAAACGTTGGAATTATTTCCTACAAAACCAAGTGGTTTGAGACTCCAAAGAATGATTATTTTGCTTGTTAATATTGAGTAGATTATTAATAAATAATAATTATTACTAAGCTGTCTACGGGTTCTATAATATTCACGATTAATTTCCATTATTTTCAATAAATACTAGTATTTATACATATTTTTTCGCGATTCAAATTTTTCATAAACTAGGGCAGTCGTGTTTTGTAATATGTGATAATGGTAGATAAGAAAATTGCTATTTTCCATATGAAAACCGGAAAACGGATAACTCGACAATAATTAAATGTTTTTATTTATATCTATTCTGACTATGTATACCTGACGGATTGTCTATAGTGACAATCTTTTGAAAAGCTAAACAGATCGCTCAGTTAGCTACCCGAAATGTTTAATTTGGCTGTTGTATTAAATATTATTTTTTTTCATTCCTAATTCGAACATTCTTATGTAATATTAATGTCGGCATATAAATCAGAATAAATCTAAATCCGTCTGTACTTTTAACCATATTTCTCATAATTTATTCTTAAATATTGTATTTTCGACTGTTTCTTTGTAACTAGTCACTCTAGGTTCTGCTATGCTGAAATATTGATTGTAATGCCGTTTATATTTACCTTTTAATTAGAAAAAAGGCTAATTAATTAAACCCAATCACAGTGATTGTGTCAAAATAGAAAGTATTAAACGTAACGGAAGCTACAATAGAAAGTGATACGAGTTTAGTTGATGTTCATTAGTACTTATACATATAAGTTGAGAATCTTTTGAAAACAATATGTTACATAACGAGAGTTATAAACAGCCTTTTATTTGAAGTAGAAATATTATATGAAATTGATTATAGAAGCAAGTTATCATTTGCTAAGGAGCACTGTCGTATGTTTTATTGGTGTATTTACAGAACTCAAAAATATTTAACCTATCTTATCAATTTGGTACATATTCAGTAAAATGGATAAAAACGTAACGTAGTTGTTGTTATAGTACCTTCTAATTAGTTTTCCATTGGCGTAGGTACAAATAAACTTGAATTAAAGCTGTCTAATATTTTATTACCTTCTTCTATAAGAGTGTAGAAAAAAATATTGCTTAATTTTTGATACAGATTTCTTTTTTGGCTAAATAGTTTTTTTATGAAATATTTTTAATTTAATTCATTATTTTTTTTTCAATTACCTAGTTTCACAAATTCAATGTTTTCTAACGCTGGTCCCAATATTCACCCGAGAAGTAATTTTGAGAGAAAATTTTGAGAATGTATGTAGTATAGGTTTATGTATGGAATACTATATCGGAAAACTACGTTCACTACTTTACTGACAGTTAAACACTCTTTTGTTGAAATTTTCTATTATGTGCTTTGCATAAATAAAGCTGAATTTCGTAGATACAGCATTCAGTTTCCTCCTTTAAGACGTGGGTGGAAGTAGGTTTGAGGCATAAATTCAGGCTTTGAAAAAAACCCCAAAGAAAAAAGTAAAATGGCGTTAAATCGCGTGATCTGGACGGCCAAAATGGGAAATCAGACGACCAGAAAATGATGCATGCAGTAATTGAATTGTATGTCTGACTCTACATCTATATCTTTCAATTAAAGTACAAAAAACTGAATTATCATATCATTATTAACCGTTATTGTTTGACCAGGTGTATTTTCGAAGAAGGATGGTCCTATGATGCCTTCAGCCTAAAATTCGCACCAAATAGTGACACGTTATAGATGGACTTTTTCTTAATAATAACTTGTGAGATTTCTGAACCCCAAATGCGACAATTTTATCGATTAACTAGGCTCTCAAACTGAAAATGAGTTTCACAGCTGAAGACGATTTTGTTCAAAAAATTAGCATGGTCAGTAATCTTTAGGTCTTGACTACATTGAACTTTGTAAGCATGCTGATGCAAATCGTTAGTGAGAATATGATGTAGAGAACTTTTCAAATTGTCCTATTCTTGATCACAGTGCTAAACTAATATTCCTAAACTTTCAGCTCTCAGCAACTGGTTCGACGTTTTGTGTTGAACAATTTATTGAAAGATGACCATAGTGTTTAAGATCATTAATTGATCGACTCTTCCTAAACTTTGGCGCAAAATTAAAATCTTGCGTGAACGCCCATTAGTACTTTAAGTTAGCTGTGGACTATTGATTTTCTAAAAATTAAGGGCATGAAAAATTTGTTTAAAAGTGGAAGAGAACGTAGAAAATTCTAAATACTAGTTGAGAATTTCCATTACCTAATGTTTAAATGTATAATCATTCAGTCATTAAAGAAGTGATTGAACAGAATGAACATTAGCATGGCAATTTAAATGTTGTGTACTTGATACAGAATCTTCACTCCGTTTTGAAAATCATTATCCAATATATAATTTGGTCGCCTTTTTTGCCTTTTCTACACCAATCGGTCAAAATTAGCCAAAAAACAACTAGCTATGTTAAAAACTCTAACCACATCCTAGATATATTAAAAATTATTTTATTAGTTTTGTTTAGCAGCAAATGTTGAAGAAAGGTCTAATAGAAGAAAATCCAAAAGTCAAGAAAAAAATAGTTTTGGTGAGACATTCCTTTGCAAAAATATTTATGGTTAATACCTATTTATTTTTGAAATATTTGTTTTGATTATTTCTTTTGTATTAGACAAAGGATTTTCTAAAAATATAAATAGGAGATGATTAATATACTGATTTAAGTAAAAATTGTTTCCTAACATTATTTGTCAAATAACAGTATTGTTTGTTACGCATGTTTTATGTTAAATATCGAAGCATATATTTTCCTAAATGAATAATGTAACTATTAGGTAATTAGACATTCATCTAACAGTTCCCGACCTTCAAGCAGGACTAAAAGCGTTATATGTACCTTGAGTAAAGATTCCTTTGGGACTTCCTAAGTGACCTACAAAATCTAGGCTGTCAGAATAGATTCACACGACCTTAAAAACTAAGCCACAGAGGTCACCTGAGCAAATAATAGGCCTACTCTTTCGCTCGAAAAGGATGCGTCAAGGCTATGATTGGGACGGAACATTTCTACGAAATTGCAAAAATACGAGGATAGCTCAATAAAAACTCGTTTGACCATCGTAGGCATGATTTAGTTGCTAGGGCAACGGAATTCATTTGTATTGTTTGTGTAAATAGTAATGACGTTTCTGTCAAAATTATTTGAAGGTTGACTCTTTTCTAATTGATTGGATTAAAAAATGGGATCTACGATAGAATATTCTAACCAAAGATAATCAGCGTATCAGAGAATGAAAGCTGTGTATTGTGACTATATTACTGTCATGCTGCTGGTTTAACGGTGTAATAAATTTCGATGAATAATAGAATCGACTAAAGATTTGGCTCGTCCCGGACCTTCTCGATCCCATCGAGCTCAGGCGATTCAAGATTTGCCGGATTTTGTGAAATGGGAGTTTTATAACATCCATCTTACACTCTGGATTTGTCCTCATGCGATTTTCATGTGTTTGGCCCATCATTGAAAAATGGAAGAAAAATCTACGGGCTAGTTCACTAGTGGGGCTCTGGCCTAAATGTTAATGGAGAGTTCTTTTAAATTCGTCGAATAAACACTACTTTACAGTCTCTAAACGTGTTTATATTGAACTATCCTTGTAACTACAATGGTAGTTATCAATGTCTTCAAAATAAATTTCAAGAACTGTAAAATTATAGAGACAGGTGAAAGTCTACACTTGGGGCTATGCTTCTGATCCCTCTCCAAGCATTATCTATACCCCTACATTGTAAATACCGTTATATTATTACTATATTGAATGGGACTACTGAATAGATATATATATATAATCGCTACGAAATTATTTTATATCCAGGGGATTCGATATAAAAAAAAACACGTAGTGTTCAAATAATAAAATTCTACTAACAATTATTTTTAATTACACGGCTTGGTTACACAATATAAACATTTTTTTACGGTAATTTGCTAAAAGTTACGTTTAATGGCATTTATATAATATGCTATTTCACTTTAAATAAAATTTATTGGAAAATAATTATTTTCTATGCAACTGAAAAAAAAATTAAAATCCAAAATACTTAATACTTATTTGATTTTATAATACATAGTAGGTAATAAATCTTTTGAAATCATTGTGTAAAATGACAACGATAAAAAATATAATTATAATTAATTATTTGTATGCAGTTTTAAAATTAGTAAATACTCTGTTTAACACAAATAATTTATTGTCGGGTTATAATGATGGAATTCTGTAAACGCATTAAAGAATAAAGATAGATAGCAACTATAATACAGAAAAATTTTCAATGCCCAATAATTTAGGTCTGGTTCATTTCCTTAAATTTAAAAATAATCAGAGGCATCTAGAAAATAGTAGGTATACATAGTAACAAAATAAAATAGAACAAATTATTTTCAAAAATGTTGTTGAAGTCGCTCTACTTTTTTTGAAAGTTTCAACCGTTTAACCATTTATTAATTCTCGCACAACGCATGTTCATAATCCTTACAAAAGTTCAAATGATGAATCAACTATATGCAATCTTCAAACAAGATGTTATTTGTTTTGCAGCTAAAGATTGATCGCATACATGTCAGGATTCCTTTTAATTTCGAATGTAACAATCGATTTACCAGTAACTCGAACGTACAAAATCTATTTACCATATTTATGGAGCAAACATGCAAATACCGATAAATCCCTATTATTTATTTTTTTAGAGTTATCAGTTTTTATGTGAAATCAGAACTTTATCTGATTTTTCTTGAATTGTGAAATACATTGGTGCATTAAAACAGCTATTTTAACTTACCTTTTATAATACGAAGGTTTCTTAAATTAAAATAAGTCACCAAAACACATTTGTATCTACATATTACCAGTCCAAAACATCACAGAAAATAAAAGAAAATACAAAAAATACAAAAAATACAAAAAAAAATAGAAAGGTATTAGGTATAAAAATAACTACCTATGGAGAACCTGTTCCTTTTCAAGGCAGTGACATATACCATCCACTTCATCAAGATTAAGATCCTTTTCATCACCAAATCAGATGTTTTTTTTTCTGGAATGCCCCGATTTGTATCTTTTCCTATTAGTGATAAATTTATATCAGAAAACTTTTTTAATTTTTCTGTGCCTGAAGTCAAAGTTTTCCTATGCGCAAGGTAAAATTAAAGAATATCAGGGAATAGACGAACTGTTGTAATTTTATCATAATCCAATTTGGATTCAGTGTGAACGCAACCAAATACATACATGTTAACTTAGAGTTTTTGGTAGAGGCTAAATTTTTTACAGTTCAAAGCAAAAAGTGACCAACTTCTAAGGGTTCTCTTTCAGCAGGCTATAAAAAGTATTGACCCTCCTTTTAAGAACTGAAGAGTTTGGTCACGAATTCTTTTTTTTTTCTTTGTCAATTTCTCTTTTAATTATTTCAGTCTGTAGTACATTTTGCGCAATATCGGTAGCTGGGCTGGAAAAAGAATACTAAAGTGATCCTCGAATACTCTCCTAAAGAGGAGGAAACCGTGTTCAACTTTACATTGACTTAAATACATGTTGCACAATTTCTTTTTGTGCTTATGTCCCCATCTAAATAATCTCTTTTTGGCTTTTTCCTACTATATCTAATTACTTTTTTTTCTTTTCTTAGTTCCCCAATAAATGCTCTTATTTTATCTTTTTTGGCAAGACATTTCGCGGACATTTGATCCCCTTCTCATTTTCCTTTTGGAATATTGCTTTCTGATAAAAGCTGGGATATATGATTGATTCGGTCTTTTTCTACATTAACACAATTCAAAAGGAAGCCTTTCCTACTTGCATTTTTTCTTGGACCCTCTTTTGGCCATGAAACAATAGACGGAAAAATTGCACCACCTGGACTGATCCCTTTTGTAAATCTTTATCTTTCAATCGGTACTACGGACGTTTAGTAGTACAATTTCTTAGTCTGTTCAATTTTGATTTGTTTCGTTTATATTTCCTACTTTCTATGCTAATATGTAATAAGGTACTTGAGAATCCAAGTAATTTCTTTTAATACAATGAAACATAACCAAAAGATCGATTTTTTTATTGTTTACACCTCTTCAACTTTTCCTTGTTCCGTCATAGACACGTGCTTTTGTCAAGCTAGGTCAAGCTACAGGTTAAACGTGCATTGCTTTTTATAAAAAACGGGCCATCTAACTAATTCCTGTATATACCCGTACCAACAATTATCATCTTCATCTTTTAGTTTTCACCAACAAAGGAAAGTAACTATTTTGAAAAAGATCTCAGCAATTTCCTGTCGTCCAGGTACTTACAAAATAATCTAAAATTTTTATAAAAGTGGCGGACGCATTACAAAACTTCATCGGGTTTTTTGAAAGGTGGATTTATTGGTATCTGCACGAGATGTCCTCTTTAAGATATAATTTTTAAGTGATTTTTATCGGCTTTTACTTTAATCTGCTATTGTATTGAATCCATGCGTAAGCGTAAGAGAATGCATTACAATTTCTTTTGTCATATGTTGAAGTGGGTATATAGGAGGCGCAAACATCGTTCCAGGCAATTCGATAGAACTTACTGGTAGTAGTGATCGTACTTCTAGGATAGCGGAGTTCGAGAGAGTGGGATTAACAGAAGGGACACATTATTGCTCTCACTCTGTCGGTTATCTGTTATATTTTTGAATTCTCTCTGAACCTGTATAAAGAAGAATTCTCTGATAGAAATTTTTATTTATTTCTATATTTTCTGATGTAGTGTCCTTATTGGTACATTACAAAAGCGAAATATCGGGATGAGGACCTAAAAACAACAGATAAATTATTTGAAAATTTTGCCGACGTTTCGAAGCCTTCCACTTCATTATCAATGTTAAAAAATACAATTATTTTACATAGGCTTACAAAATAAATATGAGAATTAAATATATGTAGTTCTGACAACATAAGTGTATATTGTTGTCAAGTCAATAGCTAAAAAAAGTATAATATTACTCTTTTCCCCTACGACGAACAGTTATAAAATAATAATGATTAAAACACTCACCTCTTTTATTGCATTTCAGCTTGAGTCATAGGTAAAAAATAAAAATAAAAATGAAAACACAAACTACACGTTATAAACATTAACAACAGATTAAGATGTCTAAATTTTTTTCTTCTAAAAAAAGAAATACTTCCACGAAGTTAACAGTAAGCAAGTTGTATCTGATAAATGTAAGTACTTAGATATTTAAAGTAATTTTGTTTTTCTCTTTTCTTTATAAATGTGAAAGAGATGGGAATAACCGTTACTTAAATTTTGGGTATCTGTTCTAATGTTAACGGTCTGGTGTAATTGAATACGAACCAGAAATATTTAATTTGAATTTGTCCTTATCCCTATCAAGTATTGTTGGGTTGTCGAAATTAAAAGCATGTCCCCGAGAAAAGGGATGATCTGCCAATGCTGTTCTATTAATTTTGTTTTGATTCTTGGGTTTATAGTCATAAATAGGTTGATTTAAGCGATTTTTCAGAAGTTGGGAGGTCTTTCTTACATTTGATTGCGAACACAGCTGACTTTGTACACAACATTAGAATGTTGCAAAAGTGGTCATTTATCTTTTACTTTGGAAAATACAGATAGAAAGCCAACCTCCAATCAGGATTTTTGGAAGTTATTGCATTTTCATTTTTTTTATAGTTGCGGTATAAAAGGAAATTTAAAGAAGATACCTGTGCCATTGTTTCTGCTACCATCTACCATTGTACTATTATAGTTATTAAAAATTCTGTTTATTAAGCCTTTGGGGTAGTTATTTAACAGTAGTAGCTCCTTTCCTTGGCTTAAATTAGTTTCTATAAATTCAACACTACTTAGGTTATGCAAGATTTTTAATAGTACTAATCTTTCGTGATAGTAGATGATTTGACAGGTAATTCAGCTTTCTATCTGATGCACTTTTTTATACTAACTCGTTGATATCTCGCTCCTATCATTGCGTACTACAAGAACATCTAGAAAACAGATTTTTTGTTATTTTCGACTTCCATGGTAAATTGTAATTTTATACTCATATTTATTATCTAAGCCTATATAAAATAAATGAATTTTTTGCCTTGATAAAGAAGCAAAAGATTTCGAAACGTCGGCAAAATTTTCAAATAGTTTAGCTGTTGTTTTTTGGTCCTAATCCCCGATATTTTCTTTTTGTAATATATTTCTATGATATCACAGTATTCAACCATCTGTAGATGTGAAGTAAATTACGTGGCACGATATTACTTATTTCCAAAAGTAGAATATTATATTTACATATAGAAGGTATCTCGTTTAAAAAAATTAATAAGTAATTTATATGTTTTTGTCTCCGCCACTGGCCATGGTTATAAAAGTTTATAAATATTATAATGATAACAAAAATTATGAAAGTAACTATACAATTGATAATATGCGGTACTGAAAAAAGTTTACATATAACATTATTATTTAAAGAAATAAAAAATCCCCAAAATTGTACTATTTTAAGGTGACAGAAAATAGATGATACAGATCGGTTTCGTAAAATAAAGGTAAACACTTGAAAATAAGTAAGTGGTACCTTATCTAACTCGTTTGCTTGAAATAAATGGATAACGCATAATTTATCATTAAATCAATACAAAAAAGTTAGTTTTCAAACGTGTCACATAACTTAAATACTGAACTGTTGGCAAAAAACCATTTTCAACGAAAGTGAAGTTTTCTTCATTAACGAACAAAAAAAAGAATATTTTTGGAATATAATTTTATAGGTGAGTAGATTGCATTCACCTAAATATACTTTTTACATTCAAATGAATTCAGTGTTTATTCAATATGTCTTATCAATTTGAACACAATAAGTTACATATACCTACGTAGTTATAAAAATATTGTATAATGATAAGTACTGATATTTCTTTTGAACATTTTTAAAAAGCTAATCTACAAGATAGTTACTTCCATTGTCTAGAAATATGTAAATCTATAAAATTGTTTTATAGGCACCTACTATTAGTTTATTAACATAAAAATGGTTCCACTTGTATTAATAATAAATATTATTTACTCATTAACATGCTCTTTTCACTAAAGACTTCGTAGAACGTAAATTTTATTCCAGAAATGAAATTCTAACTTCATCTTTAAAGAAACAAAGTGGCACCTTTTCAAAGTTCATAATCTGTTTCGTCCTTTATGTCATTGCGTTTTTAAAAAGCTCCAGTCCTCGGTTTTCTAGAAATTCTTGCATATTGGTCAGTTTTACTAAATTTGTTTATGAAGATAAGAGACGTTTTTAATATTATTTAGGCATGGTTCCACTTGCATAGGACACACCATGAAGTTTCAACCGTTACACGCGCAGAAATAAAATTATTTCTTGTTTATTTTTGGACACTGGCGTATCAAGGCCGAAAGCAATATTTTTATTTTTTTATGTTTGAAATTTGACATTGTGTATGACAATCGTTTATTTTTGAATATATATGATTTTTGACTATTTAAAGACTTTAGCTTGTTCATCAGTGAGTTTTGTGTGTAAAGTTATGCCTCCTAAAAACTTATTGATGTAAAAGGAAAATTTAAATTCATTACGCTACTAATTTGAAGTCAAACATCAATTTGATAATATTGGGTTGGTTATGATTACGGCACATATGCTGCAACTTCATGGTTCATCATATTTTTGTTGTAATGTAATTATATGGTGATATATATCTGAATACACTATTTTCTATAATGCTTCATCAAAAGCATTGGCATGAGAATGATCTGCATGTGGGTTGTATTATTGTGTGGAGGTTATTTTGAAAAATGCGTTCCTTCATTTTAAGAGATTTAAATATTATTTTATTATGACTCATATTTTAAAATAAACTGCTGACATGTTTCCTTAACATTAAAATCTGCAGGGGGAAAGAAGGTCGTAACTAAATTCTTGAAACGATCATAGAAAACTTGATTTTCTTAAATATAAAGTTATACATTTCGTTTAATTAAAATAAAAGTGTATATTATGTGTATTTTATCACATCAAAGATATGACAAAGGCATGACGCGGTCCTACAAAAGCGGTAAACCTTAGATTCACTTTGGCCATGGAAGTCTACCAACTATAAATAGTTGTAAATTCTTTTTACGTGGTAACAAAATATTTAAAGTTTTCATTATTTGTTATCGAAACCGGCACAGAGGCATATCTTTGGACAAGTAATATTCTTTGTATTATTTCACATTTTGTTACAGGGGACGCCACGTGAATGATTCCTGATGATAAAATTAAGTGGTAACTTTTTTTGACGAAACATTTTAGTGATTTTGACTAGAAAATATGATGTAAATATAATTTCTACATAACATTGGCAGTTTTGTTTAAACACAATCATTTCACTCGTTTTCGAGAAAAACGCAATTGAACAGTTCAGACTCACAGAAGGGGATTTCAAATATCAGACAATAAAAAACGTTGTAACGTAAGGCTTCTATTTCAACGGTAAAGTAGATTTAAAAATAATTTGACATAAAAAGAGAAAACTTAAATAAAATGTTCTACGTGGCCTCCTCCGAGTTCATGCCTTTTCTAATTCTTGTAATAAAGGACTTTCGAATGTCAAAGAAAACATTATTCTGTCCCCTTATAAAATTATCCGCATTTTGTATTTTCCTCCAGAGTTCGTCTCGTGAATTAATTTCATGGGTATAAACTAAGGACTTTATATGTGCCCAAACATAAAAATCAAGAGGGTTATAGTCAGGACTTCTTGATGGCCATTCTAAATTACTTCCTCTTGACAATCCATTGTTGAGGAAATATACCACTTAGATGATTTCTAACAACTAATGGAAAATGAAGTGGAGCTTCATCCTGCATAAACCACAATTTCCTTCTTACATCTGAAAATATATCATCTAAAATAAATACGTATTTTGCAAATAGAATAAATAAGCACCTCCATTTAAATTTGGAGGAAGAACATTTGGCCCTATTAGTTGGTCGCCTATAATGCCACACCAAATATTCAATTTAAACTCATGCTGAAAATGTCTTTCTTTAACAGCATGCGGGTTTTCTTCTTTTCAGTAATGACTGTTTCGCCAATTAAAAACCCCTCGTCTGGTAAAAGTCGCCTCATCGGTGAAAATAACCCAAGCAACACATTTGGTATCAGGAACAGATATTATAGAAACCGGAACTTTATAAAAGTAAGTGCTTCAAACCTGTTACCTATTTTTTAACTTAAAAGTATTAATAACTTTATGGTGTTGAAAAAGTGTAGCAGTTACCTATTTACTACTTAAATTGACTACAACAAAGGTCCGCCACTATGAAGACATTTTTAAATTTAATAGAACTACCCGGCTACTATTATAATAGCTTTTCAAAAGATTACTACTTTGAAACGGCAAAGTTTTGAGGCAGTTACTACTTTGTGGAACTAAATTGAGACTTACAAGATATGGTACTTTATAGTTCCTGATAGCGGTTTTAGCAACGTACCTGTGGTCTCTTGAAAGTAGTCGTTTCTTTCAAATGTCACCATATAGTGAATTATACTTAAAATCGCTACTCCATGGTATCATTATACTATTTAGTAACATCAAGTTTAACAAAATGGCTTCCAAATTAATTCGTCTGATACATTTTCATCTACTTTTTATAGAAAACTGAAAAACAGCAAACAATCAAGCGAAACTTAATTTATCTGTTAATTACATACAACAATAAGCCATCTAACAATTCTAATTTAACCTACACCTATATGTCAATTGTCAATAGATAAAATCGATTTTTCAAATATCGATACTCTGATTAGGTATTGGACAAAAATATTGGTTGCTGGAGTATCCGTAATTTTCCAGAAGTCATTGTTAAGTTGCATGACTATATTTTCTTTCGTAATAGTTTGTAATTTTTTACATAAGTAAGAGAACAAACCGTATAACACTGACAATATAATATCGATACCTAGAGTATATGAAACAAGAAATAGAAAAATTATATTTTATTCTTCAAAATGTATGAATATGCTAAATTTTTAACTAGCGTTTGGTTCAAATTTACTTTTTTGTAAATGTACTTATAAAGTGGCAAATGGGATCTTGGTGGCGAGAAAAAGTCGTACTGCACTTTATTAGGATCTTTGCAGTAGCAAAGTAGAAACTGCTACCATACAGTTCCATTAGGATGGTTCCGTTTGTTGTTTTATCGTAGCGAATACTTTAAAAGACATAACGGTTGGAATTTGCCACCTTGTAGATGGCTAATATAACATAGAAGTAGCAAAAGGTACTTTGAGATACATATGTACCATTTTCGCCATTTAAAAAATGAAAATATGGAATCACGCCATTATTTTCAAGTTCAAAAAGTGTTAATATAATGCTATTTTCGATAAACTAAAAAAAGAATCTTAATATACTTTCTCCAATTATACATTTATACTAATATAAAAAAGATTTATAAAAAAAAAGAAAATTTGTTATTATATTTTAAATATTTTTTATTAAATAAGTGTATATATTGAGGGCGTTTTTATTTTTTTAACCTCAAAAATTTACGATAAATTTTCATGTGTTTGTAAATTTTGTATCCGATACGGACAAAAACATGAATTATTTAAATATTATCAATTCTGGTTATACCGCCATATTAAGTATAAGTATTAAAAGAATGATATTATGGACACTTTAGTGAATGGAATAACAAGCTAAGTTGAGATAAGTAATATTAAGAAAAATGAGAAACAAAGACAACAAACATGGAAAATATCGGAAGTGAACGCTACTACAAGGGAACTACCCTGGAATGTTCCTACAACGTAGTAGTGAGGTTCCATGAAGTTGTAGGGACTGTAGCAAATACAAGTTGGCTACGTGACATTTGTTCTTCACTTTGGTACCCGGAGCGGATTTAATCCGTTCCTATGACTTAGTGGCAACTAAAACAAACCACTATGAGTGACATATTTAGTCGCTACCACGTAGCAGGTACTAAATGTGCTGCTTGGGAATATTCTTAATAGAATTTTTGTCATCATTATGTTTGTTGAAAATACGTTGGCAGAACTGTAAACGTCGTGGGAGATCTCTTGGAAGCAAATTTTGAACAGGAGTGAAGTGATAAGGGTGGAACTTTTCTTTTTTTAGAATTCTAATAATAGACGACTGACTTACTCATGTTATTGCTGCCATTTGACGTGAACTTACTTCAGGATTTTCATCTACTGGAACTAAAATTTCATCTTCTTCATTAAGTGTGATTTGTTTCGGACGACCTCCCAGATTTTTACTATAAAATGACCCGGTTTCACCCAAAAGACGAAATAGATTTGCAAAAGTTTTGTGATTTGGTTGCCTTCTGTCTGGATATAACAATTCATAACTTCTTGCTGCACTGAAACCGCAAAATTTTTTTTGTGCGTATACACAAACCAAATCCCGCATTTCTTTATTCGTAAAATGACTACGACGAAGCATTTCAATCGAAAAAGCTTTAAAAAATGCAACCATATGCTATAATCTCACGGCAAAAATAATTCACTGACAAGAAATGACATTTACCAGAAACAATTATCCGACAGTTAAAAGCACACTTTTCATAAATGAAATAATATTTAAACTCCCCTTCAGTGACTCTGAACTGTTTAATTGCGTTTTTCTCGAAAACGGGTACAATTATCGTGTTTAAACAAAAGTACCAATATTACGTAGAAATGATGTTTACATCATATTCTCTAATCAAAATTATTAAAAAGTTTTGTCAAAAAAAGCTACCGCTTAATTTCATCATCAGGAATCATTCACGATGCGCCTCCTGCAACAAAATGTGAAATAATACATAATATTATATTCCTTGTCCAAACCTATGCCTCTGTGCCGATTTCGATAACAATTGATGAATATACTGCGTCGTTATCAGTAAAAAACGAAAAAAAATGTTTAACTTTAACCCCCTATATCTTATTCCACAGTAATATTTTATTAAGGTATATTTGGTCCTATTGCCATATTTTAGTCCAAATAACCTGCCGTTAGCCTATGTCCCAATATTTATTAATCACCCTGTATAGTAGTAGACTTATTATTTTAGTATTTTTTTACTGCCAAGTGTATAATACTACAATTGTTTAGTTGTATGCTTAAAATACTTGCAATGTGAAAAATATCAGTACCTGTAACACCAAATGTAAGTGATTCTATTAGTTTTCTATAAGGTGATAATTCTTTACTTGGCCCAAAAAAGTTAAAAATATTCTACTTAGTTATCTTTCACACTTTCGTTTTTTTACTACTTTTGACGTTTTGACTATTGTTTTATTTGCAATACTTTCTTCTGAAAATAAATTTCTTCTTTATCTTATATATGTCAAACTACTTTTACAGACTCTTCGAAACAGTTTATCTTAATAAATTTTTTAAAATGAATTATCCCGACACTTTTTACGCAGAAGATCCCGTTACTACCTAGTTTAGCTTTAAAATTAATTTCATGAATTAATTTAAAAACACTACTTGTATACCTTTATATGCCTAAGTGCACCTTTGTCCATTATCCAAGTCGTATCAAATTCTTATAATAAGGTTTCCACTGTTGAACGGGCCTTGAAAATTTTGTTGCTGAGACTGTTTGGACATATCTTTCTTATGCAACCTTTAATAAAATGTACATTACTATTTGATTCAATACTAGTGGGGGTTTTTCTCTTCATGTAGCAGACTGGCAGTCAGATTTTCAGTGGTTTGTTCTTTTCTTCCATAGACAACCATGCTTGCCTAAATGGGCCGTAATTGGAAGGCAATGACGTTAAAAAATTTATAACTATAGTTGTATTACAGAATTACTTGATTTTTTTATTTGACAAGCTAAACTTTTTACTTTTCACACAAATAGTCAGCGGATTTTATGTTATACTGATAAAATCTTCTGTCAGAAATTTTTTTAATTATGTTTTTATATATGTATAATTATGAGTTTTGCTCATATATTGAGTCAAGTTTACTTTTTTGGGTGTGTTACAATTTTGTAGTAAGCAAATATGTTTCAATTCATGCACTAAAGTTACTTATAATACACATTACTTTTGAGTTTTTAACATTGTATTTTTCATTGTTGTCATCTTTCTTGATGTCTAATGCAGTAGCTATAAATAAAATAGCTGTTGCGCTAAACGGACGCTTACGCTGGAATTTCCACTATTTGAAATGTTTAAATTTGATTATTGACACAACCCAGTTATTTTTTATGAAATTTTCAGGTAATGGATTATCCCTGAAAATGCCTCCGCGACTATCGGCGCGTAGGCTCTTCCTTATCATCCTCTTCTTCTTTAGTATTTCGGTGCTGATCTCACTCCATCATCGATTTTCGTGGATTCGCATACCTCTTCAAGACGAAGATGATCCTAATGCGGTCGACTTGGCCCCAATATCTGCCGTTGCAAACCGATTGGATCTGTCACCTGAGACTAAGGAAGAAGTGGGAGAACCCACGGCGAAAGAACATCAAGGCAAGCTCTGGTTTATGAAAGGGGGAACCGAGTTTCCAGGGAACTACAAGGGACCACCAAGGCTGTTCCCAGACCAAGCCGATGAAGATAGAATTCTAGAACAACTTATGTATGTACCGGAGGATTATCAAGGTGAGAACATTTTTGGTAAATATAATATAAATAGGACACAAGGAATTCGAACGAGGTATAATGACCTCATTATGAAAGAGAGAGAATATCTTGAAGTAGGGATATAACGAGGTGGGAACATCGTCCCAGTCAATTCGATAGTAACGTACCGACAGTCGTGGTTGTACCTCTAGTTCGCTCGAGAGGGGCAGCATTATTGTCCTCTCATTCGGATATTTGGTTATATACATATTTTTCGTATTTTTTCACTCTTTAAGGTTTCGCCTATGCCTTTTTAGATACTTGCTAAACCTGTATAATAAACATTGAGAGTTAATAAGACTTAATTTCTTAAACATACTGTGCCAAAATTGATTTCTTATATATCAGACAGTAACAAAAACTTAATTTACAAAAATAAATGCTAGGGTGTGGGAACATATAGAATTAATTTTTATTGGAGTAACTAAAACTCCTAAACAAAAATTAACTTCTTACAGCAAATTACTTTTTTGAAATGAATTTATCTAAAGAATAAAAAAAATATCTTAGGGTAGCGTTAAGTTTTTACAATAATTTTCTAAAACATTTTTTTTTATAATTTAGTAATCTCTTCTATTTTTTTCTATGGCTTCTTCTACTTTTCATTCATCCTTATTATATAGGCTGATTCTTTGGGAGTTCCAATTAGTTTAGAGTTTTGAGTTAGTTAGTTTAGAGAAACTTGACATAATTAAAATACAGAAACTTGAGGTATGAGGTTTTCAGATATGCTCAATTGATTTTAAATATTTAGAACATCCTACAACTTCCCTATATATTATTATGTATTTGGATAAAACTGCTCTTAGGAATTCCCTCAATATAGGATTTTGGGGCCTTATACTGAGTGTTTTAGTAAGTATGACCATTTTTACTACGAAAAAGTGTCTGATTTGTCACCCTGTATCTATATAATTAATGAAAATTTACTCTTTCTTTTTGGTACTAAATTTTTTTAGCGTCGTGTATTTTAATTAAATTAGGATATTTTATGAATAAGTGTTTATTATTGTTGCGGGCGTTTCTAAGCTTATTTAAAGATTTCTAAACTTTCTTAAAGAGATAAAATCTTAGTGTTTTGTTAACCACTCTCTCTACCTAAATCGAATTGTTATTGATATTTTAGGTTTTAACGAATTTATAATGAGTTTGTATGCTAAAAATTATCACCCGTTTGTTGTATACATTTATTCAGTTTGTCCAACAGTACAATGTTGGTTTAATATGAGTTTCATGGACATATTTTTAGAGTTATTTATTGTAAAGTATGAATCAGTCAATACTTTGTCCATAAAGTTTATGAAAGTTGTATATAACACAGTATTATTAAAATAGTTATAAATGTATAAATAATTACGTTTATATTTTTGGTCATAATAATTTGTTCAGTAGCATTAATTTACTTCGGAACAATTAGAATAATTGGTAATATATTGACATAATAGAAATATCGTTTATGACGAACATTGGGTGTATTAAAATAATTTTTCCATGTAATAAAAAGTTTTACAAAACGTTGAAAGCAGATAAATAAAAGAACAATACTTAAATTTCTACATTTCAAGAAGCTCCGATTATATTTTATTCAGTAAAAATCAAGCGAGGGATATGAAAAATTCCCAATGGCAACATTTTCTAGTTGGAATTGAAACAAACAACATCTTGCAATTTTAAACCTATCTTAAATTCAAAATCGAGAAGCTCTTGCAGGTAGTTGAACAGGTATAGCGTTTTATATATTCTGAAAAATGAACATCAGATATGTCCTTCGAAAGAAAATTCACTTTATTTTTACTTGGATGTTGTCCAATATACAAACTAGAAAATGTATTTCAATTTCAGCGTTTGGCCGCACTTTTATCAAGAAAAGAAAAATCTAAGATTGGTTCCTTATTTGTCATTCCGTATATAATTATAACCAGACATCTTGTAGTTATCTGTCCTTTTGACAGAGTTTTACCTCTTGGTTATCCCATACTAGAAACTATTTTTGAATATTAATAAACATAAGTGAAGAAAAAGACAAATAAGTAGATAATCTATAATTAGATTTTATGGAGGAAAAGCAAACGGAAAAGTCAACATAGATTCAGAAATGATCGGAGAATTAGTACCTCAAGGTATAGAATCAAGCCGTGAAAAACAAACAAAAGTACTACACATTTATAGCACAATTGGTAAGAGAAAAGCAGATAATACACTAAATAAAGCTTAGATGAACAATATAGAAGGAAAAGTAAAGTGGGATATGATATGAAATAATAATATCCAAGGGACTGCAGCATGTGTTCGGACACACATCAAATCAAAACCAATGAAGTATAAAAAAATTTGTTTACCAGTAAAAGAAGTAGACATCAAAATACTAACAAATTATAGAAAAGGATCAAAAGCTAGATTAATGTCATGAGACAGAAGAAAAACACGAGGTAACTATTTCACTTAGTACTCGTATATATAGAGATATATAAAATTCTATGAGACTTTATTGCCACGTAAAAGTTCTGTTACTTATCTAAAGTTTCTTCGAATTTATTCGGTTTCAAATATGCAATCTATTATAGAGAAAATTGCCATCTGAATTCCGATTATCCCGGTTTACTGTTAAATTTAGTGGCGAAACTAGAAATAGTGCCAATCTTTTTCGGTTAGTTTATGTGCTTGAACTGTGCATCTTCTCGAAACGTGCCATTACAAATATCCAATAGATGAAGTGTAATGGGAATACGAACAGGTCAGAGGAATGACATTCAGGATAACAGGACGGGCCAACAGGGTTGAACTGCGTGTCTAGTTAATTTTTAGATTAGAATAATCTTTTTAATTCTGCTCAAATTTAATAGATCCATAGAAAGTTTGTTAAAGTATTTCCGTCTAATACAATCCCATGAGCTCCTGCATAACGAAGTTATATTTAATTATTATATGAGTATTTAAGCCGTTGTGTGGATACCTATTTTGATTGGTGTTTGTAATTACTCTAGTTGGGCTTAATGTTATGGTCATTAATTAGTTAGTGTTCCTTAGGTTAAATATTTAGGTTAACAGTTTCAAGGTCTAGCAGCTATTAGATTTGTACGTTTTGAGATTCTATTAATTTAATCAATACAAAAGAAATTTGAATAAATTGTGAAATATTCTGAAATATAAGTTTAACAATCTGTAGGTCCTTTATTCGTGTCTGAGCTGTAACTGTAATACGGGTAGTTTAGTATTCATAATAAGAGAAATCAAATGATTTTCTTTGTCTTTGGTGACAATTATATCTATCCTTTTCCCAAACACTACGATGGTTTGAATATATTTGAAATGTAAATATAACATTAATAGATTGGTATTGGTATTTGTTTTTTCTTAGAACGAATTATCCATTTTAATGTTGATTTAAAGAGGCAGGAAGATCGTGCATGCACGTACAACATATTCCGATTAAGACAACTTTTAGAGAAAGATCAGCGAGAATTCTGGAGACCCATTTGGTATTTGCAGATTTGATGAAAGCGTATGATACTGTGCCAAGGAATAAAATATTCGAGGTGCTGCTGCAAACAAACATAAATCGAAACTATATACAAACCATAAAAGAACTCTATACAAATACAAAATCGGTAAAACTAGGAAATAAAACTTCAAACACGTTCCAGACCTTTAAAGAACTTTTGCAGGGATGTTGCGTTTAAAATTTATATGGCATATTTACTGCGACACTGAATAAGAAAGTACAGTTCAATGGGGCTCCAAATATATGATTCTTCCCTGTATACGTTGCTTTTTGCGGACGACCAAGTTGTCATCACTGCAGATAAAGATGGAGACGGAGACTTAGATCTGGAAGGCGAATACATTAACGAATGTAAGGAATTGTGATAAATATATAGAATATCGAATCAATCAAGCACGAAAATACAACTTAATAGCAGATGGCGGAGTAAAGGAATAAGGAATACAACCAAAAAAAGAATATATCATATTATCATAGAAGGAATTACACTATATACAACTCGGAAGCATGAGAAATTAAAGATAGACAAAGTAAAAGACTCGAGGCTTTAGAGATAGAGGTACTGAGAAGGAGTAGTAGGATTTCTAGACTGTAACATATCCCCAATCAACTAATAAAAGATAAAATGAAAGCAGAAGGTGCTATAATTGACCAAATAGAATAAAGAAGGTTAATATGATACGCGCACGTACAGATGATGGAGGAGATAAGATGGCCAAAAAGGCTGTTACAATATATACCACCCGAAAGACGGAAGAAGGAAAATCTTCCTAAAAATACAATAGGAAGACTTTTTAAAATTTCTATTTACATCCTGTACTCTGCTTTCATCCTTATCTTACTCACGATCAAATAGATAGGATATCTTCAATGTATCCAAATAAACATCTTTTTAATATGAAGGCTTATCAGCAAAATATTTAATATTTTCTCTAATAGTTGGTATGACAAGTTCTCGATAGTCATAAGTACAACGCATGCTCCTAGAAAAACTCATTAAGCTTCACAATACTCTGTTCTGGACATTGATATTATTATCTTTGGTACATCCAGAAAACTGAATGCCAAAAAACCATATCGGTTTGATGACTCGATCCAATAATTTAAATTTATTTATTATTTATAAGCCAATTTAGCTGTTTTATCATACGTAATACATTAAGGTATTTTATATTTAGCTAGTGAGGTACTGCACTTCTATTATTATTCAAAGAGAATCCCTTTACTAATTTGTGTATTGGTAAAATGTAAATGAATAGATTTCATCTCATTTAGCTAAATCCTCACCTGACACGTATTATATATAGTATATATATAAATGATCCGGAAATTTAGATACGATGGTGGAGTTTGCTCTGGGAGCTCAAATGGATTTCCAAAATTTAAATAAGATATAAATGATATTAGTTATTCAGCGTGATCACGATTGTAATTCTCCCTTTTAGATGAAATTAACTGACATACTTTACAAAACAAACAATGAATATCCGTGCTTATCAAGCAACAAGACAATGTAGCTTGGTAACTAATCAATAACAGGCAAAATAAGGGCCAAACGGAAAATAAGGTGACAGACAATATGGATTCAGTTTTCTTAAACCTTACAGGCAAATACAACAAATTGCATGATAGTGCTTTGGTACTTTTCGCTCTAATGAACGTTGAGTGTAAAATAAATACACGAATTTAAAGTGCTAATGAGTTTATGTAACATGTAAACTGAACTGGATTGGTATATCATTATTTATATCTTATGATTTTATTAAATCAATTAAAAAATTATGTAACCATTGATATTGTTAAAAATCGTTTACATATTTTTCAATTAAAATTTTAAGTACACATTGTTTGAGAGGAACAGATTATGGAGTCTATACGAAATTTAACGTAACATTTTACACGCTACAGATAATTAAATTCCGATTCAAAACACGTTTAACAGTAATAACAGTTTTGTCATTTTTGCAGCGACAAAAAGGTACATTATTTACCACCGATTTTTTTTTTCGCCTTACAATTAACAGGTTTGTCTGGTTTTGACCTTTAAGAATTCAGAATTAAATTAATTGTGTGAACTCTTGCTTTGTAGAATGTATCTATAATAAATATAGAAGATAAATTATACTTATCATGAATTTCCACAGTATTTTAAACCTATTTTTTCAATATCTTCCTCTAACCAGGTTTCGCTAAATCGCATTTTCAAAGAGTGTCATAAATAGATAAGTATAATTTATCTTTTATATTTATTTAGAATTCAGAATGGTGAGGCTCTTGAAAATACAAAATTATACTTTACAATATATTGTTTTATAATTGAAATGGCTAATAACAGTTTTATTGGTATTATTGTGTTCCTTTTAGAAAATGTTTACCAACTAATTATTAATCAATAGTGAAAATTAATGGACAATTTGAAAATTATTAATCGTTTTTATTTACAATATGGACAATTACTAACGAAACATCCTCTATAAAACACACCCTTTTTTATACAAACATGCAGTTGTCAAATACAATGGAACAGAAATGTAATTGAAAATTTTGAATAAATTACGTCAATGATGACGTTAAGCCTTACATACTTAATTTAAGAAATTGCTCTACCAAACACTATATGAGTATAGACTTTGAGCCAGTCATTTGTTATTCTTGTTCTCTCGTCTAACTTTCACATAGAATCTTAACTAGAAACAAAATATCGGAGGTGTCATCCAATTTAATTATGTTTAGGTACGTCAATTAATCGATTATACAAAATTTCGTTAATGTATTAAAGTGGGCCTAACGCTTCCTGACACCAGAACAGATCAGGTAAACTCTATTTTTAGAGACATACACAGACTGTACATAATAGAGTGAAAAAAAACAAGTTTTAATTCAAAAACCAATATTTTTTTAACAGCTTATATACCTAGAAGTAGTTCCAAGATTGTTCGTTAGTTAAAAATTCTGTTTTATTTATTTTTGACTTTCCAAGTTATTACTCGTATTAACATATCAAAAATTTATTGGGTATTCTTAATGCTAAATGGACGATTTTTCGATTTTTTTAAATGATCTTCTTACTAGGACCACCTGTACATATTTAATATTCTATTATTTTGGGGTATTTTTTTTGAATATGTAGTTGTGATAACAAGGAACACGATAATAAAATTAAAAAATAGTTGACAATGAAAATACGATTGAACTCTTTCTAATCTAATAATTAGTTAATGCTTGTCATTAAAATCTTTATTAAGTTCACCCAATTTTCTGCTCTAATAATTTGAGCTTGGCACATAACTCTGGTTTTAAATAAAACATCCATATTAACTACAAAGCTCTAGTTTTGAGGAAGAAGTTGCAATTAATGTTGAGTTTTAAAGCGATCTTAAAAAATAGAGAATTTCGAAAGAAACCTCTAAGTTATTTTCAATTTAAAAAATGGCCCAGGTGAGGTTTCACTCAATATTCTCACATTTGAAAATTTTCTTACCAAACTCTTACATGTAGCCCTCTAGATACCCAGTGTTACTAACTCTTATCAAAGAGTACTTCTTTTTTTGTTAATCCGGCTCGAAGGACCATGAAAGAGATGTTTGTTAAAAATAGACTGTTTCGGTATTGATTTGTGTTAATATTCAGTAATTAAGACAGAAATAACACCAAGAATTTCCGCCTCACTGTTGGTTTAATGTAATGATGATCCAAAATGTTATATACTTTTGTAGAAATGCCATTTTATATATATTTTGACTGAATTCTGGTGCTTCTGTTACATGCGTTGTTATTTGTTCTACTTTAACGGATTTGCCACGACTTTGTGTTTGGTTGATTATAATATAAACTTTGTATAATGTTACAGCGATGATAAAAATTGCGATTCTTGTTGTTGCTTGAACAAAAACTTCTCGTTAGATACAGGATTCCTGACTGATAATAAGAAAACAAAACAGAAAAATTATATATAACTAATAATGTGTGTGAAAAAACATGTATAATTAAATGAATAGAAAAAGATTGATAAGTGATTTATGTGTACAAGCTCATAGCTAACACCATATCTATTAATGATAGGCACCCGCAACACTATCAATACTGTTAACAGATCATAAATATAATAAAAGTTTATGAAATTATAAAATTAATCTTTCAGAGTTCATTTTAATTTTGAACAAAAATTGATCACTTCCGGTTGCACTGAAAGCAAATGGTTTTTATAAACAACTAAATAGCTCGTTCTTTTTTTGTGTCTGACATCAACCCTACTTTTCTCGTAGTAAAAGCTCCAAAAAACTTCTTACGGTTCCAGGAATATTCCGTTGACAATACTTTTCTCGACATCCGGTCTTCAGAGTCTTAAAAAATAGTCCAAATTGTAACTGCAGTTTGAATAGGTACAAATATTTGAATATTACTTAATAATAATTAAGACTAAGGTTGACCTTTACGGAGATACAGTGTAATAAAAACAAATTAAATGTTTGCTAATAAATCAGCTTGTTTTTCCGATCTAGTTTTGGAGTAACTCTTTTTTTGTGATGGCTCATAAAGTTATTAAGCAGTAAAAATATACCACAAATCTTTATTCCTGATTTATCAATTATTAAACTGTAAAGGAACTACCATTATAAACAAATTTAAGTGTATCTAAAATTTTTTGAAGACGAATCAAGTGCAGCTTTTTTTATACACAAACTCAAAATTTCTATTTAAATATAAAAATGTGGGATAAAAAGTTTATGAAAAATTTTTACTACTTGGTGGCGCCATCTACGAGTTTACTTCTATCTAATACATTATTCGTATTTCCTATTTCTTAAAATGGGTCACCCCAATTTTCAGGACAATAACTAAAAAACTGGCTGATTTGTTAAAAAACATTTTTTTAAACACTTTGTTTTAGTAAAGATCGAATCTAGATCAATTATAGGTATATATAATCTGAATATTTTTACCTCTTGAATCAGCAGTTACAATTTGGTTATTCTTTATTACTCAACCTGTGTATGACTTGCTGCACTCATTTAACTTTATTTATAGACTCTTATTCGGTGTCAGAGGTTTGGTTTTTGTATTTGAAAAAAAAATTTCTGACATAGTTTTTATACAGATTTTTCAGATATATTGTGACGCTTTTCGCATTTATAAGATTAACTTGTAGAATCTAACGTTTTCCATCTGGGGTGTTGTAAAGAGTTCTTGCTCGAATTATTAATGTCTTATCAACACTACTTTTTGAAATATAGGAGTGATTGAAAATGTATTATCTTCTGTACATAATTTTTTTTATATACATATTAATTCGCCCATGGTACTTCAAGATTTGTACATGGTTCAATTTAAAAAATAATTATTTTTTCTTACTACTTATTCAGAATTTATTAATTTATTAATATCGTTGTTCTCACCCCACATTGATTTGATATTGTCATTGACACATTCAACTACTGTATCGGTCGCATTGGAACCAACTCATCCATCCCCCCAAATATCACGTTAGCGACGTTTTCCCCTTTAATGTTGGTGGTTTAAAAAATTCCGAATGTTAATGTTATTAATTGCTATTTAATATTAATTAATATTATCCATCAGAAATTTAAAAATAAAATATTATTATTATACGGTCCCTAATGATAAATTATTTTGTTTAATTTTATTTAATTAAAGTAATGTGTAAGCAATCTAACAAATGATGTTCTAATCATCTTTGTCATCATCCATTTTTTTATAGACAGTTGAAGTTCACGAACATTTTTAAAAATTTAAGAAAACCACTTTTGACTGCATTTTTTTAAACAAACAGAGCAAGCTTTTTTTCTTTAAACCTTTTGAAAAATATGCTTGTTTATTGCTATTTCCTTTGAGGTGTGATTTACGCGGATATCTTACAAACTATTGAAATTAGAACCTAGAAACCAAATTGAGGGAGAATATTTAAAAAAATATTTGCTCAAAAATTCAATTCAACAATTCTAAAATTCGCTTATCATTCAATCTGGCCATTATCAGAATTAGCTGTAAAATTTTGGGATTTTTTTGCCCTGCATTTTTGGCAAAATAATACAATGATTATTTAATTATACATTTATTTACCTTAAATAATTGTCTTATAAAACAAAAAAACTATTTTGGCTCTATTAAATATTTAAAAATTTCTAGGAATAAATTTGAAACATACAGATTTAACAAACTTACCTTTGACAATTTTATGCGTCACATTCTATTATTAGTTTTTTTATTGAATTTTTTATACTGCGTTGTTACAAATTTTACAGAAATATTAATCTTGATATTTAACAGCACTTTAATGAAGTGGAATACATTTCAAGGTGTTTATAGAAAGACGCGTTACATTTCTAATGAAACGATTCCGTAATGTATTAGCTGTGCCATATAAAAAGTTTGCTTTAATACACCAACTATTAAAGGAGAACAAAATTGTGGATGAAAAATATATTTTTTTTAATAAATAGGGTCGAAATTCTGTTATTATTTGGGGGCGTCAAATAAAATATTCCTGCACTGAAAAAATGTATAGCACCTGTTCGGTCCAATAACCTAATTCCAGAGTTTATTTAAATATTGTCCGATTATTGATTCTTTACACTTATACCCTGCAGTTAAACCTGACTGAATTTTTTTGAATTTGCTTTGTGTCAAATGAAACCTACAATTTCATTAGGAGATAAAACTACATTTAAATGTTGACATTTTTTAATTAAAAGAGCAAACAATTTTATATAAATTGTCGTAAAAGAGAGGAGGTAACGAGGAAAAGAATCCATTTTTAAAGCCATGAGTAGCAAACATCTGTTAATAAAAGAAGGTACAATAAAATAAACATTAAATCCATGTAAACTGCATTGCTTGAAATTAAAAAGTATACATTTGTAATATTGAAGATATTAAAAATTTATTGTCCTCGCCCACCCAAAAATAAAATCTTCATATCTTACGATATTTCCTGAATTTTTATTGCTCCATTATTGCAACTTATAATTTTTGCTCTTGAAAAGTATTCTGTATTTTACTGCATTTTTTTAGGAAAAAATACTGGTAACTTTCTTCTTGCATTTAATATGTTTCGACGAATAGAATCTAGTAGCAACAGAAAATAAATTATTAAAGAGTTTCTTCGTAAAGTGTGGATTAATTTATTATTTTCTAAAGCAAAAATATCATGAAAACCTGAACTAGGTTAATTTCCTAATTTTATTTTTTTAACATTAAGGATATCAAAGATACGCCCTTGGAACGTAAGCAGAATTGAAAAAAAGAGGGACATTCGTATAGTCAAAAATTTAATCAAAACAGGTTGTCCGTCCTGCTGTAAATAATTATAAACAATTACATATTCTACTAACGATTGAAGAAAATTCACATAATTCTGTTTGCCAAGTTAGTAGCAATTTTTTATTTCACAAACAACCGTATATAAAATGATAAAACTACAAAAATGGCATACTTTTGAAATACAATTTTGTGAAACAAAATGAATAATTGCAGTCGAACCCCTCAATTGATACCAACCATTATTTTCGGAAAGTAAATTTATTGTAAGAAATTATTGGACCATATTTTTGTAAGGACCTTTTGACAGTCCAGCAAATCTCACATTTTTAAGTGTTCCAGCTTTGATAAATCTATTCACCAGTAGAATTAATCCTAAAAGTTTTGATGAAAGCTTTTAGTTTCACCAGGATCTGTAGAAGTTCGAATGTATTTTGATAAATTTTTCCCAATTGGTGGATTTGAAGAAGTGGGCACGTAGCATCGTCATCGAGATCGCTAGACCTTAATTATATCTAAAGAACGTACTGTACAAAACTAAAGTAGAAAATATTGAAAATTTAAAAGAGAGAACATAAATAAACAATATTTTTGAAGAAACCAAAATCAAAATTCAAGAATTTATTCATTGTTTTAAAAGCAACAAGTACTACAACTAAACTACATCTAAAATAAAGTTGTTTCTATTAATTGACATAAAGACATAAAGATCACCAAAAATTATTTTTTATTCGTTAGATAAAAACTGACATCATCAAATATTCATTTTCCAAGGGCGAATCATTCGTATCTTTATTGTTATACTCTAAGCGTAATATTTTGCCGAAATAAGCTCTTTAAAAAAATTAAAAAATGATATAACATACAGGGTATTGAATTAAAAAAACGGCCGATGATGTCATAAGATATATGTCTCTATAAGGTGTTCCAAAAAAACAACCCAATATCCTTAGTGTGAAATAGTACGCCCAAAAATAGTACTAGCGCCCTCCACTTTTGAGATGGAGAATGTTAAAGTTTAAAATCCAAAAATAAATGTTGGTTATAACTTCTACATCATTCTGTACTTTTTTTTTATAAAATTTGTCAGTCAGTTTAATTAACTTAAGGGGCTTTTTTTGGCAAATTTGAGATTGTTTTTTTGGGTTAATCAAACGTTCTGGTATAAAAAGTGCAGAATAACTATACTGCATGATTTCGAATGAAATAAATCACATATTTCACATCCTTTTGCGATAAAATATGTATGTTTAGGCGTACCCTTTTGATTTTTACGGCTTGATTAGAGTGTTTCAAAATACCCTTAAAACGCTTTATTTTTATTCCGTTATTTCCGTTATTTTAGCGTCGTCTATAGACAGAGAAATTGGTTCCTGCACAGCAGACAAAATTTTCGCTAGTTATAACCAAAAAAATTATATAATAGGTATATACAAGGTGATCCAAAACAACATCCCAATATTCTTAGTGTGAATAGTATGTCCAAAAATAAATAGAGTTTGTTCAATAAACTTAAGTCCTAGCGCCTCACATTTTTGAGATACAGAGGGTTAAAGTTTAAAATCCAAAAATAAATATTGGCTATAATTTCCACATCACTCTGTATTTTTTTATAAAATTTATCAGTCAGTTTAATTAAGTTAAGGGGCTTTTTTTGGTGCTGGATTGAAGTACCCTTTGGTCGCTACTGAATAAATAATAGTTTTAAATTTATTTTTACTGTTCATGAAGTTTTCTAAGTAAATTATATGCTCTTGTCATACTTCCATAAAATGAGTATTTTTCGAGATATTAGTACTTAAAGAAATGGTGTCATAGAAACGAGGAATTTAATACATGATCATAAAATATCAAAATATTATTGGCACTATTGTGTACGTGTCTGTCATGTTTTTATAAATTATTTGTTTTATTTATGAAATATTTTGAAAAGTTTCCACCAAAAGATATTAATGATAAACGTGTGTAATGTAAAAAAACGTACTTAAAGTGACAATTCATCGTTTGGTAACAATTGTGATTGTTGTCGTTAGGCACTGAGATCAGTTAAAAAAACAAGATAATTAAATTGACTGAGAAATTAAAAAAAAATACAGTCTGATGTTAGAAGTTATAGCCAACATTCATTTTTGGATTTAACACTGTAACCCTCTGTATCTCAAAAATGGGGGGGGGGGCGCTAGGACTTAAGTTTATTGGACAAACCCTATTTAGTTTCGGACGTACTATTCACACTAAGAATATTGGGATGTTTTTTTGGAACACCTTGTATATAATAAAATTTTTTACAACATGTAGGGAATTAAAATTAAAAATCGACTATTTCAAGTAATATTGATAAAATTTTTGAATAAGGAAATAATGAATTTATTCCACACGTTATCGTCATATTGTGAAAATATACAATGTATTTTTTCAGGATACGACACTCCCGAAAAAGTAATCCTAGCTTACAACGGGCTAGGTACCTGGGGTCAAAAGTCAGGATCGGCTTCGTTTCATGGATGTCCAGTTAGCAGGTGTAGTTTGACGGACGATAGAAGTAAAGCGACTGACGCTGACGCTATTTTATACAAGGATCATTTTATACATCCTGGAGTCGTTCGACCTATGAAGCAAGTAAGTAGAAGTACTTGTATAAGCACTTTAACCATTTTAATAATTTACCTAAATTCGTTAAAAAATTCAGGAATAACTTTTTGGAGAAGTTTTCGAACCAGTCAAATTTAAATTTGTTTAAGTATTTTTTCAAATTAAATTAAAACATTCAGGGTGATTCGTGTAGGAGGAATGACGTCATCTATTTTTTAAGGCCACTCCCTATTTTTTATTACTAAATATGTCTGCCAATCTTCTATTAAAACTTGAAAATGCTATATGTGAAAATAGCGAAACAGTAGTCGTTTTAATACAACTAAAAAAGCGTTGGAATCCTGTGGAATCACAGATAAGTATAATTTATCTTTTTCGTATTTATTATGGATAGTTTCCACAAAGTAAGAGTTGAAACCATTTATTTTTTTACATATCGTGCTGAACTTGTAATGAGTGTAGCTCAAATAATAAAAAAAGAAAAACGATTTTTAATTTCAAAATTTAGAATTACTAAATCAAATCAAAATAAATTTTTGATTGTTACCAGTGATAAAATAACGAGAAATTCAACATAATGCTGCATATTTCCGTTATGCTGCATCTCTCTGCACTTGTTTAGGAGAGATTTTTTATTACTTTTTGTGGAAATACTTAAAAAGTAAAGCATAGTAGTAGACCAGAAAAATAGGAAATTTAAGCTAAAAAATTTGAACATTACATTAGTTTTTTATTTGAATTCGTTATGGCAATTAAATTTAGTAAATTCGAAATTACAAAATATTTTTTTTATTTGTTATGTAAAAAATGTGTTTCTTTAAATTCCCTTTATCCTTTAAAAAAGAATCGACAAATTCTTAACCTACCATTCGTTTGACCTGTAAAAATCCCAAAAGTTATTCCTTGAATTTTTAACAAAATCCAATTCTTTACAACTTTACATTAACATTGATTATTGATAATCGGTAAAATATTATTATTGAGTTGAGATAATTACTGAAAGGGATCGGAAAATAATGTTTTTACGTTTGTTCAATTTTACTTGTCATTTATTAGCTGGTTGCCTACTCCAAGGTGGTGCTAATAATATTTTATGGTAAAATATTTGTTTAGTTGTATTAAAAAACTATTTAGTTAACGATTTTGTCTGAATTTGCAAGCCAAATGTCAAAAGAGTATTTTTTGAGTTTGGTTAGTAATACAGCAGATGCTACCAAAAACGTTTTATCCAAGTGCATGCCGTAATTTTGATTTTTTCTATCTGTACCAATCAGGAAAACCAAGAACTTTAGATGACGTATTAATTGAGGAAATGTAGGCAAATTAAGATCAAACCATCAAGCAATTGTCAAATAGTCTAGGTCAACCTTGGTAGAACATCCAAAAAAATTTGAAGCAAATTGGGAAAATAAGCAGAGCAGATGTTTGGGTTCTACAAAGTTAATTGATTCACCACTTATTATTTCTACGCATAATGCAAAAGGGTTTTTTAATCGCTTGTAACTGTAGACAAAAAAGGCAAAGACTGGCTCAAATGAATGAATAGGGATGGGAGGTACCGCCTTATCCACCATACTCGCCGGACATTGAAACAAGAAATTATCGTTTTTCTCACCGCTACAATTCTTTGGAAAAAGATTACAAAAATATGATTTCCGGTTTTTTGCTCAAAAAGAAATTCCAGAAATATCGATGCAGCAATGGAAATTTGCACACTCGATCGAACCGGTTATTGATAACGATGGTGGATACATAATTTAATAATATTAAAAATGTATTTGTGTGAATTTAGTGTAAAAAAACGACTTTATTTTCTGGTCCCCCTAATGTAAATACTAGTCTAGCAATGAACACAGAAAACGACAAAATAAGGATAACTAACACTTATCTACTTAATGGCCAATAGAGGGTGCTAAAAACCCTGTATAGTAAAAATGAAATCAAAAGTTTGCTATTTCGGTCCTAATTATACATACCTATACAAATCCAATTTATTTTACCTCTCAAAAATGCGTACACAATACAAACAGAGAGGTTTTAGTAATCGATAAACTTCATTAAAGTTGATTATATTATAAGCCTTGTTATAAATCGTAATTTAAGACTCTGGACTTGATCTACTTTCTTACATTTTTTTTTCATTCCAGATATGGATAATCTACTTTTTGGAATGCCCGTATCACACGCAAAGCATCAAATTTGCCGATCTTATTAATTGGACTGCGACTTATAGGCGGGACAGCGATATCGTGGCCCCATACGAAAGATGGGCTTATTTTGATCCACAGGTACATTTTTTAGTAATTCAGATTTATAATGACTCTTTCAGCGGTGTAATTCGCCATTTATTATAATAAAAATACATATTAATTTTTAGAAGTCGGTTAACTATTAATAAATTAAAGGACAATTAAAAGACTAACTTCCATATTGTTCTAAAGTCTGTTTAATTTTAAAATACGTACTAAAAATTTTTATCTCTTGAATTTTTCTTAAAGATTCATTACCCGACAAATTATATCGAATTTTTAGGTTCGTCAAAAAGTGCAAATGAGAGATTACACTGCAAACAAGACGAAAAAAGTTGCTTGGTTCGTATCGAACTGTGGGGCCCGCAATGGTCGATTAGCGTATGCCAGAGAACTTGGCAAATATATTTCAGTAGACATTTATGGTACTTGTGGCCCTCTCAAGGTATTCTAACTTTTTATTATTATTATTTTCTCCAATTTTACATTCCCAGTTAAATGCATTCGTGATTCAGTCAATTATTTTTCCATTATGTAATAATTATGATGATTTTTGTTTCAGTGTCCAAGATCAGACAAGAAATGTTTTGAAATTTTAGAAAAAGAATATAAATTCTATTTGGCATTCGAAAATTCGAACTGTCGAGATTATATAACAGAAAAGTTCTATGTAAACGGTTTGGGGCAAAACGTGCTTCCAATCGTCATGGGTGCTAGACCCGAAGATTACCAAAGAAGTGCACCAGAAGGTAGGTAACTATAGTTTTAATATATTATTTATTTACAATGGTCCTACAAAGGAGCGAGCAGTACTGAAGCGGATTAGATTAAACGTTAGATACATTTTGGAATGGATTTGATATATCTCATTTTTTGATCCTCTATAAAATTAAAGCCTGTTCTTTAGCTGAAGTCTCCTGATTATGCTTAACGTAGTTGCTTTATTTCTTTACGTATGAATTTGTTTCACGGCACTTAAAGCTGAGTTGGATTCTACTTTAGATAAGTTTGCTCTATTATTTTTATAAAACCTAGATACAGATTGACAAACACTAAGGATACAGAGCGCTCAGGTAGGCTCAAATCGACTAATACTGAAAGTATTTTCTTGCATTAAAGTCCATAAAAATTTTTTGAGCTATCGTCGATTGAAGTTGGTGGAGAACGTTGAGACTATGAAGATTTCAATATAGCGAACACATTACGTATTGTGCAATATTTCGCATGACCATTTCAGAAGAGTGTTTATTGCTATTTAAGCACAATCTAAAAAAAAATTTGTGCAGATTTATAACTATGGGCGAGGCTCATGTTAGTGATTACACACCAGATTTAAAGAAGATGAAAACGGTTCTATTGGTCGGAAGAGCTCCGGTATTTTTGGATTTACATTGATTATCTTGAAAAGGATAAAATAATAAATGGACAATTTTGCTAACCTGATTGATCATGTACTACAAAAAATTCAGGAGAAAAGGTCTGGATGATCGAAAACATTTTTTTTTGCATCAATACTTCGCGTATCACATGTCCATTATTGCGATGGCCAAAATTAATAATCTTGGCTTTGGATTACTGATCAAATCATTCTACTCGCCATATGTGGCCATTTCAGACTTGCTGAAAAGAGTGAAGTGCATTGAGCGACAAGAAGACTATATCGAAAAATAAAAGGCTTTTAACTCCCTTTCTTGTTTTTTTTCTCTTTGGCTGCAAATTATTGATCCCATCCTCGTAGCTTTTTTTCATCTCTGAGAGAAAAAACTCGATCCACAAAAGTGTACATTGTCATGTTGATATTATTTATCTATTTCCTTAACCTGCAGGAAGTACTTACAAGCAGGAAGTGTAAGTAATCAATAAGGTAACAAAAGCCCTGGTGATATCTAGGAACATTGCAAGGAAAAACTATTTAAGTACCCCAAATATTCTGCGATGGATGTAGACCTCAGTAGTAAGACCAAAAATAACATATGGAGCAGTAGTGTAGAGTAATAGAACCATTCTTACGACCTAAAGATCAATTCCTCATAAGTTCAGAGACTATAATGTATATGCATAAACGATGCAGTGAAAACGTTTCCGACAAAAACGGAATGAGCTAGCTAAAAGAAACTTGGTCACCCTCCAACGAGTTCCGGGACACTCCGGAGTGGAAGGTAACGAGATAGCAGATAAATTAGTCAAAAAAGGGTCTCTAACGCCCTTCATAGATCCAGAACAATTCTTGGCATTAGTAAATAATGAAGGAAGAAGACATATAACGATAAACAGTTGGAATCCTCTTCAAAGGCTTAGACAAACTAAGATACTTTTGGGTAACTACAACCAAAAAGTATCGGAAGCCAACATAAGTCTCAGTAAGAATAAACTCCGAATACTAACGGAAATCTTAACAGGGCAATTCCGGATTGAAAGGACACCTAAAGAAATTCGGATTTCAAAATGAAGAAGATTCTAAGTGGAAGAGGAGGAAACGTGCATACACATTCTAGCAGAATCTACGGAACATAAGGGTTACTGAGTACGCATCAGACTCATCTCATATCCGAAAATTTTTTAAGGCAATTGGCTTAAAAGAGTTGCTATAGCCACAGAGATAACGTCCTAACACGGCACTAGATCTTTTAGGCCGCTGTGTATCTACGGTCCAGCCATTGCTTTCGTTTGCCTAGTTTAGTTTAATAGCTACGGTGTTAATTTGTCTGATTGGTTCTTAAGGAATAGTTTAAGATTTTTCTGTCCTGGAGTCAACACCACTGTAAGGCATGGTTGTCATTCCCATTTCAGTGAGAGTGAATACACAATTTTAATATTTAATGTACTTTTCAGGTTCCTATATTCATGTTGATGAATTTGCCAGTCCCCAAGAACTGGCCGCTTACCTCCACAGATTAGACAATGACAATGTACTTTATAATTCGTACTTCAAGTGGAAGGGTACCGGAGAGTTTATCAACACATATTTTTGGTGTCGTTTGTGTGCCATGATGCACGCACCTCAAACACAAAGACATTACGAAGATGTCAATGACTGGTGGAGAGGCCCAGGGGTATGCACTACGAAATCTTGGAGAAATGCAGAATTCGTGTAAGCGGTTTTTGGAAATATTGGGTCTTCAAAGTCTGAAATGTAGATCGCAAGTTTTTTATTCAGTTGTTCCTAGATTTAATGGTGCACTCCAACATAAAACAGAAACGCCCATGTATTAATTTAGACGCAAGAACTTTGACAACAAATATCAATGTAATTAGATTGAGATATGGAGATTCATCCAAAAACGTAACAGTAACAAGAAAAAATGAAACTTGTATTTTTTTTAAATTTCGACGTCTAAATGAATCTAGGTATAGCATTTGTGATATTTTTTATATTTCACAACTGATGTTAATTTATTATATTTATTAAGTAATTTTGTAAAAGTTGACGTATTTGATGCATATACTATGTATTAACAGTGTATCTTAATCTTGCTGTAATCAATAGTGTATGGTTTGAAAAGATGCACTTTCCTCTATTTTTACAATTAGATAGGTGGTTTTTACATTTTTTAGTTAAGAATATAAATATTATCCAGTGATATATATGAATGACTGTTAGTTTGTAATTTTTCCATACATAAAATTTTAACTATTTAGATTTTGAAGATCGAAAATTTCAGACAAATGTTTGAGCGCAATGGGTATACCATTTAAGTTATATCATTTATTATTGTTGGTATTGTATATTATTAACGATAATTTATTAAGTTTTTATTATAAACATGTGTTTTATTTTCCCGTTTTTATTTTTTATCTCCTATTTTTTTTTTATTTAAAAAAGTGTTTCGGCTGCAAGGGTAATGACACATAACAATAAGATATTATAATAACAACTATTAACGCTTTACATTACATTTTTAACTACATTTGTCTATTGATTTTTTAATATTTTGTCAGATGTCACTGCAGGTTTGTGTTTTCTTAAGAAATTTTTTGACCTTCGAAAACTGGTCCGGAGAGTTGAGGATTTCTTTACGGCTTCAACTCAAGTTGCAATCACCCTTAAATCTTTTTAGAAATGGATATTCAATAAATAGATGCTTGGCGTTGAGAAAGTTACAGCAGTATTGTGAGGATGATTGAAGTTGGTTGAGGTCCAAAAATGTTCTCAGGATTTCTTGACCTTGGACTTGAAAAATCTTTTTATGTCTGTGCAGATTAAATCTTTTTATGTCGGTGCAGATTTATATATCATCTGTCGGCAGGTTCGAAGAAGATGTTTCTCTTGCGCATTCGTCAGTTGTCTCGTTACCTGGGATACCCATGTAGGAACGAATCCAATGAGGGGGTGGAGTTTCCTTGGGAGATTTGTTGGTTTTAGATATCAGGAATTTATTGTTCAAGTGGATGTTGAATAAATAGATTTTTTATATCTTCGATAGATGTCAGCGAGTTTGTACAAATCCCTTTATGATGGTCCATTGGAGATATTGATTTAAAAGCTTGAAGGATAGCGAAAAATTCTCCCGTGCATACACTGCAGAAATGAGTTAAGGATTCAGATTTCGAAGAATCGATGTATATTATTTTATTAACTTTTTTTCTGGATAGTAGTGAAAAGTAGGAAGGACTGCTTTATTGTTGTTGAATGATATATCTATTAGTGGTAAACATTTTGACCATGGTGGATTATCAGAGTTTGGAAAATGTCATGAATGGATTTCATTTTGATAAGTTGAGGGGATTGATTTGTATTTTATTTCTGGATGAGTAATGGAAATACTGGATTGTTGGGGTTAGCAGCAACACTGGATGCATAAGACAAGATAAAATGTTGCCTCTTTATCCAAAAACGTAGTTTTTGAGCTTCAAAGTTTAAATTCATTGCACTTGATCGGAATGCTGGAAGATTTAATCGTAGCATTAAAGGATTTTAGACGTGTTTTAGAGGCAGACGTATATACAAAGCAGCCGTAATCCAGTTTGGAGCGTATCAGGGGCTTTACATACTCTTAGTAACATTTGTTTTTCAGTTCGTCATAGATCATTCGATAAGATTTTAACGATGTTGAGTTTTTTTAGACAGTCTTTGATGTGTTGTTTCCATGTAAGCCGCCAATCAAAAACAAGCCTTAAACGTTTATGGTATTTAACATTTCTTCTAATTTTCCCGCGCTGTAGGATATGTGAGGAGTTGATGAGCTTGTCGTTTGGTGAAACTCGTTACTTTAGATTTACTTGATGAGAAAGAAAAATCGGCATTTCTTTCCGTAGTTGAGAGCTATAGGTAAACTGCATATAAAGCTCATTTTACCGGTGTGTAAAAATGTTATCGCAAATATCATTTATTGCTAGAATAAATAAAGTAGGGTTCAAAACTGAATCTTGTGAAACTCCGTTTATTTGTTTATGGTTTGTTGATAATATTGAATTTATTCTTGTAACGAAAATTATGTCACTTAGAAATTAGTCTAGAAAACTTATAATGAGGCTTGATTCTTTAACTTCTTCATGATGACTGATTTCCTTATGGTGTCAAAAGCTCTGTCGACATCAAAAATGGCTGCAATAATGTCCTATTTTTTTTTATATTATATTGATAATTTCGATATGAAGTTGAAAAAAACAAATATATGGCAATCTTTTATTTATGATAAGATGTAAGTAAATGAAGCCACGGGCCGACTAGGCCTGTAGAGCTAAACATACATGTAGGTATATGTATATTACTTAGATCTTTTTGGGTCAAGATAAATTATATAGCAATATTCTAAATGAAAAAAACGTGTAATAGTTATCTAATTTATTGTATAAAGGTTATTTAAATTATTCAGTTTTTTGTAGATACATTTTACTGAATTATGTAAATACATTTATACTAATATTTTTAATACATATATTAGATGTCTTACATATGTCTACCTCTAACAAATGTTCCTTTTTAGTAAACAATTCATTGTATTCTAGAAATTTTTCTTAATTCA
The DNA here is from genome assembly GCA_951812935.1 of Hermaeophaga mercurialis. Taxonomy (NCBI): domain Eukaryota; kingdom Metazoa; phylum Arthropoda; class Insecta; order Coleoptera; family Chrysomelidae; genus Hermaeophaga; species Hermaeophaga mercurialis. Next base: position 4,659,354 of record OX638360.1, on the reverse strand, counting down.
CTGTATGAAAAACTTAGTTTACCTATATAAAAATAATTGAAAGAAAAACAATTATAGTGAAATTATATATAATTAATCAACTTCTTAACTACTGCATATTTGACAAGTCTGTATATCAACAATAGTATATTAGCCCTATAAATAAAAAGTTACTAAAGAAATAAGTTTCAAATAGACATATATAGCGAAATTTGCAAGCGCTTTCGCTTATAAAAACCGTTTAAAAGTGAATTTCACACATTCTTTTCTATATTTTATTTATTACTTTGTTTAAGTTATTATATCACCGCTACTTCTAAATAGTGGTATATATCTAGACAACTAACTAACAAGTTTCAAGCTAATAAATTAATTAAGAAGATGAAGAAGTAATACGTAGTCTACACTTGTAGGTTATTTTGGTTGGTTAAAGGTGATATACGCTCCTATATAAACCTATAAAAACCTAAGAGCTGGGCAGTACATACCTTGAAAAATATTTGTATTGGACAATGGAACATCGTAATCAGTTTGCACAACAGTACAACTTTAGTATAATATGGGTTTCATAGACGTATATATTTTCAGAGTTATTATTTGTAAAGTATGGATTAGTTAATAACAAATTTACAATATTTTCTTCATAAATTGTATAACAAATGTGTATAAGTCAATATTATTGAAATATACAAATAATCACGTTTATATTTTTTCTTCATTATAATCTGTGCACGCCCTTGAATTCTCGTGAGACTTCCTATAAGTTTCGGCTAGGTTCAGTTCGTAGAATAGTAGTACTATAACGTAATAAAAATTTCGTGTATGACGAGAATCGGCCTCTGTAATAAATAATAATATAATAATAAATAATAATCCTAGTGCTTATATGAGTTACGTCCGTAAACAAAAATTGTCAATGTCAATTAGGCAAAATTTCAAAGAAGAAGAAGAAAATAGAAAATGTCAATTTTCAGGTTAACCAATTTAATTTTACTGTTCAAAAGTTTCAATGTGCTCATTCCTTTCACTTGCCGATAATTTGCACGTATTCGTGGCAAATTGTTTTTTAGGTTGTTAAGCTATATGAAACTATTGTCAACACTTCGTAGAATAGTAACTAGTGACCTTTTAAGAGATCAATTAAAAAAGGAGTGTAAATATTTTGCAACTACTAGGAGACTTTACGTCACCCCTTGTGTAGATCAGTGGGGTAAAAATAAGAAACACCGAAAAGTTAAATTAAATTTATATTTTGATGCTATGGGTGATCCACAGTCGGAAGCAGTTTTGGCCCCTTTAAGGGTGAGCGTTAAAGAACAGGTAAGGATAATAGGTTTTTTTGAGAATATGAAATTATATTAGGTATTTTAAGGGGGATTTAGTACGCAAATTAAAAGCTGAAGGAGCTCCTGTTATTGATGTAAAGAAAGCTGTTACTGAGTTAATAGCTAGAAAAAAACTGCTAGAAGATAAAGAGTTGAGTTTGGCCCCAAACCAAACTTTTGACAGGGCTAAGATGGAAGATCTACTTAAAAGGAGGTTCTTTTTTGATCAGAGTTTCGCTATTTATGGTGGAATTACCGGTCAATTCGATTTTGGACCCATGGGATGTGCTTTTAAGGCCAATTTGTTGCAAACATGGAGACAATTTTTTGTATTAGAGGAACATATGTTAGAAGTTGATTGTTCTATTTTGACTCCTGAACCGGTTTTAAAGTTAGTTAGCTTTAATTTAGAATTATTTGTTACATATTCATAAATATTTATGCTTTTTAGAGCTTCTGGCCATGTTGACCGATTTGCAGATCTCATGGTAAAAGATACAAAAACGGGAGAATGTTTTAGATTAGATCATTTAATCAAGGCCCATTTAGAAAAAATAGCAGTCGATAAAAAAACCACTCAAGAGACTAAAGATGAATGTCAAGATGTAGTTATAAAAGTTAGTTATTAAAAGTTTGTTTGTTCTTAATGTAGTTGTTAAAAGTTTTGTATTTTTTTAAAATAGCATTTCCATTTTTTAATTGCTACACTTTTTTTAGCTAGATGGAATGAATAAAGCTGAAATGGCTGCAGTAATGCAAAAATTCAATATGAAAAGTCCTCTTACAGGAAATGATCTTACAGAACCTATTGAATTTAATCTTATGTTTGCTACACAAATAGGACCATCTGGTCTTATTAAGGGGTAAATATTAAAAATAATTCATATTCTTTAAGAAAATTATCTTCAATATAATGTGATATATCAAAATAAAAATATTCTTGGAACTTTTATTCTAGTTTTTCAGCTGTTTTTTACTATTTATATCAAACTTACATACCTAATACTGGTAGTAAAATATATTGTAATTTGCCATAGATTTTTGAGACCTGAAACAGCCCAGGGCATTTTTGTCAACTTTAAACGCCTTCTTGAGTTCAACCAGGGTAAATTGCCTTTTGCTGCTGCTCAAATTGGTAAGTAAATATTTGTTTTTTATGTTTATAAATAAAGCAAACTAAATTACCTATATATATAATATATATATATATAGTTAAGCTTTGACAAACCATTCAAATGAAATTTTTCAGGTAACGCCTTTAGAAATGAAATTTCACCAAGATCTGGTCTTATAAGAGTTAGGGAATTTACTATGGCAGAAATAGAGCACTTTTGTGATCCAAATGATAAGAATCATCCTAAATTTAATAATGTTAAGGACACTAAACTTTTATTATATTCTGCTTGCAATCAGATGGATGGTAAACCAGCTGAAAAGATTACAATTGGAACTGCTGTTGATGCAGTATGCAATGAATATTCTTTTATAAAGACTTGATATCTTTACCATTATGTTTTTGTAGGAATTGGTTGCTAATGAGACTCTGGGATATTTCATGGCTCGAATTCAACAATTTCTGGTAAAATCTGGGGTAGATCCTACAAGATTGAGGTTTAGGCAACATATGGCTAATGAAATGGCTCATTATGCATGTGACTGTTGGGACGCTGAATGTTTAACTAGTTATGTAAGAATTTGTATAATTAAATTTTGCTTTTATTTTTATTGACTTGTTATTTTTCATAGGGTTGGATTGAATGTGTAGGTTGTGCTGATCGTTCAGCTTATGATCTTACTCAACATACTAATGCTACTGGAGTCAGATTAGCTGCAGAAAAAAAACTCTCCATGCCAAAAGTAGTGGATGTTGTTGAAGCACAACCTAATAAAGGTTTATTGGGAAAAACATTCAAAAAAGATGCAAAAGCTATAACTGATGGTTTAGCTGGTCTAAAAGTTAGTGAGTTGGATGAATTGGAGAAAAAATTAGAGAATGAAGGGTATTTAAATTTGTGATTAATAAGGTTATTTTAAATTTCATATATTTTTTTATTTGTAGAACATATGAGTTATCCATTAGAGGTAAAAAATATAGTTTGACAAAAAATATGATGTCAGTCAAAAGGTATCAAAATACCTTGCATGTAGAAGAAATTATTCCCAGTGTAATTGAACCATCCTTTGGTAAGAAATATTGAAATTATAATTTGACTAGATTTTCACTTACTGTAAATCAGATATAAATTTGTAACTTAATTTTTACAGAAGGTATTTCATGTTAAAAAATAGATAATTGCAGGACGCCTACCTGATGCAGTAATACAGATATCATTTGAGTTGTGTTAAGATAATCTTTTTATTCAAAAAATATATTCTTGACTTTATACAAAATCTATTGACCCAAAACTACATAACCCCAAAATAAAATAAAATATATAAATCATACAGAATGCAATTTTCAACATTTGTATTTTACAAATATCTTTGATATTTGAAACAAGTAAGACGCCAATCTTTTATTTCTGAATAAGCCAATGCTGAATCTGTTAGGTAAATAGGACCTCAGATTTTTTGAAGCTTGGCATTTGGCATTTGTGCTTGGTCTAGAAATAGATCTGTTAAGGTCGCAGTAAAAAAGACAAAAACCCATTTCAGCACTAAATGTAATATAATCTATATTTGTGCCTTGATAGGGCAAAGCATGTGAAAAAATGTCGGTTATACATATTTACAAAATTATGTAAAATTGTTAGAAGTTGACATATGGCAAATTTGAGAGTTGACATTTTACGATTATCCTTCTATGTTAGTCACTCTCTTAAGTTGGCTTCTAGTCTTTCATATACCGGAAATTACATACAAATTTCAAATCTTGACGACTGACATATCACTTATAAACATCCGGCAAGTGTATATGATTTTCAGTAGCGAAGTCTGGTATGATTTTTGAAGATTTCTCTGTTACAGGAGAAACGCTACTGTGTATTTGATTTAAGGTGAGGATCGTTTAGTAGTATTACCGAAAATGAGTCTAGAGCAATGGACGCGCACCGACTGCTATTGTGCGTCAGACATGGTAACTTTGGCTCTACATGTAGTCAACTGACGTTGGCTTCAATGTATGGGCGCTTCAAGAGAAACAATCCAATGTTCGAAGGAAATTTGGCGCGAATATTCCTTCTAATGTGTGGATTCGGCCTAAGAGAAATATATGATGTAACATTAACAAAGATTTTCCTATCATGGGACAAATGTTCTATTTCAAAATACATACATATATTTATATCTGAATTCCGGTAAAAGTCTTATAGAGTTTCGCCTTGAGTTTTAACTTTTTATTTCTCCTGTTTTTTGTTCTATTGCATTTTTTTTAGGCGTTGGTAGAGTGATGTATGCAATTTTTGAACATAACTTTAAGCAGCGTGAAAACGATGAACAACGTACTTACCTTTCTTTACCAGCAATTGTTGCTCCTTTAAAATGTAGTGTCCTCCCTTTGAGTTCAAATCAAGAATTTGTTCCATTCATAACAAAGATTTGTAAGTATTGCTCAAATTTTACATAAGAAAAGATTAATTTAAATTTTTTAACAGCTTCAGAATTGACAAGAGTTGATGTATCTCACAAAGTAGATGATAGTTCTGGATCAATTGGAAGGAGATATGCACGAACTGATGAGATTGCTATACCTTATGGAATCACAATTGATTTTGATACCTTGAAAGAGCCAAATAGTGTTACTTTACGAGAAAGAGATTCTATGGGGCAAGTTAGAATACCAGTAAGTCTATTAGATTCTTTTAAACTTGCCTGATTTGATTTGTCATCATGAGTATTTAACTAAACACAATTCAATACAAGACCAATTAAAATTATGTATGATATGAAAATGAAATCAAATCAACTTATTGGGAAATATCATTCTCTACATACAGCAATTTTGAATAATTTTAATTTTAGGTTGAAGAAATTGCGACTGTAGTTCACAATTTGGCCTATAGTAAACACACTTGGAGTGATGTTGAAAACAAATACCCTAAGTTTGAGCAACAGGAAAGCAAAGGACTTTCAACAGAATAAATTGTAATAGAGAATCTACATTATCATTGAAATGTACAGCATTTTCAAGCTATTTAAGCTTAGAAATGAATAATTTATTTGCATTTTTAATACATTTAGAATTAATTAATGTTTTTGTTTTTAACCCAGAAAGACCTATTAGATACACAATCTTTTATATGACAATAATTAAAACCAGTTGTTATTCTTATAAATAGAATTTTAATATTTTTTTTATTCCTAAACATTTTTCTATTTGGTAATCAGTAAATAAATCTGCACTGAAAGGTAATATTCTTTATTACATTAAATTAAAAATATCTTAACATATACAATGTATGTTTAGCTGGTAATATTTCGAAACAAATAAAAGAAACCATTCTACACACTATTTGATGAACTTAACTAGGAAAAAATGAACTCAAAAAAATATAGAAAACAGATAGTCAAGAATGTAAGGGAATTGAAGTATCGTCTCTAAAAACTTCACTTTTATTCATATAACTTAACAATAATCATACAAAATGCAAAAAAAAAAAGTAAGTAAATCTTAGATGACTACTCAAGATCGGGGATAGGCTCATCGTCTGAGTCGCCCCCTTCATCACCCTCCAAGTCATCAAAGTTAGGTTTACCAGCTCCAGCACCACCTGAAATAAAAAAAAAAAAAAAAAGGTAAATGTTGTCTTCCGCGTGAATAGATCTAAGCCGGACATGCATTGTTTTGAGAAAATGCGGTTTTAAAATTATTTGTAGCAATCAGTACTTCAATTTATCATAATTACTTCCTTTCTTGCCAAACTTAGGTATAAGGAAAGAACCATATATTTTTTTGTTATAATATTGTGATCTAAGAATATTTGTTTTTACAGCAAAACTTTGATTTAGATGTGGTTTAAACAGTTTCACCACAATAGTATTGTAAAATGCAAAACTAAATTATTTAGATCTTAAGAGCTAATGATACCCCATAAAATAGTAAAATTGCTTGGAAGGTACCAAATTGATTTTTCATAACAAAATTTGATATTTTCTGCATTGTCCCAACATAAACTAGATTTTTTATTTGGCTTAGACCTATTCGCATCCACGAAGATATATAAACCTAATCATTAAATTAAACAACAAATGTGTTACTAGAATTGCCAAAAGAAATACAATCAAGAAAATTCTGTGATAACAAAAGAAGAAGCTTCGATATTATATTTACAATTGACAGAAATTAATAGCATGAATTTTGGAGATTTTTTTAATACTGACAATTGTCAATAAATTATCAAGACGTGTTTTCTTCCTTATTTTACCTCAATTTTTATATAGAAAAAGCGCACTGATAAAGGTAGGTAACAGCAAAGTTATTTATTGTTAAAATTTCTTTTGTCTTCAACCTTATGATTGTTTTGTAAACTCTTACTAATATATTATTATTCTTATGTTCTATATTTGTTTTGTGTAAATTAAATTATCAACTGAATTCTAATTTACTTTTTCCTGAAAAATTAGGGTCCAGTTAATTTTGCAGGTGAGTATAGATTATCAGTATTATACATAAGTCAGGTAGAGAAATTAAAAAAAAAATAGTTATCTCTTATACTAAACATCAATGGTGATTGGTGGATTTTCTATCTCTAGATATAAAATTCTATACATTCAATTCACCGATATTACCTTCTTCTCCTTCAGTAGGTTGTGAAAAATTAGAAAGTATGTGTATCAATGTACAAATACAACTATGATGTTATGTAGACTATATTTGATTGAATCACGCCAAAAGTTTTAACGAGCTGGTTTATTGTGACAAGAGGGGTCCTATAGATTTGACAAATAATACAATACTTCATTCAAAAACCAAACACATTAATGTAATGCACCGTTTTGGTACAAGATGCTGTCAAAAATTAGAACGTGGAAATTCTTAAAGTCCTAGACAATATAAATGTGGATCCTCTTAATTAAAACTGTCCATGCCAAGAAACATGATTGACGTAGAAATTAAATGTGTTAGATGAAATAAACAAAATCACTATCAAGTGGAAATATCAGAAGAATTTGACATGTGTTACCAGTTAGTACCTAAGCAAGCGTCTTTTAAACTTTTTAAACTAAACTAAGAATGTTCAGGAAAACCAAAAGGGACAAAATAAGAAATCAGGTGATTTAAGTCTGAGAATTATTGCTTCTAGAGGGCCGCGTCAATTTTGAGTAATTACTCAAGGATGACAGATCATTGAATAAAATCTCAAAATGACTGGGTTCTCTAGAAGCGGTAATTCTCAGTCTTCCGAGTTTCTGTTCTTAAATACCTGAGAGTAATGTAGCTTTTTTGTCTTTGTCTGTAAGTTATGGAAAGTACACCTTCTTTATTTTTTCATTGAACTTCCCTTCATTTTCAAGAATAGGAACCCAGAGAAAAATAAACATTGTATGAATAGAAAGGTTATTTCATATGTTGAGAATTAAGGTATGCACAATCGATATTCAAATAAAAGAAGCAAAAGAAATAAGTAGATAGTGAAGAAATTAGAAATGCAGTAAAAAAAAAGAACACTTCAAGCAAAAAAGTTAATAGTTAAAAACCATATTTTATTGAATTATTCTTACCGAGGCCACCCATTTGTCTCATCATTTCTTCAAAATCTCCGCCACCCATACCTCCAACACCTTCATCACCTGAATCATCTTCATCATGCCATTTGTTGAAGTCACATTTTAGCCAATGATGTTTCTTTTTGTCAGAGGTTAGAGCTGGCCAATAACCGTCATCCTGATTTGCTTTAGCTAATAATATTTCAATACACCTACAGATAAATAGTTTTTAATTATATATATTTTTTTTACAAATTTTAACAATAAAATTATAATAGGTGTCATCTTATATTTTTCTTCATTTTGACAGCTTTTAATTTTTACAAGGCTTAAGACAGAAATGCCATATTAAAGTGGAGTATCACTTATACAAAAGGTAATAAAAAATTGCCCTTTTTGGAATTTAAGTAACAAAAATCTTTCAAAACAAACACAAAGTGTATAATTCATTATGAACAAGAGTTTATAAAAATTAAAAAATTTAAGATACATGCACTTTCAGATTCAAATATTTACAGTGTTACAGTTTATTTAAATTAAAAAACCACACGTTTCTAGTTTAACAATATTAGTTATAACTTGTTAAAATTTAACGGTACATAGGGAATCACAAACAACTATAGATTAAGTTAAAAAACTAAAAACAAATTTATGTAGAGACAAAATAAAATACATCTACCTTTCCCTATTGAAGCTTTTACTCAAGACGGGGTCTATTTCTTTATACAAAGGTATTGTCACTTCATAATTTCTTTTCTCTACACCTCCGGTCCCTTTAAAGTACACAGAATCTTTATTAAATCTGAAGAAAAGAAAGTAGGTAATTAACCGCTGTAATTTTGTAAAAATTTTGCAATTACTCACTTAATTTCGGGATCTTTAACATCTTCTAAATTTATTGTTAAAAAGACTACTGAAGATCTCTGGGCCCACATTACTGGAGGTGGTAATCTGGAAAAGTAAGGTTAACCTCATGTTAGAAATTTTATTTTTTATTATTATAAAGAAATTCCGACTTATTTGCATCTCAATTTTCTTATTTGATAATATTTTGCAATACAGCTAAGCCAAATGAATTCAGACACGCCATAGAATTTTCTCGAATCGATTTCAAGTCTAGGAGCAACATGGCGTTGAGTAACAAATAATTTCAACTGTAAATTAATGACTTTTAATTACTAGAAAACATGCAATTTTTAAAACTAGCATAAATATCTTTTTTAAATAAACTAATTAACGTTACTTACGGTTGTTCAGTCATTTTGTATCTGTTTTTTTATATTAGTAATTGGAAGAGCCCAACTCTGGTAAAAATACAATTCACCGGGTCTAGAATGATGGTGGTTTTTTCGACTAGTTTACAGTCCAGATCGATAGGTGGAACTGTTTTGAAAATAATGCGGGAAGAATAATGGGTATCACACAATTATTTTTGAATATGACAATTACTGAAAGTTTTTTGAATAAATGTCAACTGCTTTTGTTTAGACGAACCTCAAACTTCTTGATTTATTTGAAAAATGGAAAATTCAATTATTGAAATAATTGTATATCTCTGACGTGCTAACTTTTATCAATCATTGTGTAGGTGGCGCTGATCTTTTTATTCAGGAAAGTGTACGATTATCACGATAGACGGCGTTCTGTTATATTCGAATTATGTCTTCTTTACCCATTTAAGGGAGCTGCACCTAAGGGAAAAATATAACTACCTAAAAATAATTACCGGATGGATTTACTAAAGGTTAAATAAACGGCAATATCAGTTTTTTGAAAATCTGTTATGCGTGATTCTAATTTTTTTTTAATTGCATCATCTTAGCCAAGCATAGCCGAAGACAGTTATATTCATTCTCAGGTTTTAAGCAAATAAAACAGTAGTAAAATAATTAATTCATTATTTGTTGGAGTATTTATTAAATATAACATAAAAACATAATATATGATAAACGTAGATTCTAATAAACATTTAATAAAAACAGAAACTCTGAAAGTTAATAAACAAAAATAGGAACTCTTAAAAATGAATATTGACGGAGATTCTAGAAACAACTAGAATTGTGACTAAACAAAATCAGAATAATTACAACATAATTTTCAGGACTGTTAACTCAGCTGCAATCTTTCTGCGCCCAGTTGCCACAAACAGTGCATCTGAACCACAATTTCCTATAATTTCCCAAATTCACCGCAAATAAGGCATAGGTCATTTTCAGAAGATTCTGGAAGATCATTCAATTCATCTCCATCACAAATGTGAGTTACATCAATATTGTCTTCATTACTGTCAATCCCACTCAATACCTTCTTCCTCTTTATTGTCTGCACTATTGCTATTTGACATTTCGGTTTTTGTTTCCTTTCCTTTTAGCCGTTTTTTCTTTTCTTTGTCACAAAGTATTTTCTTTATGGGTGTGGATGTCAGTATTTCTGAATGCTGTTTCCTATTTGTTTTTATTACTTTTTTTCTGGAAGCTAGAGGTGCTGGTATCGGAGAGACAGTTAAAAAATGGACATGGGTTTTGGTTGTCAACTGATTAGGAAGGAAAGTTACTGATTTTTAGTGTTCAGATAATAATATGTTAATTTAAATTCCTTTGATGTTATAAAAAGTTGAACTTGTCTTGCGAAGAAGGATAATCCTAGGTTTAACCGATTAAAGATAGGTCGAACCAATCCTAGCCGGTTAGTTTAAGTTGGTTGAGGTTAGATTAGGTTAGGTTTTAGTTAGGTTTAGGGTTTCCGGTCCACATTTGATCGGCAAAAACTAACTAAAACCTTCTTTTTCGATTGCAGGAGTACTATGCTTGTCAAATCTCTAGAGCGTGGAGTCAAAAGAATGTCCTAGGATATTTTCGGAAGAATTATTTTTTTGCATGATAATGCTAGTTTTCAGACTGTCAATGTAGCGAGGCATGCGCTTCAAAGATTTGGTTAATAAACATTCTAAGATCTTCGGTACGTCCAGATTTTTCCCAATGCGATTTTCATTTTTTTGGTGACATGAAGAAATACATTAGTGGGACGTCAGTTTAATTTGGACCAAGAAGTGAAAAAGTGGGTTAGATTGTGGATGCGCCAGCGACTTAAAAATTTCTAGGAGATTGGAATGGACTGTCTCGTCTCCCAGTGGAATAAATATATTAACACTTTCGGCAATTACTTTTAAATAAAAAATATTTTGTTATTTCTTTTTAGCGTGTATTTGGCTATCATTTGACTGCCCCTCATAAAATTAATGCGTGTTTATACATCCCCATAATAACTTAGCGATAAATAACTGCCCTGAATATTTTTTTAATAGGTTCGAAAAAGCCACATTAGGGTTTATACAACCATCAGTAACCAAATATTTGATTTGACACATTTTCAGCCAAGGTCAATAAGAAAATATTTAGAAATTACTACGTTGGTTACTGTTTGTTAAATCTTTTTGCATAATCTTGTTTACCAGAAATTTTTATAGCTATTCGTTTTTTATTTTCTACGGATGTTTCAATGTATCCCTCGGCTACCGTGTTTGCAAGTAATGAAGTTGATGACCTTTTGAAGCAGTGGCTGGCATAGACTTTTACATTTTTCAATCTCAAAAAGAAGCATTTTTTTGGCTAACTACCAATTGTGTTAAGACCAACTGGCAATTTTATGCTTCTGGCTTTTGTTGGTCAGATGATATGATAATTTCGTGGTTACAATACTATGTTATAAAAAGATACAATACACTTTGTAATAGACAACTATTCGTAATATCTGAATACAATTACTATATACAGTGTGTCTACTTAAGTTGGAACCATACGGAAAACTTTTTTATTATTCATTTTAGGAAAAAAAGTTATTCTTAATAAAAAGTTCTGGATGGTCTAAAACCTGAAATACAACCATCGAATTTAAAATTTGTTGAGCCGTATACAAGGTTTGTCGAAAAATATAAATTTTGCTCAAGAGTAAAGTACCTTTAAATTTGACAATATCGAAAAATGTTACTAAAAAAAGTTGATCAGAATTAAAAATTACGTTTAAATATGCAAAGTACATCTATTTAAATTAAAACCTCATATTATTTTTTTTTTACTAATATTTCTATTTTGAATGAACATTTATCTCTTGTGATTACGAAAGACATGATAACCTTTTAGTTTTTCGATCTTTTCTAATATTTTGCAATTAAAACGCGTAATAAGTGCATATTCATTTATTTTGCAAATAAATGTAAATGGATGTACTTGCATATTTAAACGTAATTTTTAATTCTGATCAACTATTTTTAGTAACATTTTTCGATATTGTCAAAAATTAAGGTACTTTACTCTTGAGCAAAATTTATATTTTTCGACAAACCTTGTATACGGCTCAACAAATTTTAAATCCGATGGTTGTATTTGAGGTTTTAGACCATGCAGAACTTTTTATAAAGAATAACTTTTTTTCCTAAAATGAATAATAAAAAAGTTTTCCATATGGTTCCAACTTAAGTAGACACACTGTATATAATAAACGTGGTTTCTGATGATAATAGAGTTTCCAATCACATTATTGGTATAAAAGAAAAAAATATTTTTTATTATATTGCTAATAATACAAGGATATCCCAAATATACTTTCATGTACATCAAAGTAATTTTGAAGTATTATATTTAAGTGATTCAGCGAACGTTGCGTTCATGAATCCTCGTGTACATCTTTTTTATTAAAAAACTGCGTTATGTGTCTTTATTTTTAGTTTTAATATGCTATTATTTCATTACTGAGTTAATAAAAAATGTATTCACTAAAAAATAAAATAAAATACAGTTGGAATTTTATAACTGTTTCCTTACATTACTCATATTTATGCGAAGATTTAAATTTGCTTTTTAATCAAAGAACTAGGTTGTTAAGATCACTAATTACAAATTAAGAAAACTGAAAAAAGAAAACAATACAAGCGCCAACATATCTTTTATATTTGATATTTACAGATTTTATCTTATTTGTTTCCATTTGAAATATAACATATTTTGAGTGCCTTCAGTTGAAACTACTACAAAAATAGTTTTTATTAAGCTAATTGTAGCTAAAACATTATTTTAACTGTAGGTACATGTTTAGGTAACTTTTTATCATTACAAAATGTTAATCTGTTTTTCTCAATTGATAAATAGGTTTCGTCTATAATTCCACTTTCTGGGGATTTAAATATAAGGAAGTAAGAAAAAAACATCAATTTTAATCAAAATTAACACAACCAGAATTGCTATGATTGACTAAAACAAATAGATACGAATATTTTTGTCATAGATAAACTTGAACTGCATAATGGACATAAATTATTGCAATTGCCACCACATTATTACAATTTTAATGCGATTGAATTCATTTGGGCAGATTTTACATAAAACTACAATAAGTCTGGCAAAATGTGTTAGACTCAGTGAACCACCAATAAAAAGAAATAGTACAATTTTGTAAAAGGTATTTGTGACATAGAAATTGAACCGGTATACATAAAAGTTGGAAACAGTTCTGAATCAGAAAGTGGAGATGAACTAAGAATCATTTAATGAGCAAATAATTTATGTATTTCTGTATAAAAATATGTTTACATTAATAAATTAAGTTAGTGGTACTCATTCAGTTCTTCGTATGAATATAGTTCCTGACATATGGTAAATTGTAAATTGTAAAAACCCAACTGTATAGGACGATATCAAGAGCATGACCTCTAAGTAAAAGTAAAAAGGATAAGACTAATGCAAATTTAGTAACGTTTCAATTTTTTTGTTAATTCTCTATATCACATTTGAGCCCAATGGAGAACCTTCTCTATCTTATGAATTATTGTTATTAAATATTTCTTTATACAAATATTTAAATATTATAGTAAAAACCAACCAATTCCTTTTCATTATCTTATTGTGCCATAACTATCAAACAATCAAATTAAGATCATTTTTTTAAAAATCTCATCAAATTTTTAGTGGATCTTAACAACTAAAAAATATCAAATTCATTCAGAAAAACGTATCGGATCAGCTTAGTAAAAGGCATTTCAAAATATGACATCCACATCCGATCTTATACTATATCACCTTGTATAATTTTAGTTGTGTATGATTTTTTACCTATATAATGAATCTGTGGGCATCATAATATTTATAAGCCCATTACTGCTGGTGGTAAGTTGAAAATGAAAAATTTTGTTTTTATTAATTGTGCTTTAAAGTTTAATGTAGGAATTTCTTTATGTAATGAAGATAAAGTAAACAGTTTTGTTAATACATATTTAAATTTTTCATCTATAACTGTAATTACAAGCGATAATTTGGAAGAAAATTCGATTTTCCAAAACAAATAGTCACCAACATATCAGACCTGAATGTTTTACTTCAGAATTATGGAAACTATATTTTCATAGAAAATAACTTTGAATCATTGAGTAACACATTAAAAATATTTAGTAGTTCTGCCTATTGGCACGGCACCTCGAAATTTTTAGTAATTGTAAGAAACGCAGACAAAACAGAAGTAATGAAGAAGCTATGGAAAGTTAATATTTACAACAGCATTGTGAGTGTTGATTTTACTTTTATTTACGATTCAACAAATGTCCTTTTAACATGTGTGTTAAAATTGACTGAATAATGAGTTTGCTTAAAAAAACCTTTATTTTAAATTCATTTTAAAGAAGAATAACAAAAAGGGAAGGCTATTTGTGCAGCGATAAGAATTGAAAATCTACTTTTTAATAAACGAAAATTAACTACCATCGAAATTTTATTATTAGACTACTTTTTGATGTAAATTGTTTGGTACTAATTTTGTCCCTGAGGGTTGAAACGGAGCCTGTTAATCTTTTAATTGTTTCTACTAAAAGGATACTCAATACAATTTTTTACGAAATTGTAAGAGCACCAAATTTTTTTGAAATCTCTAAATTTAGCTCTTAATTAGCCAACATAATTTTGTGTTTTGTTATAATGGTAATGCCGATTTAAATGCTTTTTGCATTAAAGTCCTGTTTGCAGTACATCAGGAATATTTTTTTCGATATTTGTAATATTACAATATTCACTATTGCTATCACAAAATATATGAATTTTGCTGCTAAAATAAAACTGGTCAATGGGATGCAATTCAGATAGTCGTGCGAAGCAATTGAGATGGAAAAAATCTACCTACTCTGCAAGGAACGCAATTAGGAAATCATGGAAATAGAGTCTAAATCATTTAGTAAATTGTAGATGAGTATGATTTTTTAACTATAAAAAAAATATGTTGTTATTTACTTGTGCTTTAAATTTAAGTGCGATATTTTCTTTATGTTACTATGTTTTACTTTAAAGTTATGAAAATGATCTATTTATAGATAACAATTTCATTCGTTAACACTAATAATATTTTATGGCTCTGCTAATAGGCACAGCACTTCAAACTTTCGAATACTTACTATCAAAAATGCAACAGAAGAAACAGAAGTATTTAAGAAGTTATGGAAAGTTAATATTTATAACAGCATTGAAAGTATTGATTTCAATACCATTTTCTTTTAATTTAAATTGCAAATCCTCAAAAAAGAGCTCATAAAAATAGAAGAAACAAAGAAGATCCATGGGCGCAGGTGCTTAAATATCTACATATATGTATTTGATATTCATGTAAATAATAAAAGAAATACTCTATACATAGTGTATAATTAACTTTAATAACCCACTTTTAAGTTTTTATACATTAGAGTAAAATACCATTTAGATAAACAAATTGATATTGTTTGTGTTAATAGTAAGAAATAAACGAGTACTACCTAGTAGGTAACTGTTGCCAAACTGTCAAATTGTAATTTACGGAAATAAATTGTACGATTAAGAATGGTTCATTTAAGTGAAACAGATCGTATTGAAATATTAATGATGATCGGTTATGGTGATCGGTTCATATCGTGGCCTGCTCGTTCTCCGGATCTAAGCTCATTAGATTTTTTCTTTGGAGTTATCTAAAATAACGTGTTTGCGTTAAACGACCATTGCAGGAATTGAGACAAAGTATTATTGGTGAATGTGAACTAATACGTGGAGAAGTCCTGGAAAGAGTGACTCAAGAATTAGTTAATAGGCTGACATATTGTCAGAAGGTGAACGGAGAGCATTTTGAACATTTTAATTAATTTTGTTTAAATTATTATTCTCATTAGTCTAAAGTAAATAAATGTACTTATTCTTCTACTAAAAGCGAGTTATTTCTCGTTTTTACAAATTATTTCCACTAAACCCAGTATGTACAAATTCGAGACATAACAAGCTTTTTCAAAATCTACGGGGTCTCATTTATATAAAAAAGTTTAGGGTTTTTCCGGTTAAACCAGGAGTATATTATTAGCAAAAAAATGTACATCAGATGCATTTTGGCCCATTGCACTTACCTACAAAATTTCATAAATATCGTCCGTTTTGTTTTAAAGATATTTACTTGGTTGAATACTTTATCCGAACCCTGTATAACTCTTACAAATAATCATCTAATTCTGATCTGGTATTTTAACATTAAAACTATCATTTCATAAAAATAGGCAATTGTAAAAATTCATAAATTGTCTTCGTTTAGAACGAATTATTTAAAAAATAGCTTGTCTAAATTTAACCGTTTGTTAATAATGATTTAAATTCCGTTTTGATTTCGTAGGTGAGTTTTGACTTTTTCTTTGTCCACTTCTTGCACGGGAAAAATGTTTAAGGACCTCTTTGGCGATTCAACCAAAATCAAGTTCGTGTCACGGTTTTTTCAAATAAGGTCTATTTTATTATTTTTATTATCTCGAGATGGTGATATGATATAATCATCATATGGAGATCAGGTGTAGCTCTACTGTAAGAATCAGACAGGCTTGGTTAGGAAGCATCTGTACATTTGTTTGTTTTGTGGACTGGAATAGTCGAAGCTAAGGACAATCGCTAATCTTCTTGTACGATTTTTTTTACTTCCACGTTTTATCGAGGCCTGAATGTTCTCTATAAAGTTCGATCACTTAGTCAGTCATACGCACTATCTTAAGAGTTAATAATAAATTTAAATTCATTTCCTGATTGTAGACTTTTATATTTATTCTTGCTTCCCTTTAACGACGTGTGTCATACCAATTCGTACATTTTCTGTTTTATTTCTTCATCCAAACTAGTGGGAGTAGCTTACTAACAAATCCCATAGTCATCCCGAGAATTAGAAATTTAGAACAGAAATAAGGAAATCACAGCCTGGTTTTAAATTTGTGATGTTTTAGTAAAAACAGAATCAGATAAGAAATCTAAAAGGTTAGTCCAAAAATCAGATTGACCCGAATGACGCTATTAATGTCGACTCTAAACTTTTTTTTCATTGTAGATTGGAAGAGTGTATTATTTAAAATGTGTATTATATTTCTAATTTCAAATAGTACAAATTTATTGAATTATCCGGCCAAGAAACTTTTCCAGCATCGTTCACAAAATATAACATAACTAAAAAAAACATACGTATCTACTTTGAAAAATATTAAAGTAATTATTTTTTTACAATACTATATTTTCCTCTTCTACGTTATAGTTTTTAGTAGCAGTACTAAATATTATAAGTCTTGTAGTACCGCGTTTTTGTCGATAGGAGTTGATGTACCTACTTTTCACCAGTCAGTATACCAACTGCCATCACTGTATAAGGTTGCGTTCTGTTTTTATAATTTTTTTTGGTTACTGTAAGGTTAAACGCTGCCTACGAATATGTTGGATGATCGACGACGGACCATCGAAGAAGTTGTGGAGAAATCTGGAGTGACTTGTAGTTTAGTACAGAGAATTTTAAGTGAAAATTTGGGGATGAGAAGGGTGGCTGCAAAATTTGTCCTTCGAGTGCTGACTCCACACCAAAAACAAGGCCGCGTGGAAGCATGCTCTGCTTTGAACGAAGAGTTACAAAATGTCCCAAACTTTGTTTCCATGGTAATTACAGGTGATGAATCATGGTGGTATGGATATCATACTGAAACTAAGCAACAATCAAGCCAATAAAATACTCCAAATTCGCCTTGCCATAAAAAAAAACCTCAGGTGAGGTCAAACTTTAAGAAGATGCTCATTTGTTTTTTCGATGTGAGAGGAGTCATTCATTTAGAATTTGTTCCACTGGGTTAAACAGCTAATCAGGCATTTTACCTTGAAGTTTTGAAAAGATTGGGCAAGAATTTATGGCGTAAAAGGCCTGATTTGTGGCAGTCGGGGGACTAATTTTTTCACCACGACAACGCCTCCGCTCTCACAGCCATTTCTATGAGCCGATTTTTGACCAAAAATGGTATGACCACTGTGCCATACCCACTCTATTCACCTGATCTAGCCCCCTGTGACGAAGAAGAAGAAAAAAACGACGGAGGCACTGTCAGGCATCACAAAAGAGGAATTTCAAGGATGTTTCGAACAGTGGAATTAAAAATTGTACAAGTGTATTAACTGCAATGGAGAGTACTTTGAGATTAAATGTTTTTTGAAGAAAAATTCAATAAATGATTTTGTACAAAAATAGTTCGGTTTCTTTTGGGTACTCTCTCGTACATAGATTCTGTGGAAATACTTAAGGCTGTACTCGAATCCATGCAAGTGACAGAGAACGCGTTATGAAAGAGTAAGAAAGCATTACTAATATCTTGAAGTAGGGATACATCGAGGTGGGAACATCGTACATTATTGTGCTCTCTCGGTTATCTGATTATATATTATTATTCATATTCTTTTATTCATTAAGGTTTTGCCTATTACCTTTTATATTTTAAAGTTACTATTTTCGGTTACATCCTGTATACTTGTATTTCATATAAATCTGAAAGTTTTCAATTAATCTTCATTCCCTTCTAGGATTGCTTATATATTTTAGATAACTATGGTGCGAAGCCATTTTGTTCTTAAGAAAAACCACCTGTTAATACACGTATTTAATTACTGGATTCAAGTCATACATGAAAGTGGTTGTATGAAAACGCGGTGCGGTTCAAAAGAGTGGTAAAAAAGTTCATCAAAAAATTCTCCATTAGAAAACTAGATTTAGCATTTTTTAAAACCGCTTGTATATTTCTATTTTCTGCTTGGTGGCTTCAACCATTGTATTTATGTTTGAATTGAAAAAGTAAATTTAAATAAATAAATAAACGTCTAAGTTTTACTGGTTTTTTAGTTTTTACTTTACAAAATATTCCTCTTGACACTCTATGCACTTTTTCAAGCGACTAACCCAGGTGGTATGTCCATTACGGTATTTTTAAAACCTTCAGATGCATCTTCTTGAAAAACGTTGACCACGCAATTGATTTCCGATTTTTCGAAAAAATCGCTAATATCACAACTTTCGATACAACCTCACTTTTTTGAAAAAATACAATTCATAAAAAGATGTTTCTGGTTAATTTTGTGTACGCCTGCCTCTCATTGGATATATTGTTTTCTCAAATTTGAAGAATTAAATCGCGAAAATTGTGAACGAAAATTGGTGATTTTACACATGCTATGCTTAGGTCTAAAATAAAGAACGAAATGACGTATTTAATCTTACTCTATAAACCCTGAAAATTTTAACAAAATTGCTTCAGTATTTTTCTCAAAAATCGAGAAATACTAGATCCATATTTTGGCACTTTTTTGAAGCGTTCGGACTTCTCTCTTAATTGGCGTAGTTAGTATGATATTTCGGTATCTAGCGTATCGATTTCGTATCAACAATTTGTAGAAATTCCATCATTTATCGAATCCATCGAAGGTTAAACTTCTGCATCATCGAGAGTTGAGACTTTCATTGCCCAAATCTATAGGGATAACGTACCAGGGAAGACAATAACGAATACAGTCAACGCCTATATGGAATATGAAGAAAATAATTGTTCTTTTTATGTATGACCAATTTATGTCGCTTTCAACTATATATTAAGGAAATTCAAAATATTTGTATTACATAACGAAAATATGACTCAATATTTTAATGGTGCACCCTAATTTGACAGAGATGTAAATGACTTTTAACAGGGGTGAATAATCATTAATAATTTAAATTAATTGTTCAACTCTTACTTTGTGGAAACTATCGATAATAAATATGAAAAGATAAATTTATATTTATCTGAATTTCCCCAGTATTACAATGCTTTTTAAGTTATATTCAATCGTCCAAGGTTTGGTAATTTTGACATATAGAATTTTGAAGATTTGACAGAATTTTTTATAAGCGTAAATAACTTCATATTGTAAATATATTAATCGATCATTATTAAGCAATATGTACAACAAAATTATTCTTTTCATAAAAATATTTTTGTTTTATAGGCATTTAGTCCAAAAGGTAATCCAAGATAATTGAATATCCCAGGTTTAATTGTTCATTCAATTTAGTGTCAATGAGGTGTTTTGCATAAAGTGACTTATCTGGTATAAGATCATTAGTGTTCACAGTACCTTATATATATATAAATGAAATAATCCAAATAACTTTCAAAATACATATTGTAGAAATTTATATGTGGGAGCATTGATTTCTTCGAGTGGAGTGTAACTTTTTATTGCAAGTTCCGCAAATATATAAACTCCACGTGACTATTTTCTTTAATAAAAAATACGCCATTAGAAGAAACACATCTTCTTTATTCCAACAAGTAATTATGAGAAACAGGTTATTGTGGTGCAAATTCTATAGAACTACAAATATACGTGAGCATTTTTATCACTGTGGGCACAAAATTTTCACTCACTTCATTACTTATTATTATTAGCATATTTATTTTTTGTTTCTGAAGAGGCATTAAATGGGTTTTTTAGATTCAAATTAACAATTTTTACTTTGTCAAACAGCTT
Source organism: Hermaeophaga mercurialis (assembly GCA_951812935.1). NCBI lineage: Eukaryota > Metazoa > Arthropoda > Insecta > Coleoptera > Chrysomelidae > Hermaeophaga > Hermaeophaga mercurialis. Next base: position 4,638,569 of record OX638360.1, on the reverse strand, counting down.
TTTACAAACTTCGTGTGGGTGGTTCAAGACTACTCTCTTTGGGTCCTTAGGAACCACTAAATAAGCGAGCGTGTGTGTGTACACTCTTTGGTGTATTCGGCACAACTGATTTCGCGGGCTTAAATTGGAGTTGATTGCGAGATGCATGAGAAAGAAGAAAGAAGTCGGTTCTGATTGGTTGAATGTGAGGTCAGAAAGTGCGATTCCTGAGAGTTTTGTATGTGGAATATGGAAAGTATACAGGGTAGAATAAAGAGAATTGATTATTGTTTCTAGTTGTTTAAAATAAATTAATTTTAAACACATATTTACTAAATTTAATTATTTACAAAGTTAAAACAAATTCCAAGACAATTGTTAATATTTAAAACTGCAACTTGGGAAGATTTGTATTCCATTTTTATTAGACATTTTTCAGATCAGAGAGATAAAACTTGTTTGAATAAGGATTTGCTAATGATCAAACAAAATTATAAAGAAAAACATATTTAACACATATAATATAACAACCTGATCGTGAGATGAGCGAGAAAGGGAATCATTTTGAGTGGTTGAAAGTGAGGTCAGAAAGGGCGAATCCTGATAGTTTTGTATATAGAATATAGAACGTTCTGGAACACATGTGGAGTGAACCAAAGAATTGAATAATGTTTTTACTGGTTTAAAATATATTTTAAACAATTTTTATGTACTCTTCTTCTTTCGCTAACTATATTAGACATTAAAAAGTTTTAATCACCTCCTGATGATTCGAACACAAACAGTGAAACGCAAATTCGATTTGGTGTTAGTGGTTCGAGACTCAAATCTTACTCGTACATTTATGACGTCTATATACAGGGTGAGTCATAATTATTGAGACATAGGCTAAGGGCAGGTTATTTAGACCAAAATATGGCGATAGGACCAAATATGCCTTAATAAAATATTGCGTTAAAGTTGAAATTTCTTTTTCGTTTTTTCTGATGACACAGTATACTTATCAATTGTTATCGAAATCGGCACAGATACATAGCTTTGGACAAGGAATGTTATTTTATGTATTATTTCACATTTTGTTACAGGGGACGCCACGTGAATGATTCCTATTGATGAAATTAATTGGTAGCTTTTTTTGACGAAACTTTTTAGTGATTTTGATTAGAAAATATGATGTAAACATAATATTGGTACTTTTGTTTAAACACGATAATTTCACCCGTTTTCTAGAAAAACGCAATTGAACAGTTCAGAATCACAGAAGGGGATTTCCCAGCGATAACTATTTCGACAATTAAAAACCCATTTTCTGGTAAACATAATATTCTTAATAAAATTTCGGTCATCATTATGCTTATTCAGAATACGTTAGCAGAATTGTAACCGTCGTGGGAGATCTCTTGGAAGAAAATTTTGAACAGGAGTGAAGTGATAAGGGTAGAACTTTTCTTTTGTTAGAATTCTAATAATAGACGACTGACTTACTCCTGTTGTTGCTGCCAGTTGACGTGAACTTGCTTCAGGATTTTATCTACTCGAGCCAAAATTTCATCTTCTTCATTAGGTGTGAATTGTTTCGGACAACCTCCCAGATTGTTACTATGAAATGACCCGGTTTCACCCAAACGACGAAATAGATTTGCAAAAGTTTTGTGATTTGGTTGCCTTCTGTCTGGATATAACAATTCATACCTTCTGGCTGCAATGCTATCACAAAAGTTTTCTTGTGCGTATACACAAACCATATCCGCAATTTTTCATTAGTAAAATGATTGCGACGAAGCATTTCAATCGACAAAGCTTTATAAAATACAATAGACTAAAATCTCACAGCAAAAATAATTCACTGACAAGAAATTACATTTACCAGTAACAATTATCTGACAGTCAAAATCACACTTTTCATAATTGAAATAATATTTAAAATCCCCTTCTTTTACTCTGAACTGTTCAGTTGTGTTTTTCTCGAAAACGGGTGAAATTATCGCGTTTAAGTAAAAGTATAAATTATGTTTACATCTTATTTTCTAATTAAAATCACTAAAAAGTTTCGTCAAAAAACCTACTACTCAATTTCATCAATAGGAATTATTCACGTGGCGCCCCCTGTAACAAAATGTGAAATAATACATAAAATAATATTCCTTGATAAATATACTGCGTCATTATCAGAAAAAAACGAAAAAAAAGTTCAACTTTAACGCCCTATGTCTTATCCCACAGCAATATTTTATTAAGGTATATTTGGTCCTATCGCCATATTTTGGTCCAAATAACCTGCCCTTAGCCTATGTTCCAATAGTTATGACTCACTCTGTATAATTGAATTTACTATCTAAATGTAAAAATACAATGTATATTATTTTTTCCGGAACAAATCATCAAAAAAAAAAAAATTAATTAACGAACTAGGGCCAGAAAAATAATTTATATTGCTAACATTTACTAAATACTGTGTATTTAGTTAAGCGACCTTTTGTTTAATTTTACAATATATTTATAAAGTTCAAATTTAAAATGTGCGCCGAATTAGTAAAAAAACCTTGAATGCATACTCAACTAAAATTAAAATGGTACTTTATCTTACTTTGTTATAGTTGAAGTCTCTCTATTATGTCAAGTTGCCTATATCAACATTAATACAGTGTTTTGAAAGCAATATAGAAATGCAGCAGCGTTAACTATTATTACATTAACGTCAAGTTTACAATGAAAATGAAATAAAACTGTCGATTAACATGGATACAATTTAACTACCGTAGAACATTTGTAAAACAAACGTCTTATCTTAAAACTAAAAATCAATAAAATATAACAGAGCCGTTTCCGCAAAAGAATCTTATTTTCTAGAATGTTTTAATACAACACTTATATTTATTTCAAATTTACAAATTCAATAGTTCATAAGCGTCCCAAAAAACATAAATCTTTTTTAATATACAATTAATCGTTTTGTAAAATATGTGACTGATATTTTGTGAACTTATTTTAAACACTGTTAAACAGCTGTGGAAATTTCACTTGCAGACAAATATTTATTACTAGAACGTACTAATTAACCCATGAACAGGTAACACCTATTAGTTCATCGTTGTAGTTTGAATAAAATATGGACTCGCTATTGAAATCATTAATTTAATTTAATTTTTCGTTGTTAATTTACCTACTTATTTTTTCACATATCATTGTTAATTTTTTTAAACTCCTCGTCCAAATAAATCGTTTGGAGGAGGTCTTTATTAGTTGAATTGAGAATTTTTTTTATAGGAAAGACCATTTATAATTTTCAAAGAGGAATCTCCTCCCAAATTTTTTCACCTGAATTTAGAAATAACTTGTTTATAAATATATTACAAAATCAACAAGGTAAAATTCTTTTCAATGATCCAGTTATCGAAACAAGTATAGATAGTTATTTTTAGTGTATTGATATTATACACTTAAATATTTTGTTCTCGGAATTCATTTAATTTTACAGTGGGATTTGGTGGTCCTCGACTAGGAAATTTTACTTGGTTTCGATGTTCGAAATAAATGTATTGATTTACGACTTTCTTGTTCTTGCTTAGACCTATAACTACATTTTCTAGTAGCGTACATATACAGAGTGAGCCACAGAAAACAGTCCACTCCGATATTTGGCAGTATTCATTAGATTTTATAGAAATGCTGAAACACGTCGATTTTTGTTCTAAGGGGAACACATTTTTACGATACAGACATCTGCCATTTGTCAACCCCCTCCCTTCCACTTCCCCAACCACTTCATTTTAAACAGAGAATATACCATGTGTGGTACATCATTAGAAAGGTATTTACATGGAGTATTCAGGCATATGATCATCCATAATTTTTTTTCGATATTTACACCGTTTTTGCAAAAAATGTCAAATAATTTAAAGTACTACACCTCTTAAAAATGAAACGCACCGCCTATGTTTTGCTAATGTTTTAACTGTTTCTTTCACATCAAAAGTAAATTAAAACAAATTTTGTAAAAAATTAGTAATTTGATACTAAGACGGTTTGTTTAATATTGCTGTTAGTTAATCAATTTAGGTAGTTTTTGAATACTTCTAAAATGGTATTTTCTATTGTAGAACGAGTTGAGATAATTTCTATATTTTTTGAAAACGTTAAGAGTGCAATAAGAACAGCAAATTTATTTAATCAGCTTCATGAAGACAAACAACTTCATCACTCATACGTACTACAGCTAGTGAGAAAATTTCGTCAAACAGGTTCAGTAGCTAATAAAAAAGCACTATGAAAATCGTGTTAGGATTGAAGCGGCAGAAATAGCAATTTTAGGTCATATTAATTTAGATCCTACAACAAGTACAAGAAAATTAGCTGAATAATCTTTTTTCCCGCACTACCGTTCGTAGGGTTTTGAAACATCATAAATTTGATCCCTACAAGATATATTTGGTACAGGAAATAAATGAAGATGACCCAGATGATCTGTTTTTCCAATAAGACGGCGCACCTCAACATTATAGTAGAGCTATAAGGCAATATCGTAATGAACGGTTTCCTAGGCAATGGATTGTAAGAAGAGGCTTTATTGAATGGCCTGCAAGATCTCCCGATTTAACGCTCTTGGATTTCTTTTTGTGGGGATATTTAAAGAGAAATATTTATAAAACCGAACCCGCATCGTTGGAAGAACTAAGACGACGAATAGTAAATGAATGTAGTCTAATAAGTGAAATGCTTCAAAACGTTTGACGTAATTTCGAACAGCGACTCTATAATTGTATGGAAGTCGATGGACACCATTTTGAACATCTAATTCATTAATTCATTATTAATTTGAGTAACCTGTTTTATGTATCATAACTTCTAATTTAGTTTATATCAGTTATATTACAATTAATTATCATATTGTTTTTGTAGTAGTAACAAATTACTAATTTTTTGCAAAATTTGTTTTAATTTACTTTTGATGTGATATGCCAGAATAGTACATGTAAATACCTTTCTAATAATGTGCCACATATGGTATATTCCCTATTTAAAATTAAGGGGATGGGGTTGACAAATGGCAGACGTCTGTAACCTAAAAATGTGTCCCCCTTAGAACAAAAATTGACGTGTTTCAGCATTTCCTTAAAATCTAATTAATACTGCCAAATATCGAGGTGGACTGTTTTCTGTGGCCCACTCTGTATAAATAAAAGTAGAAACTCAAAACGAATGTTTTAACTGTTCCTTAGAAAAGTGTGTCAAATGTAAAAGTTCAAAAGTTATCCGCCTCGAAACATATAAGCAGAATTGATAAAACACCCTGTAATGAGATTATAAAGAGCAGAACTGTTATTATATGAGTTACTTGAAACCAGCTTACAAAGTTAGAGTATGGTTCTAGGCGACACCCTGTAAAACTATAAAGTTTTTATTGAATCGCTCTCATAACACATAAAATATTGGGTGTGTAACAGAAAATTTGAATTCTTGATTGGCAGTGAAAAAAAAACATAATTATCAGATTTGAAAAAAGAATTGGAAAACAGAAAAAGTGGCATGCTTTTTCAATTTCGTTACTATACTCAAACAAATAAGGATTGAGTGTTCGCTCACTTTCAAATAATCGAAATTATGCACATTTTTAATAAAATTTTTATTTCATTAAGGATTAAACAAAATAGGAAACTGTTTTCATAAGAAATGAAATTTAAGTTAAAAAGTTTTACTATAGTAAAATTAAATAATCGTTCTGTGGGAATCGTTATCAGTTTTAGTATAAATAAAGAGACAAAAGTGCAATTTGGGCATGTATTTTTCCATTTCAAAAGAAATGAAAATAATAGTAGTGTAATATCTAATTCAAACCAGATTTTTCGTTGCCATTAAATTGTAGTTAATTCCAATAATTTGGAGGAAAGCGGCAAAGGGAAACTTTAACGAAAAAAAGAAGATTATATAAATATTAAAGTAATTTACATTGTTAACAGTTGTCAGAGCTGTATAATAACATAGTTAGAAAATAAGTTAGACGAGACAAGTAGACAATATACCGATATACCCACATGAAAGGTTTTATTTACAAAAAGGTAATTGTATGGAATGGTCAGGCGTACAACTTTTAAGAATGGTTAGAAGAATACGGGAACACAACCGAAGAATTGGTAAGAGATAATCTAATTTAGGAATACATGCAGTAAGACGATATATTGACAAAGAAGAAAATAATAAAAACAATAGTGTAAATTGAATAAGAAAAGAAACAAAACAAGAGGATGGAATAATAGAGGATCATAATTGAGACCCCTAGTTACAAAGTCGACCATCTCCACTTTGATACATTCCGAGAAAAAGACGTTTTTCTGTTGTTGTTATAAGCGCTCGACTTTTTGATCCAATTTTTTTTTTATAATTTTCTTCAAAATGAGATATAATAGTAAGCAAAAGGGTTTTTGTCTAACTATATTGGTTATATTAAAAAAATGAACTCAAAAATGTTGTAGAGCCGGTTTTGTAACTAACATGGCATTATGGTCGACTTTGTAACTAACAGAACTGGATATGGTCGATTATGTAACAAACTTTTTTAAGGTAAATAGTGAAATAAAAAGCATTCTGTTTATAAGTCCAATTTATTTTAAGAACAAAAAGTAATACTTAGTACTAATTTGCCATCAAACAGCAAAAAAATGTAAATACAACGTTAAAAAATTTATTGAAATGTTAAAAAATGTAAAAAACATTAAAAAGGTAAAAAAAACGTTAAACAATGTAAAAAAATGTTTACAAAAATTTTTCTTTACAAAGTACTCCCTGAGGCACAATAAATTTCTTCTTCTGGTTCAAAATCCTCGTTGAAACACTCACAAGGTTCATCATCACCAGATTCGTTTCTCTCATCATTATCATTATTGTCTTGTGGATCTACTTCCTCACCAGAAATTGAATTTTTATTCAATACTTTCTTGTACCAATTGATTCCTTCGATTTCCAGCAATGCCCAATCACTGCCAAAATGCTTAATCAAGAGGTTTTCAACATCCCTTAATTTTAACTTTTTCACTTCAACCCCAATTGGTATTTTGGAAGGATTTGCCATTGAGAAGCAAATGCCTTGTTTGGTGATGATTTTTGCAACCCCAGTATCTATGTTGTAAGATATGTCTCCTCTAACAAGAATTCTGATTGGCTGAGAAGCAACTTGACCCCTTCCAAGCTCTCTTCTGATTGGCTATTTTGGATATGGTCGGTTTTGTCACAAAATGCTCAAAAAAATGGTCGATTTTGTAAATAACCACTACTTTTAAAATTAAATTACTACAATTTTTAGTTGGTTTTGTGACAAACTGATCACACCATTCGATTCCTTGGAAAAAATACTATAAGAATCCGATCTTAACTCGATTTCGAAAAAATGGTCGATGGTCGACTTTGTAACTAGGGGTCTCAATTAATGTAGAACCAGTTAAACCAAAAAAATCAAGTGGAAGATGTGATACTGAGAAATTTATGTTTAAAATTGAAACGAGAAAAAAAGTGGAGAAAAAGGTGGGTACAAGTAGATTATCCAACAAAGAAATGTTCAACAACAAACGCCAATTACAATGGATGTAAAAGATTTGATCATTTTAAGAGTTAATATAAGAATATGAAGAGAATATTTACTGCAAAATATCCACAACATACAGTGAGGGATAAATTGGATTACGACGAATCCAAATTTATAATTAAAAGTAAACAAAGCGTAGAACCATGAATAATTCAATTAAAAAAGTTTTAGTAAACTTAACAATATAATTATTGAAAATAAAATAAATTAAGAAGGAAAAAGTCTAAATTTATATTTAGGATTTTGTAGCTGAAATTGGTGGTTGCTATTTAGAGACGGGGTTAGGCATAATCGAAAATCGATCGAAGTCTAGAAAAAAGTACGAAAAATTGAAAGAAATAATGTTTTAGGGGTAAACGATTCAAATTATTACCTCTATATTTATAAGTCAGGAGTTAATGCTGTTAAAATAATATTTTATCAAAAGAAAGGATTTGTTATAGGAATTATGATTAAACAAAAATCCATTATCCTCGGATAAGTGATTTAGGATAAGGTTAATTCATTTGTGAAACGCTAAAAATAATTTGTAAAAGTAAAAGTTTATTTACTCCTACAGTTGGAAAGCACAAAAAGATTCATGATATTTTTAAATGGATTAAATGATTAAGCCATTATCGATTAGGAGAAATAGGTTTAGAAATGCTGCAATAACCAATATTTTATAGATCCAATAACAAGAAGTTGACTTTGGATAATGCTAGAATCCATAGAAACTCAAAATTTAGGATAAAAAGTACTACAGGCAAGAGCAAATTATCATAGGACGAATAGAAGAAAAACTAAACCGTACTAGAGGACTTACCCGGAAACTACAACATCAGAAGGAGCGGGAGAACCAACTAGAGGTACCCTCACAAAGATAGTATAAAGAAAACTCAATCGATCAGTGGGAGCGTGGATTAGCCACACCAGAGGACAACAGGACTGGTAGGAAAGATCCAGATCAGGAAACACCACCAGCATTTGGGAGCATCGCGCGTAGCCGAAGGCCATGGATCAGGAGGAGAAATATTTAATTTACGAGGGAATACATTATTTAGTTAGTATTTGTTAGATGATAGTAATAAACAAATGTGTTAAAATTAATCAAATTTTAGATTAATCAGTTAAGCTGATACTGTACCCAAGCAACATATTTAGTACCTGCTACGTGGTAGCGACTAAATATGTCACTACATAGTGGCGGAAATGGTACCTATGTATCTCAAAGTACCTTTTGCTACTTTTATGTTATATTAGCCATCTACAAGGTGGCAAATTTTAACCGTTGTGTCTTTTAAAGTATTCGCTACGATAAAATAACAATCGTAACCATCCTAATGGAACTGTATGGTAGCAGTTTCTACTTTGCTACTACAAAGATCCTGATAAAGTGCAGTACGACTTTTTCTCGCCACCAAGATCCTATTTGCCACTTTATAAGTACATTTACAAAAAAGTAAATTTGAACCAAACGCTAGTTAAAAATTTACCATATTCATACTTTTTGAAGAATAAATTACAATTTCTCTATATCCTGTTTAATATTGAACTACATATATAAATATTTTGATGCTTAAAATATCTTTCAATTATTCTTAAAAATATCGATACTCTATATATTGATATTATATTGTCAGTGTTATTCAGTTTGTTCTATTACTTATGTAAAAAATTACAAACTATTACGAAAGAAAATATAGTCATGCAACTTAACCATGATTTCTGAAAAATTACGGATTCTCCAGCAACCAATATTTTTGTTCGATACCCAATCAAAGTATCGATATTTGAAAAATCGATTTTATCTATTGACAATTGACATGTAGGTCTAGGTTAAATTAGAATTGTTAAATGGCTTATTGGTGTATGTAATTAACAGATAAATTAAATTTCGCTTGGTTGTTCGCTGTTTTTTCAGTTTTCTATAAAAAGTAATGAAAATGTATCAGACGAATTAATTTGGAATCCATTTTGTTAAATTTGATGTTACTAAATAGTATAATGATACCATAAAGTAGCGATTTGTAGTATAATTCACTATATGGTGGCATGTGAAAGAAGCGGCTACTTTCAAGAGACCACAGTCTTCTACTGGGGGGTACCCGGGTTCTATGTATGATACTTAAAGTTTCTATACTTTTAAGTTCCCTCCCAAGCAACACATTTAGTACCTGCTACGTGGTAGGGACTAAATATGTCACTCCATAGTGGTTTGCCTTAGTTGCCACTAAGTCATAGGAACGGATTGAATCCGTTCCTGGTACCAAAGTGGGGAACAAATGTCACGTAGCCAAGTCGTATTTGCTACGTTCCGGCTACAGTCCCTACAACTTCATGGAACCTCGCGGCTACGTTGTAGAAACATTCCAGGGTAGTTCCCGTGTAGTAGCGTTCACTTCCGATATTTTCCATGTTTGTTGTCTTTGTTTCTCATATTTCTGAATAATACTTTTATCTCAACTTAACTTGTTCTTCCATTCACTAAGGTTTCCATAACATCATAATTTTAAACTTATACTTAATATGGCGGTAATTGATAATATCTATATAATTCATGTGTTGTTCATATCGGATACAAATTTTACAAACGAATGAAAGTTTATCGTAAATTTTTGAAAATTAGGTTGAAAAAATAAAAGCGCCTTCAATATATACACTTATTAAATAAAATATACTTAAATATCATAACAAATTTTCTTCTTTTTTATATATATTTGTATAAATGTATAATTGGAGAAAGTATGATAAGATTCTTTTGTTATTTTATCCAAAATAGCATTTATATTAACACTTTTTGAACTTAAAAATAATGGTGTGTTTCCATATTTTAATTTTTTAAATGGCGGAAATGGTACCTCTGTACCTCAAAGTACCTTCTGCTACTTCTATGTTATATTAGCCATCTATAAGGTGGCAAATTCCAACCTTTTTGTCTTTTAAAGTATTCGCTACGATAAAGTAACAATCGGAACCACCCTAATGTAACTATATGATAGCAGTTTCTACCTTGGTACTACAAAGATACTAATAAAATGAAGTACGAATTGTTTTCGCCACCAAGGTCCCATTTGCCACTTATAAGTACATTTACAAAAGTGTAAATTTGAACCAATGGCTAGTTAAATATTTAACATATTCGAACATTTTGAAGAATAAAATTAAATTTATTTATGCTCTATTCCATATTGATCTTCACATGTAAATGTTTTGATAGTGAAACTATATTTAAATTATTCTTAAAAATATCGATACTCTAGGTATCGATATTATATTGTAAGTGTTATTCAGTTTGTTCTATGACTTGTGTAAGAAATTACAAACTATTACATCCGAATATATAGTCATGCAACTTAACAATGGATTGTCAATAATGACGAATTCTGCAACAACCAATATTTTTGTCCGATACATTATCCAAGTATCGATATTATCGATTATCGATTTTTTCTACTGACAATTGACATTGTAGGTTAAGTTAGAACTAGACGGTATTGGCCGTTTGTTATTTTTTTAAGTTTTCTGTAAAAAGTAGATGAATATCTATAAGACGTTTTCTTTCGAATTGATTTGGAAGCCATTTTGTAAAATTTGATGTTACTTAATAGGATAATGATACCATAGAGTAGCGATTTTAAGTATAATTCACTATATGGTGGCATGTGTAAGATGCGGCTACTTTCAAGAAAACACAGTCTACTCCCGGGACGTACCCGGGTTCTATATATGTTACTTAAAGTTTCTTTTCTCTTAGGTCCCCTTGTTTGTACCAGGTACGTTCCTAGAACCGCTATCTGGGACTATGAAGTACCACATCTTGTAAGTCACAATTTAGTTCCACAAACTAGTAACTGCCTCGGAAATTTGCCGTTTTAAAGTAGCAGCGGTTTTAAAAGCTGTTTGAAGAGTAGCTGGGTAGTTGCACTGAATTTAAAAATGTCTTCAAGGTGGCGGACCTTTGTTGTAGCCAATTTAAGTAGCAAATAGGTAGCTGCTACAGCTTTTCAGTACTAGAAAGTTATTAATCTTTTTAAGTTAAAAAATAGGTAACAGGTTGGAACCATTTACTTTTATAAAGTTCCGGTTTCTATACTACCAGTTCCCGAGACTAAATGTGTTGCTTGGGTTGATTATTAAATTTCATTAATTATCAGATTTAACACTATTAATTGACGAATTTAGAAAATACTGGGCAAGCTATAACTTACTAAAAGAACTCTAATATAATAATAGTCGAAAAACTAGTTAAACTTCAACTGACTTCATAAATCTACTATTGAACTCAACTTTTGGCTCTAATTCTTTGCCTGCCGGACACAATGCTCCTATTAATTAGCCACATTATTAGTACTTCCACATTTTGTGACTTAGATGAATCCTTAAAAGACTGCTTTCCTTGAGTATCGATTCTTTGAATAATACTCCTTTTATGACTTTTTTATTATTAACAAAGTTTCGATTTTTTACAAATCTAACAATATCCTGCTGCGTTGAATATTTCGTGGTATTACAATACTGCATGAAAAAGAAAATACTAAAAAAAATATGTGACTTCACGCTTAGTGTTCTCATAACAATAATGAAATTAGAACACGTGCTTAAAAAATTTCAAAATACCCCTCATATATTTTCCGAACAGATCTTTGCATTTAAAAAAAAATTGTTTTTAGGATTTTTCCGATTGTTGAGTGTGTATATTTAAAAATAAATCTAAATATTAAGACATTTTATATTTCTCAGAAAATAATTATTACTAAAATTTCTAAATTTTTATGGTATTTTTGGCTGTTACATTCCCCTCACCCTTAAAGCGGGTCTATTTTTTGACTCACAAATACTACTGCAGGACCTCTGACCCAATCCTCCATTATCCCGCGAATACATACCCAAGCAACATATTTGGTATCAGGAACAGATATTATAGAAACCAGAACTTTATAAAAGTAAATGCTTCCAACCTGTTACCTATTTTTTAACTTAAAAGAATTAATAACTTTATGGTGCTGAAAAAGTGTAGCAGTTACCTATTTGCTACTTAAATTGACTACAACGAAGGTCCGCCACCTTGAAGACATTTTTAAATTTAATGGAACTACCCGGCTACTATTAAAATAGCTTTTAAAAAAATACTATTTTGAAACGGCAAAGCATTGAAGCAGTTACTAGTTTGTGGAACTAAATTGTGATTTACAAGAGATGGTACTTTACAGTTCCAGGCAGCGGTTCTAGCAACGTACCTCGAATAAGCAAGCCCAAGCAACACATTTAGTCTCGGGAACTGGTAGTATAGAAACCGGAACTTTATAAAAGTAAATGGTTCCAACCTGTTACCTATTTTTTAACTTAAAAAGATTAATAACTTTCTAGTACTGAAAAGCTGTAGCAGCTACCTATTTGCTACTTAAATTGGCTACAACAAAGGTCCGCCACCTTGAAGACATTTTTAAATTCAGTGCAACTACCCAGCTACTCTTCAAACAGCTTTTAAAACCGCTGCTACTTTAAAACGGCAAATTTCCGAGGCAGTTACTAGTTTGTGGAACTAAATTGTGACTTACAAGATGTGGTACTTCATAGTCCCAGATAGCGGTTCTAGGAACGTACCTGGTACAAACAAGGGGACCTAAGAGAAAAGAAACTTTAAGTAACATATATAGAACCCGGGTACGTCCCGGGAGTAGACTGTGTTTTCTTGAAAGTAGCCGCATCTTACACATGCCACCATATAGTGAATTATACTTAAAATCGCTACTCTATGGTATCATTATCCTATTAAGTAACATCAAATTTTACAAAATGGCTTCCAAATCAATTCGAAAGAAAACGTCTTATAGATATTCATCTACTTTTTACAGAAAACTTAAAAAAATAACAAACGGCCAATACCGTCTAGTTCTAACTTAACCTACAATGTCAATTGTCAGTAGAAAAAATCGATAATCGATAATATCGATACTTGGATAATGTATCGGACAAAAATATTGGTTGTTGCAGAATTCGTCATTATTGACAATCCATTGTTAAGTTGCATGACTATATATTCGGATGTAATAGTTTGTAATTTCTTACACAAGTCATAGAACAAACTGAATAACACTTACAATATAATATCGATACCTAGAGTATCGATATTTTTAAGAATAATTTAAATATAGTTTCACTATCAAAACATTTACATGTGAAGATCAATATGGAATAGAGCATAAATAAATTTAATTTTATTCTTCAAAATGTTCGAATATGTTAAATATTTAACTAGCCATTGGTTCAAATTTACACTTTTGTAAATGTACTTATAAGTGGCAAATGGGACCTTGGTGGCGAAAACAATTCGTACTTCATTTTATTAGTATCTTTGTAGTACCAAGGTAGAAACTGCTATCATATAGTTACATTAGGGTGGTTCCGATTGTTACTTTATCGTAGCGAATACTTTAAAAGACAAAAAGGTTGGAATTTGCCACCTTATAGATGGCTAATATAACATAGAAGTAGCAGAAGGTACTTTGAGGTACAGAGGTACCATTTCCGCCATTTAAAAAATTAAAATATGGAAACACACCATTATTTTTAAGTTCAAAAAGTGTTAATATAAATGCTATTTTGGATAAAATAACAAAAGAATCTTATCATACTTTCTCCAATTATACATTTATACAAATATATATAAAAAAGAAGAAAATTTGTTATGATATTTAAGTATATTTTATTTAATAAGTGTATATATTGAAGGCGCTTTTATTTTTTCAACCTAATTTTCAAAAATTTACGATAAACTTTCATTCGTTTGTAAAATTTGTATCCGATATGAACAACACATGAATTATATAGATATTATCAATTACCGCCATATTAAGTATAAGTTTAAAATTATGATGTTATGGAAACCTTAGTGAATGGAAGAACAAGTTAAGTTGAGATAAAAGTATTATTCAGAAATATGAGAAACAAAGACAACAAACATGGAAAATATCGGAAGTGAACGCTACTACACGGGAACTACCCTGGAATGTTTCTACAACGTAGCCAAATTTTTTTGAAATCTCTAAATTTAGCTATGACTTAGTGGCAACTAAGGCAAACCACTATGGAGTGACATATTTAGTCCCTACCACGTAGCAGGTACTAAATGTGTTGCTTGGGAATATAAGGTTATCCATAACCCTCTCTCTCTCTCTCTCTTTGGTGAATCAATATAATCATTCAATTCATTAATCTATTTTTATTCACATTTAATAATTTACTTGTTTTTGTCATATTAACAGTTTCTTTGATACCTACTCGACTCAAGTTTGTAACAGTAACTAATTTAACTAAAGCTTGGTCACTTATTCTACGAATATACATTATATCTTTTGTTCTTTACTTGATCACTGTTACCCATTATTTTTTTTACTTTTTCTAGTAGCTTGGTAATATGCTGAATCATCTCCAAGTTGAAGAGTTTACTAAAAGATATACATTGAAGTCTCAGTGCAAATAATTCAATTCAATACAGATAAAGAGTGAAAGAAAGAAGAGTAAAAGTAATGGCTATTCAGGAGAATGATAAATAACTCCCTATAAATTCTACTAGTTAATTTTAATTATATATATAATTGTTGTTTTCGTCTATAGTAACGTGTTTTTGAAGATTCATGATTCCTGAAGTAAGTGCAGTGGGTATAGCTTTCCTGATTTTGCACTTGTTAAATGTGGTAATATATTTATATTTTTTGCTGTAAAGTAAATTGTAAAAGATTAGTTCAAGTATCTTCTTATTTTTTTGCTTTCTCTGTCGACCACTTTACTTAATGAAAATAAGAGAAAAAAGTGAAAACATATAAAGGCCTTTAGGCTAGATTTATCGGCAGAGGTTTCTAATAAAACAAATAAAAGGGTCGGTATTTGTGCAATTTATAAAAGGCCCAATTGATCTTTCGGGCCGTCGACCAGATATAAATCGAATGAGGAGGAAGACCACAAGCGATGAATATTTATAGAAGAAAAGGAATAAGACATGTGCTATCAATGGCCTGGAATTTTCCTTATAACGAAATGAGCTTCCCGATAAATAATTTAGGTTAGATTTTTTCAAATTCCAAAAAGTCAATCATACAAGGTGACCCAATCCATAAATAAAGTTAAAAATCTCTATTATTAATAAAAATTCAAGGCACTTTTAAACTTCGCATTTTAAAATTATTGGGAAATATACACGACACGATGTCTTATTAAGTAGTGTTCAGTACAAATTTCATATTTTTAAACGGAACAGCATATATTTTATTTTAAATTTAAAATACGCTCACTTTTCCATTTCGGCAATTTTATTAGGTTATACAGGGTATTTTAGAATGTGGAACTATTTTTATGTGAAAAATTGTATACTGGCTATATCTTGGAAATCGAGAATAGTAGAGCTTCAGGAAAAAAAAATTATAACAAAAGAGAAAAACCTGGAAATTATTTTCAAGTGTACAGGTCCATCCCTAGAGGACGTAGTTCAATACCAAAAATTAAAAAATAGATATTTCACAAATTTTATCTAATTAAGAGGCATTGAAAATACGACAATCGTATTCTTCCAAAAATTCTGCGTTTATTTGATTTCACATGTTTTCGTATATATTTTCAAATAAGAAGCAGGGTAGAGTGGGTACCTTATTATAGAAAAACGCATGTAACTCCGGTTCAGCTTAACCCATCTTTGCAAACTTAGTCTTGTTGAAAACAGATTTTTTCCACAAATGTAAGAGTAATAAACCTAATAAGTAATACGCACGCTAGAAAGCGCCACTCTGTTTTCTATCAAATTTATATAAATTATTTCCTGGAGTATATTTTTTTGCTGCTTCTAATAGTATATAATTTTGTTAGTAGCAGTGGTGTAATTAGTCCTAAATTTATTGAGGGGTCCTTTTTACCCGACTACGACGTGGCCCAAAAGGAGGGTATGTTTATTTCAAAATGAACGAAAACTCTTGTATTAACAAAATATTTATATATTTAAACGTATAAGTATAGGTACATATTTGTCTAATATAAAAATTAAAAATAATGATCATAGAATCCAAGTTAGTCAAATGTAATTTTATTGTGTTTTTTTTCTATAAAATTACTTATTAAAACATCTATAGCTGAATACGACTTTAATTAATCTAGATGCTCTGTTTCTATGGACATTATTGATAAGTCTGACATCTATTCTTGTCCCATAGAAATTTTAAGATAATTTTTAATCAGTTAGAGATTAGAAAAGCTTCTTGCAGCTATTCAAAACAATTAATTTTTCATAGAGATCAACTGACATGTCTATATTGTATTTATTAATCAGCTTTGTGTCTTGCTTTTATTTTTATGTCATTTGGAAAGGATAGGAGTTTATCCGGTTATAAGACTTCGAACATTTACTCAGATCTTAGAGACTTTGAAATTTTTTTTTATCTGAACAGCAATAGTACAATGTATTGGTTTTGAAATACTCTCTGTATGTCTCTCATTTTGATGCATGATAACTAATCAAAAAAGCGCTTTGTTAACTTTCGTCTTTTATTTTTGTTGTCACTTACTCTTGTGCTAGATCTCTGGATTTTTTTAGCAAACGATAGAATGAATTTAGATTTCTTATTTATCAGTTTACTGAAAATATTGCTTAGTAAAGTACTAGTAAATGGTAAGCAGTTATTTTCATTTTTGCAGAAATACGGGTAATTTATTGAAATAGTGAAAAAAGAAGGCGACGAACACTTTAAAATTGTAGCTCTCTAAAATGTTAATTATACGAGGGTTGCTATTTATATATTTATATAAATATATATAAATATATTTATTGCTTTTCAAAGTATTCGCCTTTAAGCTTTATACACTTTTGCATGCGATTGAACCACCCTTTAAAGCACTTTGCCCAGTCAAAAGATCATAGCTCTAAAACATAGTTTTTGAAGGTCTCAACTACTTCTTCGGGCGATGAAAATCGTTGTCCAAGCAGTTTATCTTTAATTTGTGGGAACAAGAAGAAGTCATTAGGTGCCAAGTCGGGGCTGTAAGGCGGATGACCCATCAATTCGATCTTTTGTGTATCCAAATACTCGCTTGTTTCATTTGATGCGTGTGAACTCGCATTGTCGTCATGCAAACTGATCGTTTGGTTTCGTCGTTTTGGTTTGGTTTCTCTCAATTTACCGAAAACTTCTAGTAAGCAAATGATCGTATATTACAATGAATTAACGATCTTTTGATTTACGAGAGCCACAGTTGCCGCATGACCGGTTTTCGTGAAGAAACACGCCACCAGTTGCTTCTTAACACTTTGAGAACGAGTAACTTTTGTTGGCTTCTCTTCACGATCTTCTCCAATTAGTTTTCTCATAGCATAGATGTTTTCCGGTACCAATCAACACAGCCAATGCGAAGACACCTGTTCCCCAAATGTTCGTGCAAAATCTTATGTATGCTGATCATACTAATGCTTAAACATGCCTCGATTTCACGTATATCACATGACAATCCTCTATAATTAGTGCTGTCATAGCATCATTGTTTTCCGGCACAACGACCGATTTTGGACGACCTTCTTGAACTTCGTCCGTGAGCGAACTACGGCCACGTTTGAATGGTGCTTCATCGCCAAAAGTTGAATTAAGTTGATTGATGCAATGTTCTTGAGTTACACCACGTCGAAAGTCATAATAAATCATAGCTTGAAAATGTTCGCGAGTTAATTCCATTTTTTGGCCGAGATGAGATTTTCAATTTACTGTAAACACAAACAGTACTCGCACCTCAAAAAATGTTCTGAGTACGTATACTGTCAAAAATGTCAAACTTTAAGATGGAAATGACAGATTTCACCTGGCAACACTGGTGTTGCCAGTTCTCAATACATAAATAGCAACCGTCGTATATATATTTGTTTGTGATATTCGTGTTTTTTGGTTGAAATTAAATTTGGTTGGCATAAAGTTTTCATTATTAGTAAACCTTTTTTTCCTACAGCGAATAAACGTAATTTTTTGAAGAGCCAATGATGCCGCATGAAATTCTAAACTTCAAATATTTTGAAAATGGATTCAGATAATGAGATGATTCAAAATCTGAGAGATGCAGATTTTTACACCAAAGCCGGTAAATGTTTGTTGTATCTTTTAAATTTTTATTACCAGTAACGTTGCGATTATTGATACATTCTTGGAAACTTTCTCCTTAAATTTTCCGTGTACCACTCATCCATAAATTTAACCGGCCGCAAATATATATATATATATATACTCCATCTATTCGTACGCGCGCTAAAAAAATTAAGCTTATTTTCCATTAGAACCGGGCCAGTGCAGTATTCAAGTAGAAAAGCTATGTTGCCACTGTTGAAATTGTATTCGTTTCGCTGTTCGTTCCTTGTAATCCAATCGGAAGAAACAAGACGTGTTTATAGTTAGTGTGTTTGTAGGTGTATAAGGACTATAAGGAGACATATGTTTTTAGTTGGAAGAAGTCACGTGATGATATTGGCTCTTAAGTGTAATCTTATATTTTTCAAATGAATCGTTACTCAAAGAAAGGTACATTTTTTCCACTACGGGAAAATGTTCCGCAGCATTATTTCATATAAATAAACAAATAATACTAATTAATTATGTGAAAAACTAGGGGTCTTTCATTATTTACTAATTTTAAATATAAAAGATAAAATATACTTATCTATTATATTGTAAATGAACAGATTCCACAAAGTAAGGGTAGAAACAGACATTTTGATAGTAGTTTTAATTATTTATTAACTACGGGGCTCTTATCAAATAACAATTTGAGGTTATGGGTAACATTCTACGAATTTTTGGGCCTGTACCATATCGATGGTATATCTGATACGGCGGTAGCTACGCCTCTGGTTAGTAGATATTTTTTTAATTGCGTGTCTATGAATCCAACTGTTTTCCAAGTTAATGGAAATATTATTAAATAGAAGCCAACAGAATTAATCAGAATAAATTCTGGATATCCTACCGTGATTCGAACCAGTGATCTCTTAATCACCTATCTAAGGTTCTACCACACAGTATATGTATGTTACAAGACAAGTTTCCGAATCTTATGAATCCTGATTAGAGGCGCTCCAAGTTAGCTGTTGAAATTGTGCGATCATTTGTTTATCATGTATCCTTTCTTCTTATTTCGACGAAAACACAAATTTCGTGTAATATTCAAAGTTTCTCTTTTTATCTAAACAAACGGCATATCTCAAAGTTCCAGCCGTTCTGTTGCAACTTTCTTTGCATGTAAAACCCGCTGACGGAAGGTCTCGATGGGCCTATAAATTCTTTTTATTGCCCTCTCTTCCGCTGATTTACGGCAGATGAAATGATAAGGTCGCCGGAACTTCCATCAACAAAAAAAAGTCGGTTATTAAGGCCTCATAAAATGAAAATAGCGATGTTATTTTGATTGGAAATTCTAGACTTCCTTGATTTATGTAAACGTTATTTTAACACTTTTCAGAATAATTGTTCTAGTTATTAATTCCATTCTTCTAATTTAAAAAAAGCGAATTGATGTTACATTTCCTGCTGCATTCTGTGCATCTTATTTTAACTTACCTTTACCCTTTTCATTCGATATTTTAATACTCGACGTTGCCGACGGCAAACGCACGTAATGCTTGGAAAACCAATCGATTTATATAAAGGTGATAATCTTTATTGCAGTGCCTAGTCATGACAAGATCGTGATATTTTTATAAACAGAAGTCCAATAGCATGATTTACTTTATTTTCTTTGGTTATTGTAAATGTCTGTCTTGTGAGTGGAATTGTTTACAAACAGTTTCAGGCTAGCACGGAATAAAGATTATATAACTAGGCGAGATGTAGTTCAACTCTGAAACAAGTATTTACTCTTCAGGCATTTATTTGTTTTGCCCTTAAGGAAAATAAAGCACTATTATTATGTTTCTATAATTTATTTTGGTTTGATTCGTAATAATTACGGGGTGACTCTACACTTAAAGATATAATAAAATTCTCCTTATCATCCTGATACCGCGCCTTAAGAAGATAACTTTTTGCCATTTCGTTTAGTTCGTAAGTATAATTTATTGCACCGAGTTGACACCTCTCCAGAAAAGCCTTGGCTTCATCCAGGTTTTCTTTCCTGGTATCTTCGTGCCAATTAAATGGTTTATAATATTCATATAAACCTTTGATTCGTATTTTTTTCCTTGAATTAGAATTCCTGTTTCTCGCTCTTTTGGCTTTTTCTCTAGCTTCGTTTGTATGGGATAGAGTGAAAACTTTTAAAAATCGGTGAAACATAGATATTGCATTTGTTTCCTGTGATTCTACGTTTTGATAACTGCTTCTTGTAACAGTACTAACACTTCTTGTAGAAGACATTTTGTACAGAAAGGGATAATCCGGTACCTTTCCCAATAATTTGCTAATAATATCTCCAAAATAAGGCAAAAATGGGGGAGTGTGGGACACGATAAAAAATGTTTTTTGATATCTAAGCATTCTAGGATCTCTGTAAAATTTACAAAGAAATTCAAAATTTTGATATTTACTAGCATGTTTCTTTCTCAAATATGCCCAAGTCCCGCTTAGTCTGAATATAGCTGGGCTTTGTAAAGCACTTAAAACGGACCTACAAGACTGAAAATTCGAAATTCTGTGACATTTTTCTGCTACGTTAATAAATCTAGATATTAATCTAGCTCTAACTTTGACACAATCGTTCTGTAGTACTTCGTATGCAAAGAGGTTACTTACTCTTTGTGAAAATGCTAAAATAGCTGCAATATTCCGCGCGTTTCTAGATGATTGCTGAAAAAGCAGAAATTCCAGCTCTATGGGGGGTATTTTTAAAAACAATTCCTTTTCTATCATGGTAAGTTGTTGTGTTAAAGTTGTAGAATCAAAGTCCCAAGCGCACATATTTCTGTCAAGTTTAAGAATATCCTTGATATATTGAAACGACCTTTCGATAGATCCGTTATAAGCTATGTTGTTAATATCAATCCTGTAAGGCAAGAAACTATAAATAAATCCTTGCTTCTTTGGTCTTTTCATATAAAAAAAATCGTCGTTTGAATCGTCATCAGTTCCAAAGTTAGAAATATTATTATGATGGTGCAGACATAAAAAGTTTCTGCCAAACTTTGCCCGTTTTCTTTTTCTTTTTTGTTTCTTGCTAATGGACTCGTGATGCTCTAATATTGCTGTTAGATTTTTCAGCCGTTCCTCGTAAATTTGCTTTCCTGTTTTTGGTTTGTATTTATAACCTGGTGTCCAAAAATACGTTAGTTGTTTGTCTGCCATTAATAGATTATTAAACTCATTCTTAGTGATAGTCGCTAATAACTGATGAGATATTGAAGCTGTCAATTCATTTTTTGACAAAGAGGGTCTACAGATAGATTCTTTGGAATGATGTAGGCAAACTTCAGAAACGGCACGTTTCATTTGAAGAGAATAACCAATACCATTTGGTGCGTCACAAGGTCCAAATCCGTAAAATAACATTGGCTGTGTCACTAGGCCATATCTACGTTTATGTCTTATTTTATATTTATGTGGATCAGTTGCTCGATAAAATTCCCAAGCTAGAACTGCAGTTTCAGCTAGATGTTCGAAATTTAAGAAGGTTGAAAAACTAGGTGTTGGTTTTACTTTTTCACCAGCTTCTTCGTCATCTAATAAATGGCTGTAGCGCCGTGGCACGACGTAATCATCAACGGTTAAGAAAAGGCCCGTATTGCAGCCTTCGTTTATTCCACTTCCGAAGCGATTTACCTAAAATTCAAAAAGAAATAGACTTTTGTGTTCTCCATAATACTTGAAGTCAAATTATTTTTAACTTTTTAAAATCTATCCATATACAGATCTACTAACGATAGTTTCTAATTACCTATTCAAAGGTAATGTCATAGACATATGAAGAAGTGAACATAGAAAGAAAGACCTCTAATCGTATAAAAATAAAAATATATATAAACTAGCTTTAATTATATGGATTGGTTTGAAAAGGAACATGTTTAGCTGAACATTCACTCTATAGTACATATATTATAATGGATACTGCACATTTCTTTAATTTGAACATATCATTCAATTAATTGAATTTTTCATTCAAAATCATGCATACATATTGCTTATTTTGAAATGTATATTTATTTTTCTACCTGAACACTATCTCCTATGCTAAGATTATTTTCTTCCATATAACTAATAACTTCTTCGCGTTTATTCCTTATGGCTATTTGTGACAATTTAGGGGTGCTTAAAAACTGTTCCATTGACGGCGGCTCTACCACTGGCTCGTATTTCAAATGCTCAAACTCCTTCCCTAGATACAAATGGCGGTCAGTCCACTTGCTTTTTTGTTTCACTTGAGTATTAACGGTTTCATTTAAAGAACTTGTTTCTAAAGAGGGGTTAGGTCCAAAAGTGCACCAAAGTTGCCTCATTCCATTAATCGCTATGAATTTTTTGTCTATAAGATATAAAGTGCTACCAGTGGTTGAAGTTCCTACAGAAGTCTCCGATCTTGACGATCCAGATCCATTGGGGCAGAAAAACTTGACTTTCTCGCACCATAGGTTCCAGAACATAGCACGATTTTCGAATCCCCCCAGTTCAAAATACAACACTTTGTTATTACAGAACCTCGCTTTCAGTGCTTGGTTCTTTTTGGTTCTGTAAATACTTAAGTTTACACATTCGACGGGGTAAATGGCTATCAGCTCGAAGGTTTCAAGCAGTGGGTCAACTCCTGGACAATATTTGAAATTGACGTATTCGACAGGTGGCAATACGTCCGTGGCTAGCACCAGTTTCGTTGGAGTTAGGCCTAGATGAACTTGACGGATACCTCGGCCATCCCTTGTCGTTTGAGCGAAAGGGCTCTCTATCAGAACCATGTCTTCGAAGTCGCTAAATTTCGAGAAAAGTAGCTTTTGCACGCGATTATCTGACATGACTTAAATTTAGCCGGAAAAAAAACCACCTTCATGATAGGCTCAGCATTTATTTTTTACTTGATCTTGTCAACTTGACTTTTGTAACAGCACTTAATAATGTGCCACCAACATGAGAACAGTTTTCATAGTAAAACAAATATCCGTAAATACGAATCTTGTGCTTTTCTCTACAAAATAGTAAAAGTAAAGTCACTATAAATAAATTTACACAATGAAAACTCGAAAACAATTCTAGCATGATAGTACAACTATGATTTATTTTAATTTATTTTACTGCTTTGAAGGGTTCACTTTTTTCCACCAGAGGTCGTATTTGAATTATACTCCGGCCAATAGTGTTGGGTCATGATGCTTGTAAGAAAAAGATCAGGGAAATCAAGATAGAGAGAGACAGCTGTATATGTCAGAATTCGTCTTATTTAATGGCACGGTTATGGAGGAAATGGGACAAATTTTCCGTACCCGAATGGCTGCCCGCTAATATCAAGGTAGATATATTATAAAGGTATGCTCAACTCGAACTCCAAAATTCGTTTCTTTCTGCGCAGAGTACTGAGAGGAGCCATCTTGCTTGTTTACTTGAGTGCGCGAATTTGAAATTGAACATTCACAATATCCAAGAAAATTAAATTGTGCATCCAAAAAAATGGTGGGTTGTAGTGTAAAAGGTTGTGGAAATCGACAAGGAGTATTAAAAGGCCGAAAAATAATGTACTTGAGTTTCCCGAGAGATCCAGAAATGTTTAAAAAATGGCTTGAAATTTGTCCAGTAAAGCACGATAACCTCAAAACTAACGGTAAGTGTTTTTTATAAATGACAGAGTTTTCTTATTTTTAGACCAGACTTTTCGATACAGAAGAACTCAAATCCACTAATTTACAGTTTAGTCAATAAAAAGGTCTTCTAGTATTTCCAGATATTAAAATAACCATTCATGTCTTTCCAGCTCGGATTTGCTCCGACCACCCTGCCCGAGTTGAAGTGTTGACGAATCCCAAGTCCAGCAATTATTTCACCGCAGAGGCTGAATACTCCACAATTTGAGAACAGCGTTAGCATTTAACAACAAGCCCAGAGTCCACACCAAAATATCATTCATTTTTTCATGTAGTGGAAATGACTTTTTTTCAGTTTTTCCACGCCGTTCACAAATTACATTGTAGTTATCTGAAAAGCCCTTGATCTTTTAAAACAACCGCTGAGCTCGACCATAGCACAACTTTTCAGTGTTGTCAATAAATGTTAACTTTGAAAACTTAAAAAAAATGTTATTTTATTCTTATCTCACGGTACTTTCAAATCTCAGCCTCCTGTAAGAATCAGTTACATTTTAATTCGCGCGCCTTAAAGCTCTATCGCTATTGGTTCCAGGATTTCAAGATGGCGGCGCTCAGTACGAATCCTGATTGGTCAAAATTTTCTTTCAAAAATTCTGCGCCTGAGCATACCTTTATAATATATCTACCTTGGCTAATATCTGGTTTTAATAGGGATATTTTTTTAATATTAACACAAGTTATTTAGAAAAGCGGTTCCAGCTAAGCATCTTTCGAACTGAGTATTTTTAAAATAAATTTAATGAAAATGAAGAAATTACAAACATTTATACATTAACAATAAATCTTTAGTAGCAGGAGCAAAAATGCAGAAATATTAGGTCCTTTAATAAATATAAATTTCTATAAATATTGTAGGTGAGCATCTATGTAAAAATATTCTACGAATTAACAAAAAGTAGTATATTTTTTTGTTATCTTAATTTTAACTATGGCGCAAAACTTTAAGACGGCAACAACATCATCTAGTGGCCATTCTCAGTAATAATTAAATATAACAAATATAGATAACTTCAATATTAACAACTTAGAGAAATTGTATTTTTGATTTAGTTATATGTATTATAAAATAGAAATATATAATAAATGTGAAACGAGTTAAGTTATTATTGCTTTTACTAGGATAGAAATCTTAAGAATATTTTAGTAAGCATTCATTCATATCTTGATGAACATACGTCCATTTTTATGAGAAACTGAAGGAGTGCAAAAAAGAATTAGAATAACCTAAACTAGAACTGATTTTTGTTGAGCTATTTAATGGCCTAATTTTAATTAGTAGTAAAAGAGCAAATGAGCTTCAAAAGAAAAACAATGATAAATTTGATTTTATTGAAAAAATTTATTGGTGTAGTTTATTCAAATTATTGAGTGATCAAATAAAATCGGTAATCAATAATATTCTTAAATGGAAAACTAAAGAACGTAGGTATTACGTCAAATTGTAATTGTGCATTTAAGCAATTACACTACACGTTTCCAACAATCTTTGTGACACTGATACAAAATATCGATTAGATTAATTATCATGTCGTGATATTCTTGATTTGAATAAAATGCCATTTTTCAATCAATTATTGAAACTACTTTGCTAAACGATAAACTTATAATGATTAAACGATCTAAATCATCTACAAACTAACAAAATTTTATAATTGATCAGGTAGATATTCCTTGGTTACCTGAGACATATTTTTATCAAAAGTGTGAGGTGTTGCCATGAATAAATTTTCGGGTAAATATTATTATTTATGTAAACTAATGATGTTAGAAAAAAATTTCATTGTAATATCTTGTTGCAAATGACATGTTCTACATACTATTTGAAAATATGCATTATTAGCAGATTGGCAAATTAATTTGGCCACTTCAGGTTGCGCTAGCTGAATAGAGTAAGGTATACTGTAAAAGATATAGCTGTACAATCCGCTTGCAAAGTTTAAAACTTTGTTCACTGTACAATATATATAATATTATATTTTTTCTATAAGTTCCAAATAAATATTCTGGAATTACGTACTTGTACTGAACTTTATGATAATCTTGCAATTTATGCAATTCTGTTTTACTTTTGCAGCGTTTAATTCATCGTTTGTTTTGAGACAATTTGGCTAAGAACACAGATATTGATTCTTATTGTCATATTTAAGCTAAACGGATAGTATTACAGACATTTCAGTAACTCCATCTTTATGTGTCTCAGGAAACTCCACTTCTAAATAATTTCTAAAGTTAAAATTAAGTCAATAAAAATAGAACAACAAACTTAAGTTTTTGTCAATTATTGTTCATAACAAATGGCTTTTAATATATATCTAGATATATTTAGGTACAGAGTTGGTAACTACTTATAAAATAGATAATATTTACAAATACAGTATTGAACTTAAACATTTCAGTAAATATTAATACAATGTTAAATTTAAACACTGACAAATTTGTTTATAATCTAGTAAGATGCTTTGTTATTTACAATAAATGTAAAATGTGCATGAATATTTTGTCACTACCCTGAGGAAGAACAACTCCTTTAATCAAAATAGTCTCAATAGAAAAATCTGATAGTTTGATAAACAACAAATTTTATACCATAAAATAAAAGAAGAATCAATTGGATACTTGCTGTAAAGTTAATAATAATATTAATATTTTGAAAATGTCATTTAGCGAAACTTGGTTAGAGAAAGATATTGAAAAAATAGCTTCGAAATGAATGGTATTTCTGAGTATCGTTTATAAATGATTAGATATTGATATGACTGGTACGTATTCTTTACTACAACGGATTTAAAAATTGTTTATATATTTTATAGATTCTTCATATGGTAACTAGGTATTTTTACTTTTATTTTATGTAAAATCATAAGTGTTACATGTGGTTGAACTCGTATTGAAGAGAAAGTGACTGAATATACAGGGTGATGTATTTAAAAAAACCAATGGAAAACGGCAAATCTAGCAACATTGCAAATGTCAAATCTGGAATCTCCGTATCCCAAAATAGGCTTATCCCAAATTTTGTGGAATTCGGACTAGCAATTTACGAGATAATTGGCCGTTTCCAGACTTTTGGTCTACTCTGTATATAATATCGTTATTTAAAATTTGAACATTTTACAAGATATGGCAACATAGATTAACAAATCGCTCTGGTCCTATAAATTCTTTGCCGGGCTCTAATTTGTGGTATCCCTCCTCCTTTATTCACTGCGTATCTCGCGGTTTCAGATATTCTTGACGGATAGTTGTGTCATTATTTTCATTCGTTTAATTTATTTATTTATTTTGTGATGAATCCACTCACACGTCAGCTCCAGCTTCTGCGACGACTGTTACATGAAATTATATGCCAGCTTCAAGCAATTTCCCAAAAAAGAATAATGGTTCAAGAATTGCACGATATCCTTAATCCTCTACAACTAATATCTTATTCTATAAATATGTACTATCAATAATAGTTGAATTTGATTTATTTGGACGCTTTTTGTGTAAGCAACTTAAGAGTTTGCCTTTGGTACAATAGTAGGTCTAGAAATGCAGGAACATATTTAGAGATATCTTAATTAACTAAAAACAAAAATATTTATATTTACGATAGATAAGGTTCTCCATAAGTCTCAAATTTGGTATGTAGGATTAAAAAACCAAAGATATAACAATAAACTATAGTTTTGGTCAAGAGTTAAGTGGCGACCTACTTTGTCATACAACTTTTGAAGCTTAGTAAACATGTCAGCTGGAGATTATTTTAAATTGATTTTAATTTCTAAAATGAACTTTAATAACAACGAATTTCTATTTGTAGTTCTATTTGTATTTGCTACTCATGTAATGATAATATTACACTTTGCAGCTCATGTTTTAATCTACATATATTATATGCTAATTAAGTAATATACCGTTAATCAGGGTATTTAAGAAAACAAATTTAATTTTAGTTTCATTTGTTAAGGTATTCACCGAGTCGCTTTGCTATACCCTGTACCTAAAAATAAACTCCATCGGACTTGCATGAAATGTTTACTATAAATAACATTTCCGTGTTGTAGAAAAAGGGCATGTTGAAATGAACTTTGAAAGGATGACCTGTTTGCCATTTGACCTATCAGACAAGGAGAATTTAGTTTCCTTTTAGAGCACTATTAAAATAAAATATAATTTGAAGTTCAAGGAAAATCAAAAAAGTTTTAGACTTTTAAATAAAATTTATGTGAATATTAACAAAGCAGAAACATATAATATATAAAATATTGAATAATTAAATTTTAAAATACACATTCATTTATATAGGAAGCGCAAAATAGGCTTATTAAGAGTTACTAATGTAAGTATATTCATAATACACAGTAGTTTTTATGTGTTAAAAAGCTGGATTATTTTCTAAACTGAGATAAACAGAAAGGTTGAGACAAGAATATTAAAGTTTTTTTCCAATATACATATTTTCATAAAGAAAAAGTTAGTATAGAGGGTCAATCAAAAAGCTACAGCAAAACACTCCCTCTGAATTATGGCGAAAATTTTTAATGAGAAAAGGGGTCATGTTATACCTTTTTTCAAGGGGATTTTAAATTTGGTGCATTCGTAACTAAGAAAATTAAACTTTGAGGTTACATAAAATGTGCTACGAAAATTCCAAGATCGCATTGCTTATTGTCAAGAAGTAAATAGATGTCACTTTAAACACTTAATATAATTGTACAATAAATTAGAAAATACATTCTAAATGGTGTGAGATTCTATACTTTACTCTATCTAAAATTTTGAAGTGGAGACATTATATCAAAATTTGAAAATATTTTTTTTTAATTATGCACGCATAAAATTTAACACGATCCCTTTTCTCATATATATATAAATATACTAGTACCACTGTTGCGTGAGTTATGCTGTATATGCTCTTCTTTACCTCTAGAAAGTTTATGTAAATACTTATTTTAACGCAGAGGCTGTTTAACAGCTATGTGCGGTAAATAAGCAATTGTATTTTGTAATTTATGATCATTATAATTACAGGCATAACTAATACCGTTTACTATATTTTCCTTATCCCAATTTAACCAAGAAATTGTATCGGAAATATCATCACAAATTTTTTGACCAATATGATACGGATTATTATGTCCTATCAGAACAATACCTTCTTGATTCAAAGGATTGTAGACTAATTTCCAAAAAACTTCGGGCACTGGAAGAGCTGGAGATCTGGTATCGGTTGTGTTAAAAAATAGATAAAGTTGAGTAGGACTATTTAAGTTATTCGGGAGAGTGGTGATCCCATATGTTCCTGTCCATATTTGTAAGTTAAGTTTATTGTTAGAAGCGTAGTTTCTAACATCTATTTCAACTTGATTCCAGTTTTTTCTATTAAATGATAACCATTGTGGTGCAGCGTTTATATATCTGAATGTAGCAGTTTGTAAACCTGCGTAGTAAAAATCAGTCATTGCTGCTAAATGACCTCTAGTTATCAAATAAGTACTATTAATATATTTCACGGATGAAGAATCTAATCCTAAGATTCCGTTGATAGTAGACTTGCCATTGACATAAAATGCATTTATTGATTTTCCTATTCTGTAGAATAAATCGTCTTGTCTAAATGATGGCCTACTAACGTTTTTAGCACCATTGTTAATAGCTGCTGTCAGGTTATAATACGAATATAAAGCTATTTTAGATGAAAAGTCAAAACAAACCCTGATGAAACTCAGATAGTTTTGTTCATCCAAATCAAAACCAATGCTGCCAATAATGTAAGATTTGTTAACGTTGGTACACGACTTCAACGGATCATCTGCTTGAAGAATGTTGATATCTTCTTGTCTTATAGTAGGATTAATATTAGAACAAGATACATTCCACCAATTAACAATTGTATCATTTACATTAAATGTTATATTGCTGCAAGTAGCTTTTACCAAAGGTCCCAACTGATGGGAATTTACCACAACTTGACCTCCTGGACATGAAAAGTAAACTGATTTTTTGTAAGAAATAATCGTTGCGTTAACACCAGGTTCTGGATAAATTAACTGCATAGTTTTTGGATCGATGAGAAGGGGGCTCATCGATGATGATGGTGGAGGAATTTCGCACGACCCTAAAAAATAAATTACGTAGTGAATAAGTAAGTATTTAGTTTCATTAAGTAAAATAGTTCCGTTGTAAAAAGAAAATCTAGTCTGTGACGGTATTTGAATTGTACTTTTAACTTGCGATAGTGCTAATGACCATAAAAAATCCAATTTAAGTCCACAGTAAATTTCACTTCAATTATAGAAGCACTAAATGAGAAACAAACCGAGTTCTCAACTTAGAAGCTCGCATTAAGATTCCATTTTATGTATCATTATTCTTTGATGATTTCAAACCAATTGAAAGCATTAAAGAAATTTATAAAATTGAAACTATTCAGGAATAAAATTCAAATTGTCGAAGGTGAAAAGAGATATTTGTTAGGATACTAAGTTAGAATCATATGGAAATAAGCATGTGTACTATTACCGAAATGATAAAAAGACTTAAACAAGTAAAATGATATGCAGAATCTACAATTTTTGCTTCCAAAATGGTTTAAATGGCAGCATAATTAAATATAGTACTAATAGGTGGGTGTTGCCATGTGTGGGGCATATATTAACAGGAGGAAAAAAATGGAAAATAATAGGTCCTTTAATGTCGCAGTCTACACATTTTTATTTATAATAGAAAAACTAACGCAATTAAAAACAAATAGTTTGGTGCAAGAGAAATGTAAATACATAAATGTCTATTTTACCGTAAATAGCCGAAATCGGTTATTACGCATATTTACTAGTAAAAATGCGAAGTATCAAAGAGCAATGGTAATTTCGCGTTATTACTAGTTAAAACGCATTATCTCTACGAGCATTAGGAAAGATACGAATTATAAAAATTTTATTCGACTATTTACTGCTTCCAGTTAGAACGTATGGGTTAGTTTATGTTAGTTAAGGTTAGGTTAGGTTAAGTTAAGTTTTAGCTGGTTAAAGTTGGAAGCTTAGGAAATGCTAAAACGAACTAAAACCTAACTTAATCTAACCTTAACTAAGATAAGCTAACCTAAACTAACCGACTAGGATTGTTCCGACCCAGCTTTAATCAGTTAAACCTAGGATTATCCTTAATTCTGGCTTTAACTGTTACAAAAATCATTTCAATTCGTGTCCTTCCTTATGCTTGTAGTGATAACGCGTTTTTACTAGTAAGAATGCGAAACTAAGGATGCTTCTTATTTTTTACTTTTTATTTTTACTAGCAAATATGCGTAATAACGGATTTCGGCTATTTAAGGTAACATACATATATATGATTTATAGGTAGGTATAGGTACATAGGTGGTATATATAAGATAAAAAACTTACCGATGTTGTAAAATAGTCAAATGGATTATTGTAAATCTTATACCATACTATTTGACTTTAAATCGCAAATAACACAATAACACATGCGAAAAAATAAAACCAAATAGCATTATATGATTTAGAGAAGTCACGAGAACAAACACAAACATATTAAAATACTAAAAGTTAAGTTAAAATTGAAGAACTCTAAATTATACTAGATTATCATCTTTCTAAAAATATTCCTGAAATTAACAAAAAGTAGTACACTTTATGTATTAATTCTAAGAAGGATACGAATTTTGGGGAAGTATATTCCATTGCACAAAACTGTGTTATCATGAAGCGGGTTCGAATTTTAATTTTAATTATATATATTACAAGAATAGAAATTAAAAAATAAATAATAATTCTGAAACGAGTTATTTTATAGTTTTTTACTAGGATAAACATTCAGTCATAAAGTGTACGTTTAAAAAGTAAAAAAAAATGTTATTATCGTAATAAAAACGGAACTTATTATTTGTATGATGTACGATGTAATATACTTAAACCAGTTTTAGGGTCGAAATCGTGTCCAGTATCTATTAAATGGTTTGCGAAATAAGATATTGATGTAAAGTGGCGTTTAGAGCCATTTGGTGTTCTTTTAAGCGAGTTTTGAAATTTCCAAATGTTTTACCGATGTATTGCAATGCAATTTATAAATTCGAGCCTGTTACAAGATCTCCTTGAGTTTATTATTAACTAACACTTTGGCTAGTGAGTTAAATGATTTGAAAGAGACTTTATATGTAGTATGATTTAAGGTTATTTGATATTTTATAAGAGAGGCTACCTATGAAAGTAAATGAAACGAATTTTTGAGTATCTAAATCACGTGGATGTAATTATTAATATAGGATTCAGCTTGATTCTTTTGATTTAACTTTTTGGTAGTATATAGTCTATTATTTTTGTTTTTATTTACAGAATTTTAGGGTTAACCACTATCAACAGTCTTTTAACACTTTCGTACAACGCTTTCTCGCAAATATTTAAAAGTGTAGTCATATTTCGACTTGTCATTGGACTACTCTAAAGTTTTAATAACTTTGTCTATAAAAATATTCTTATTTTCTCCCAAAACAAATTCTTTGTTTATCAGTACCAAACGAAGAAACTGGATAACTACAAAAGTTAAATATAAGAATACCTTCATCTAGAAGTATTACGAGAAATTAATAAAGAAATTGAAGAATGTGTGGAGCATGTCGTAAAAAATAATAACACTCCAATTCTAAAAGCACAAAAGGTAGTAATGAATGTCCTAATTTAATAAAACAGAAGATTTAGACAATAGAAAGCAAAATAGACAAGGAAATTTAGTAAAGCAGCTACTGAATAGTGAAAAACATCAAGTCATACAATACCATTTGGAAAGCCTAACAGGAATAGTAGGTTCTGTTTATCTTTATGAAAAATTATCAAGAATCTTTATCTACCCCTAACACCCATTTCTCCACTATGAACCAAAAAAGACAGACAAAGAGTAATTTCAAAAGCTAAATATGCTTGTAGAATATTTTATAATTGTTGTAAAATATTTGACATCTAAGACCTGGAAATTCTATGACACCTTGTATCACCAATTTTAAACTTTAAACATAAAGAAGAAATGACAACCGTAACCAACTAAATACAAAGAAGGCACCAGGTTATGACGTTATCATTTGAAGATTATTGAAAGACTACCAGACATTGGCATAAGAGAATAAAGTTTCTCGTATTATCATATTGCTAATATTTTTAAAATAAAATTCATTTATTTTAGATTCAAATCTCGAAAAATGTTTGTAGTAGACAGTTTAGCAGAACAATAAGGGCACCAAGCTATACATTTTCTTCCCATATACCATATATACATTGGCAAAAGTGATAATTAGAGGTAGTGATGAGAAGCTTTACAAATTCTTACACTAGAACTAGAGCAGAAGTGTATTGAACTTAAACAAAGAAAACACACAATTGTACAAAAGGGAAAATTTTTGGACATATTGGAAATTCATTCTATAATCATTAATCTCAACAGCGATGAAAATGATCCACGAGTTTGATTTAAAATACTCAATAGACGGGGTAATTTAATTCTGTAAGTATGAATTTCCAGAATTTCAAAAATTTGTGAATTTGTGATTAGTTTTTGCAATCAGTAAATAATTTTCTTTTCTTTGATCAACAATAAACCATTTAAAATATTTTTTCAATAAATAAATAGTTTATAAGTAAAATTTTACATCTAAACATAATATAATATTTTCTGCTTTTCTTTCTTATTGTTCCTTTTGGTAACGTTATGCATTTGTATGCAATGTATTATATTTTTATAAAGAAAAAGCAATTAGGTAGCTTTATCTATTTACATTTCAAATACGGATAAAGGTGCGTATACATGTACGCGCTGCGCTTTCGTTACTCGCCTAATATTCGCTGGGAAATTTTCCTCTCGCGCCCCCTTCCAAATCTGTACTGCGAACACATAAAGGATTCGTCGAAAAAACCGGCACGAGGTGGATCACGATCTGCCGTGTCTATGCGGTTCTTGCGCAACTCGAAAACTCTGTACATATAGACAATTTACTGCAAACGCGCGGCGCGTGTATGTATACTCACCTTAATGTCAATTGAGCATGCGAACTCTTAAATAGAACAGGACCGAATTATGATCAAATAAAATACACCAATAAAAGGAAATCAACGACAACAACAACACTTACCTTGTGCAATTTTTCGAGCACATTTTGTCTCAATAGCGAAACGAGAATTTGCAACCACGAGTCTAGCATGCGCTTAACACGCAGTGTTTACATCGAACGTATTTGGTGTAAGAATAGACATTAGACTGCAAAATCCATAGAATTTAAACCTACATCTAGATATACTTTAGAAATTCTAGAGAGTCTGTATTATTAAAATAATTATAATTTAAGACTTAAGCGTTTTTACCTAGGAATTATAACGATATTTTAAATAAATCGTTTTTCCAAAATATCTTCAAAAACATAAATAATTAATCAGGATTCAAAGTTAATTGAGGCATGTCTCTGGTTGTATGCCCTTGGTTGTTGAATAGACTTGAAGAGAAGAAGGATATAAAAAAATGTAAATAAATTAATAATAAAAGTCCTAACCAATAAAAAATAGCAGAAAAACAACAACGTAATTCTTTGTTTATACATAGTTAGGATAATGATGAAAAGTTCAAAATAGATTATGATAAAACTTGTAATAAGTAAATATCAATATGTTAAAATTATTAAGTACTGCTGCCGAACAAACGCTTTTTTTTTATTTGTGCTCGTTCTGTTTTAGCGTCTACTATTAATGAAAAAATGCGAGCCAAGCCACTAAAGGATGTAAATAATTCTAAAATGTATAGACTGTTCAGAAATTCGTATGGTCTTAAGTAAACCCTACTTTTTGTTGCAACTGTTTCAGAAAGTTTCTTTTAAAATTAATGTTTTGGATTGTAATTTACAATATTAGTTCCAAGAGGCATTAGAGAAGAGTACCGAATTCTAAACAAAAAAATATGACGGTATAAATGAAGGCAGGTGCTAGAGAAGTAAAAGGAGAAATAAAATAAAAATACTTGCCATTAACATTTGAATTCGGTAGGTGTCCATTTATACTGGATTTGTTTTGTAAACTAATAACCGTTGCAGTAACAATAACAATGGCACAAAGTAACACCAGCCCTGTTGTTATAAGGATATTTTTTTTATTTTTCAGAGTTTTCAAAGTTAGAGGAGCGTATTTATTAAACATCTTTGGAGATAAAAGTATTGTAATCGATTTTAATTTAAAGAACTTTTTAATTGATATTTATACTATGATAACGTGTCTATGTATCTTATGTCAAGTTATCAGTAGAAAATTAAAATGATTCACAAAAAATATATTATTATACTAATAATAATTTTTGTAGGTAAACAGAGTAATCAATGGTTGGAATATAGATATCCCTTATCTAATCTGCAATTTACAATGTCTGCAACTTTAGTACTAAATAGGATTTACATATAGATTTGAGGGGAAAACTACCAAAGATATTAAAACATTCTTTTACTGGCAAATGTCTACGGAAGCTACGTTTTAAAATTTGTTAGACATATATAGGATGTCCCAACCTATGGTCTAAATATACAGTTATATATTTTTTAATGGCAACGCCTGTATTTTATTATAATTTTAAAGTATACTAAAAAACTAATGTCAGTTTATTAAGAGTTCTCTATACTTAATCTTGACATTCTTTTTCAAAATGTAGTATTTTTAAAATAATTTAAATAGAATTGATTGCATTTTTGTTTGTTAATTTTGAATTAATGGAGAAGTCTCAAAACAATGCTATATTTTGTTTTATTCCGTTGTTAACTTTGATGGAACTGCCTGTATTTTATTGGAGCAAATACAGGGAAAAGTGATGGCCTTTTATATTGCCATAAGATTAACTATGCTAATATCTACTATCTAAAATTTTCTGGAAACCTTAACACGCATAAGAAGCTTAGCACTTATAAAGATATAATTTTTTAAAATGCTTTCAATTAGTGTAGAAGACTATCACTTGGACACTGTATCCCGAACACTCTCCAATGGTAGGGATCAGCTTCGGTCATATTACAGTTGAGAAAACTGTCTATGAATTTATGGGATTAGGGGTGTAGAAGGGGAATTCTATATAAATGGCAAGAAAATTAAATTATTTCGTGTAATCAAATAGCAACTCACTTTGGATAATTATGCAATGACTCAAGAAGAATTACATATGTTAACACCGACAAATGAATCTGAGAAAACCTGATTTGTAGGATAACCAAAACGTTAATGAGGTCGAATTCCTCTTGAAACTGTTGACGCAGCTCTCAGTAATTAAAAGAATTGTAAATAATCTTGCCAATAACAAAGCATAGGGACCGGTAAAAATATACCTGCAAAGCATATTTAGTGAATGCACCATTCAAAATTTGAAGTTATCCACAGAATTTAAAAAAAAAAAAAAAAAAAAAAAGTTGAAAATCACTATGAACACATGTCATCATGCACGCACAGGTGCACAGAGGCACAGAAGCGTTAGTGTTAGTCAGTTTTCCCAGCATAGTCCCCCGGTTGAAAGTAAGGATTTCTTTCAACTGTCAAGATATACTGGTAGCAAATATATTTTGTTAATGCTGCGTCGTAACGTAGAAGAAGTGGTTCTGACAAGTCCATGGGTGAATCTCTTGGATGATTCCAATCTTCCAAATGTGGGAGTGTAGGTTATCATCTACTGATAATACTATTTTGCCGATAAGTTTATCAGGTACATTGGAAAATTTCCATTTACTTCTGACCTGTAGAGATTGTAGATAAGTAGGTTTTTTTCTAAAAAATTTCTATTAGAGCTTGTAGTTTCTTATATCGAGAAATAATAGTATCTTGTTTATCAGGTGTCGACTCAGGTAGTGATTGAAGATGGCTTCCGACCAAAAAGTGACCAGGTGTTAGAACTTGTAGATCATCAATATCGCCAGTGAGTGGAGATAAAAATGTAAAGAATTCTTCCAAAGTTAAATGCTCATTATTAAGAATAGTTTTTAATTTTGATTTAGCTATACGAACAGCGCTTTCCCACAGACCCCCCAAAGGAAGGAGACCTAGGAGGAATATATGACCAGTTAATTCTATTTTTTAATAAAAAGACATGAACATCTAGTTTTTTAAACATTGTGTAAATTCCTTTAGGTAATTATTTGCGCCAACAAAATTTGTGGCATTATCAGAATATATTTTAGAACATAAACCTCTACGAGATATGAAACGTTTTAAAGCATTAAGAAACGCATCTGTCGTCAAGTCGGTTACTGCTTCTAAGTGAACTGCACGTGTAGAGAAGCATACGAATACACAGACATATACCTTAATACATTTTTTATTTCTAAGTTTTGTTTCTTTCATTAAAAATGGACCGGCATAGTTGAAAATGGTCTTGAAATAGTTACTCTAGATTTAGGTAATTGTCCCATAATTTGATTTATAAATTTAGGTTTCATTTTGAAACAAACAATACAAGTTTTCAAAAGATTCTTAACAGTTTATCTACCGTGAATAGGCCAACATTTTTGACGTAATTTGTTTAGTAAAAATTGACATCCTGCACGATAATTCTGACAATAATCATAGGATTTGGAAGGTGTGAGTTAAAAAGCCTACCTCCTACCCTAAGAATACCTTCGTGATCAAAAAATGGATTTTGATTACTTAAGTTGTGATTTTTGTTAATAGTTTTTTGAAGTGAGCGAATTTCAGAAGTAAATGCTTCTATTTGGACAAGTTTCATAATTTTTCTTAATGCATTATCAATTTCTTCAACTGACAATGGACCTAATAATTTGCTTGAAGTATGACTCGCGTTATGAATGAAATGCTGTAAGTATGCAGTAATATGCAATAGTTTGGTATAACTTGAATATTTTTGCAAAAGTTCGAAACTGTTATGTTCGCTTAGAACCATCAATACGTTTTTCTTTAATTCAGGTATTTCAGAGTCAAAGTTTAATTTCGTTGAAGGCCAAAAGTCATTAGATTGTTTCAAGAATGGAGGACCGTTCCACCATTTTTTTAATTTTCCCGGATCTACCCCCCTAGAGATGTAATCAGCGGGATTTAGATCCGTAGGTACGTGATTCCATTCACAATTTTGAGTTAATGTTTGA
Source organism: Hermaeophaga mercurialis (assembly GCA_951812935.1). Classification (NCBI taxonomy): domain Eukaryota; kingdom Metazoa; phylum Arthropoda; class Insecta; order Coleoptera; family Chrysomelidae; genus Hermaeophaga; species Hermaeophaga mercurialis. Next base: position 4,600,136 of record OX638360.1, on the reverse strand, counting down.
ATTTGTGAGATTTTACACGAAAACATGATATTTACTTGGTTCGCCCTTAAGCCGATGTAAAACTATCGTAGAATCTATCCAGAAAACGTAGAACTATAATTATAATTTCTTGATACTAAATAAATACAACAACCGTATGCGCCTTCAGAGGCGTCATTAAAACAATGCATTTCCAATGTATTATATGTTTCTAAACAAATAGTTCGTGGAATCGGGTTGTTATTAAATTCCTTTAATTGAGTACACAATTATTGCCAACAATTTAATAAGTCTCCTGTGATCGGTTCGTCCCATGACAATTTGGACGACCATAAACGTTGTAAGAGTATTTTTGCTTTTACTATAATAGGTCCGAGTAATCCAAGGCAGTCAAAAATTTGAGCTGTTATCGAAAGTATAGATCTTTTAGTGTTTAGATTTTATTGTTTGTTATTAACGTTGAAGTAAAAATAATCAGAATTTGGGTCCCAACCTAATCCTAACGTTTTTAACCTTGTGTGTCCTTTATTACGTAATTATTGTCAGTGGATAACAGTGATAGTTCGTCTAATATGAACACAACAAATGAATTAAAATATTAAAAAATGTCTTTCTGTGTTTCTGTGACGATGGTTGCAGTAGTAATGGACACCCTCGCTGGAAGTCATCATACACAGGTGTACAGAGGCACAGAGGCGGTGTTAGTCAGTTTTCCCAACAGCTATCGTCCAGTTTATTACCTTAAAGGAAATTTAGATTCGACGTGGAAATAATTAAAATTAATTATAAACGAACAATTCGGCTCTGCAAGTAATAAGAATATAGTATTATGCGAAAGAAAACTTCAGCAATAAAATGAATACAGTGGTGGTCGTTCTTGATATGGAGATCTTCATTAGGATCCAGATAGAAAATCCTAGCGTTAAAACTTGCGCGGATGGTTATCTTATTTATATTATGAAACTTATATATCCCTATTTGAAAAACCTTTTTTTACATTTTCATGGAATTTTTATTAAACGTATAATGTAATAATTTTTAAAACAATGACACATTACATTAGAGGTTTCTAAACTGCACTTGGTAGAAATATGTTTGACTTCATCTGCTTAATAACTAAAAAAGTTAAACAAAGTTACTCGAATTCACAAAATGTATTAATAATTAATGATATAATCATAAATAAAGCATGTCTTTTCCATATTGAATTGAATGAAGCACACAGAAGCCCGCTCTTAAATTTTTTGACCGTCGTTGTTAGGCGGAGAAATATTTTTTAAATACTAAATAGGATTAATTATTTTTAAAAATAACGAATAGTGACACTGATTAAATTAATAATACATTTATAATATTTATAATTTATAATAACATAATATGGCAGATTATATGTAACTCGAGTACAATCTAATAATGTAATCTGAAGGGAATTTTTTTTTAAATATAAAAATTATTCGAAAAATGAAAAAAAATGTTAAACGTAATAAAATGAATTATTTTATTGCACTTATTCCATTTCTTTTTTTATTCTGTACCCATATTTTCATACAGTTATTTACTTAATTTAGACATATCTACAAAATATGTAATTGTTTTGTATATTCTTTAGGTTGTTTCGGAAAGAACAGGTTAACGGCAACCTTTTCTTCCTTTTTATTAATCAACCTATTTATCAGATGTAATGGATAATTATTAGAGGTAGCGATTTGTTTTATTACATTAATTTCAATTTATATTAAAATAAAGATAAATATCTTTAATTCAATTCTTTTTTTAAAATTTTTATTTTCAAAATTAATCTTTTATTTTAAAAATTACAAAATATTTATTAAGTGATTTCATGAACAAAGATCAGAACAAGAATGAAAAAAAAAAGAATTTACAAGAAAATGCGTTCTTAATATTTATATAATGGTGAGCTTATTTCTTCACATACTCGTAACTATCATCTTTACTCATTGGTATTGAAAAGGCTCTATATATCATTGAATAATAAGCTACTAGTTTATGTGACATAGGGTGATTTGAGTTATAAGGGATAGACATATTTGTAAAAGTTGGTTTACGATAAATTGAATATTGAAGATTACAGTTTACTCTTTTCATATTTATATCTAAGAAATTTATAGAACTGTTATCTTCAGTTTCAACAGTAAATTTTATTTTTGGTAAATTGTTAATAAAATTAAAGAAAACATCCAATTGTCTATTACTACCTGTAAAACCACCCAAAACCTCGTCAACATATTTATACCAAAACAACACATTCTTGGAGATATTTGAATCAACAATTTTTTGTTCTAAATTATCCATAAAAATATTTACCAAAATTGGTAATCCTTCATTTTGAATATAAAATTTATCATCAAAAACAAAGTAATTTTGATAAATACATAAATTAAATAGGTTTATAATTTCATTGCCTGAAATTTGGTTAATGTGTTTTCTATCTAAAAATTTTGTTATTAATGGTATACATTCACATGGATTAATTTTTGAAAACATATTACTAACGTCAAATGAAACTAATTTTGTATTTTAATTTAATTTATGTGTATTTAGTTTATGAATAAAATCCAAAGAATTTTTTACTGAGTATTTTGATATCTAACATTAATTAGTTATAGTTTTATTAAGAAACTCTGCTAATTTTGTATTTGAAGTATTGATATAAGAAAATACAGGCCTAATTGGTTTTATATCTTTATGTAATTTAATTGTCCCATATAATTTTTGCGGTTGAGGAGTTTTTTTAATTAAATGTTTCTTATCATAGTTATTAAAATGGGAATTTGATTGATTAATTAGTTCCTTAATCTTACCTTAAAGCTTTTTGGTTGGGTCTCTTTTAAGTTACTTGATTGAATAAATTCATTTACTTTAAATTTGTAACCATTTGTATTTAAAATGAGTGTTGTAATACCTTTATCTGATTTTCTAACTGTTAAATTATTACTTATAAATTTATTTTCTGTAGTTAAAATATCACTATTAATTTCTTTTTTAATTTAAAATTTTTAATTAAATTTTAATTTTTCGTAATAGAAATTATTAGACAGAGATTTTAAAGCTATTTCTGTGTGAGTTGCTAAAATTTCTTTAATATTTATTAAGAAATGTTATCTCACTATCAGTCAACTGAGTATCAGATAAGTTTTGTAAACATTGTGAAAATGTTTGTGTGTTTGTTTCAGTGTATTGTGTTTTTTCGTACTTACATTGAGTTGCTTCTTAATTCTTTAATTTCTTGGATTGTTTTAGAAATTTTTGATGTTTAATTCTACTAATGGTTTCACGTATTTTATCATCCATTATATCGAACTCAGCTGGATGTAACCAGTAAGTTAATTCAGAGTGAATAGTTTTTATGTAGATATCTTAAACCACTTATTATTTTCTTCATTTAACCCAATAATTTTGCTTTTTTTATTGCTTTTTCGGCTTGTGGTGTTTTTGTAAGGCATTTTAATTTATGTAATTAGAAATAATGTTCCGCATCTTGCACTGCATATTGAACCATATATTTTGTGAAGCTAGATTACGTTTTAAATATAATCTAATTATAATTAGAGATTATTTCAAACAGAGTTTCAAATTGTACTGTATGCATTTTTTGGCGGACGGGAGGCTACGCTAAATCACTTCCAAAATCTTAAAGTATCGAAATTCCTAAACGTATTTCGACAACAAGTAACGTCAACGTTAGTTCTATGTTTAATAATTCAAATTAGATCACCTTAAACGCCGAAAATGTTAAAGCTCTTCTGGTAAATATCAAGTTATCATTTACTTTCACGAAGTTTCAGAAGTTTAGCGAATCTATCATTAGTACTTAAAGAAGTTAGTAGGACGGATAAGCCACACTTTTATGTCTTCTCGATGAATCTATCTAAATAACATATAAAGTAGAAAAATATTAAGTTTTCATGCTTTTATTTTAAAAAAGTTGATAGAAATATTAGTTATTTACAAAATGCGATTAATGTGGTCATTCATAAGGCTAAATGGAATATCGTTATACTTTAAACAATAATTTAAGTTTAATGAGTCTTAATTGAAATTGACAATATAAGATCTTGATAAGCTAAAGTTGAGAAAAGTCTAAAGCTAACTATATTTTATGATCAAATTTTATAACAAAGATACCTGTTTTAAACTCGAACGAACGGTCGTTAGTCATTCTTCCATGTCCAATTATTTCAAATGAAAATTTCAGAAATATTGCCTTGTCTCAAAAGTTTCAAAACATTGGAACTAGTAACTTATAAATCTCGCAAGATTCTCTAAAATTGCTGTTTGATTTCGTCTTTGAAATATTTATTAGCCATTGCAGTCCTATGCAGTACAGGAAATATTTTATTTTTTTAGTGAAATAACAAATGTTTAAAGTGAGTAAACCCATGCATATGCAACTCAATGGTTTAATACGGTGATTTTTCATGGTGCATATGTAATTTCGATAACCGAAAGATTATTTTGAACTTTTGGCAAGTATTTCCTTTTTGGTACTCATTCTTTAGCCATAATTAAGCATAATTATAATTTTTTAGATAACATGTAATAATAAATATTAAAATTATTAACAAATAATATAACTTTTCCTGCATATACTGGGATGCAGATAAAAGTCTCTGAAGCACATTAATACAGGGTGGCCAAACGAAAACGAAACAGAGCCATTATCAGGAACTGCGTCAACATTTTAAAAAAGTGGGACACTTTTTTCCGGTATTTTCGACTTCGCTGCTTACACCTCCTAGCAAGGGTAACACAATCACCCCAAAATATTTAAATGGCATTAGAGGTCAAGTAATGCTTCATTTTAAAGCCTTTCCAATTCTCTTTATAACAGTCTTTAAATTTTAAAATTCGACATGATGCTTTTTAAAAAATTACTTTTTAAAATTTAAATTATGTACTTATTTTTTTCATTTTTGTCAAAATAGTGAAAATGATACATGGGTCGTTGAGTACGCCAATGGTTTAAATGTTGATTTTCGTACTTTGCATTGTTTTTGTAATTTTTTTATCACATTTGTAAAAGACAAATGGATACGATACGGACACACAAAGAACGTGAAATTAGTGGATTCGTATATCGAAGCGAAGGTTTGTTTAATTGTGTTTTTGAAAATTAAATACCATGGTTTATTCCATTGCGGAAAGGGTAGATATCATTTCGCTTTATTTTATAAGCATTAAGTGTGCAAATGTAACGGCTCCGTTATTTAATGAAAAATATCAAGATAAACAGGTCAGTATGTTCTAGAGTTAGTGAAAAAATTTCAAGAGACTGGAAATGTAGCTAATAAAAAACGAGAAAATAGACCGCCTGTAGGAAATACAGCTTTTGAAGTTGCAGTTTTGGGACATGTTCATCTAGATCCTACGTTAAGTACAAGGCAATTAGCATCTGTGTCTGGGATCAATCGAACTAGCATTCAAACCATTTTGAAGAAGCACAAATTCCATCCGTATAAAATACATTTAGTGCAGGAACTTAATGAGGATGATTATGACCGCCGTTTGCAATTTTGCAAAATAATGAGTGAGCAACCGCAAAAATTAAATGTATGGGCTGGCATTTTCGGTGACCGGCTGTGGGTCTTTATTTTATACCTGCTAATTTGACTGGCGAAATGTATTTGCAGCTACTGGAAGATACTATTGACCCTACCTTGACCGATATTATTGAAAATGACCAACAGTATAGTGAAGATCATTTAATATTTCAACAGGACGGTGCTCCTTCGCATTACGCTTTGATTGTTCGTCAGTATTTAGAGCAACATTTTCCACGGCGCTGGATTGGGAGAAGAGGTAGCATTGAATGGCCTCCACGGTCACCAGATTTATTGCCCCTTGATTTTTTTTGTGGGGATACCTTAAAAGTAAAATCTGCAAAACACAACCAGCCTCTTTAGAAGATTTGCGTCAAAGAATTGTCGACGAGTGCCATCCAATCACTCCGGAAATTATTCGGAATGTGCGAGAACGTTTCGAACAAAATCTTTATTATTGTATGGATGCGGGCGGTCATCAATTTGAATATTTAATTTAATTAAGAAGTAAGTAAACAACTAAACATAATTTATATTTTAAAATGTAATTTATTAAAAAGTATTCGGCCGAATTTTAAAATTTAAAGACTGTTGTAAAGAGAATTGAAAGAGCTTTAAAATGATACCTTACTCGACCCCTAATGCCATTTAAGTATTTTGGGGCGATTCTTACACTCGCTTGGAGGTGTCAGCAGCGAAGTCTCCTTTTGATCAAAAATCGACGGGTCTCTGTGTTGTTCTAAAATGTTGACGCAGTTCCTGATAGTGGCTCTGTTTCGTTTTCGTTTGGCCACCCTGTATATACTATTGTTGAATAATTTAGTAAGAATATTAAACATTGAGGGAGGTAGTTTCAACTTTTGAAAAAGTTCTTCTGGTAAAATAATTTTGAAGAAAAAACAATTTTTTTTAATTTAAAAACAGGAATTATATTTAAAATCACTGTATCTAGCTACTTTATTTACAGAATCATTAATAATAGAGAATTTTTTAATATATAGCATGAGACACCAAAAACGAAACAGATTGAATATCTTATAGGAATACATTTTTTGTAGAAAAAAAGTAATAACAGGTCGATTTTTAATTTAAGGATGATACCTTTTTTATTTGTTATATGTCACTTCCTTTCCCATCGGTCCCTTTAACTTCATTTAAAAGGATTTTTATGAGAGTTCAGTAATATGGCGGTTCGTTGCTTTACATTTAATCTTAACTTCCTTGAACTGTTTAAAAGACACGTTAAATATTCCAATGTGTGACATTTCATTTGAAAGCTAATTTCATTAGTAATTCAAAATATAGCATAAATTTGATGTTTGAGTGGATTAAGAATAAAATTAAATTGATTTAATCTTATCTTTAATGGTTGCGATCTTCAGCAAGAATTTGATAAAATAAAAAATCTAGTTTTTCTTGTTTTTCTGCTATATTGCTTAAAGTTTTTCAAAAAGAAAAACATGAAAATGGTTTTCATATATTCAAGAGGGAGAAGAAATAATTATACTTTATTTTAAGAGTAATGGATTTGTCAGTAGAGCCACACATTTTTAATGAGCAACAGCCAAACAAAAATGTTAATTGGAAGTGTATTTAAACTAATTTCAAATTTTTAACAAAGATAATTTTGACCGTCGATTACAATTTTTTGAAATTATTAGCGAACGTTATAAAGATCCAATTTTTTTAAATACTTGATTTGATTTTTGGATAGATGTACCTCAAAGGCACTGTTAATCGTCATTATTATGGGTATTGGTCAAGTTCCATTCCAAGGGTATTTTATGAAGTACATAATGAATCATTGAATAATGAATATTGTTACGATAATATGTACAGGGATTAGTTAAATAGCGCTTTTGACTGATAAATCCAACCTGTTTTATATTCGTTAATAAATCTATCGTAAGAAACACATTTTTGCTTCCGCTCGGCAAAACCAATACAACATCACATGTGGTGCCATACATAAATTTATAATCAACCAACCTCTATATGTATTACTAGTTGCAAACCACATATGTTACAACGTTTATTTAATTTTTTCACAAATAAATACGGGCGTATAATCTGGTTGTTTATAATTCCAATCCAAACATTTACCCTTTGTGGATATTTTGTACTATACTTCTTCATCCAATGGGGATTTTCACTGACTCAGTATCAATGCATTTAGTGGTTTACATTACTGTTGAGCTTAAATCTGAACTTTTACATGAATCTCCTTTCTCTGCTACATCGCTCTGTAATGGTTTCTCAGAATTCTATCAAATTAATGTTCTAATAACTCTTGGATCAGATGTATCTTGAATGGATGTGACTTTTTCTTTTATTGCACTTTTATAACAATTGTTTGATGTATATTATTATTATTATTCAATGACATTTGTCTTGAGCTGATATGGTTTTTTTGGAATGTAAATACGATGTTAGGTTTTTGGCTTTAGGAAGTGACTTTTCATCACTTTGGTAATAATCTTTAACATGGCCCGTTTTTCAAAAATTTTTATTAAATTCTCGAATTTGAGAAACAAACGAGTATTTAGCATATAAATCACGAACTGCCTGAGATCTTACTTTATTTGCACAGCCAATCGCTTTGAAAATGTCAACTCGTTTGGTTTCTGTAAGCCTCGTTGCTAGATTATATTGATTTAAATATTCTTATGAAAATAATATAAAACGTTTCATTGATATTACATTAATTTGATATTAGAGAATAGTTTTTTTATCAGCTGTTTAAGGATTTTTTTTTCTGAACAACTAAAAATCGTAGTCCCAGTGGCGATCCACTCCTTTGAGGTAATATTTCTTACACTTACAGCATCTATTGGCCAATCAAAAATTAAAATTGAAGGTTTTTGCCAAAAGTCGGCTCTTTTTGAAATAATAAACTTATTTAATATCTTTGCATCGTATAGTATGAAGATTGTGATATTACAAAATTTTAAATATTCACCATGGCTCGAAGAACGCCTCTGAAACACATTTTTCAAGAAAAAGACGTGGTCTGGGGGAGTTAGGAGGGTGAGCGGTATGAAAACAAGAGACAAAAGCCTCCAATGTGCTTACGCAGGGAGACGTCTATAAATCTGTCGCCAGTTACGATGAAGTGGTTGCTCTCAGAGAAGTTAGAAAGAGACAGAGACCGTGACACTAAGGGGGTAAGTGTCGTGTTTTGCAGCTCCCATTGTCAGTTCTTTCGGCTTCTTTTATTGTCTTTGATTAGATGGAAAACTTTCATCTGGTTAATAGAGAGTGTTCGTAATCGCGTCTTTTCGATAAACTTTTCTTATTCCTTTTTGTTTTGATTATCTTTAATTTACTTAATTTGTAATGAAGCGGGGACAAATTGTCTATAATTAGTTGGAAGGCATTTTACATATGAATATGGCCGCTTTGATCGAATTGAAATATAAGAAAAAATTAAAAACCGTGAAATAAATATGTTATTAAAGAACGGCAATTGAAGAGCACAGCAATTAAGGTTACAAAATGGTACTGACAAACAAAATCATTTATGTGTATGTAAAGTGGTTTTTCCGTTAGTTTTCATTTATTGAGAAATACGTAGGTAGATAAAAAATAAAATTTATTGGTCAGATAAGTTTAAAAAAAAATCATTATTATTCAAAATATAGAATTTTTTTATTGCAGAAAGATTCATTTATAATGTATTTATTTAATTTATGAAAATTATCCGCTCTATGTATATTAGTGGAATTTAGTGGACTACAGATCGTTGATAAGATTGTACGAATTAATCTATTGTATTTAAAAATTGTATAATAAATGGCAATGCTTATGTGGCACGAGACTTACTGAATGACAGATTTAATGTTTTACCAATTGTTCTGTATTCAAAAATTTAGTTTTAAATGTCAATACAGTATATGGGATTCGTTGAGTCTCTAGTGACAAATTCATATTATTTTCAACAAAATACATAAATAATTCCAACTCTTGTTTTGTTCACGGTAAAAAGAGTTTTCAATAATCCATCTTAAGTGGTTTAGATGATATCGTTAATAGAGACATCTTTCCAAGAAAACATGAAGTTCATAATCTTAATGATTGCATAGATAATTTTCTTAACATTGAGAAAAAATTTTTGTAGACAATTCATTTCCAACCATTAACCTATAAGACGATATTGACTGAATGTGGGTTACTAAGTGGAAAGACAAATGAGACATATATATCAGAATTTGGTGATCAGATGGTTGCAACAACATCAAGAAAAGTGATACAATCATAGATCATAGAGAGCTAAACTAATAGTTCAATATAATAAACACAAATGAGGTATAGATTTGAGCAACCGATTGCTCAGCTACTATTGCTGTGAACACAAGTTCCTGCGATGGTATAACAAATTAGGGGTTTCACATCTTTCAAATGATGTTAATTGATGAATATTTCCTGTATGAAATTTAAAATAAAAATATATCACTTTACGTTTTTGAAAGTCTCTTAGAACGAAGCCCAAGGACCCAACGGTAAGAAATCCATTAGTGGAAAATTTACCACAAAGTACTCCAAATGGTCCTAACGGAAAAATAAAAAGAAGACGCTGCAAATATTATTGAAATATTAGCAAAATAAGGAAAGATGCCATTTATTATTTTCTTCAGTGCGTAGTGAAGCCGGGATTGTATTAAGAAAATTGTAGATGAACGTGTTATCAAAAATCAGTCGTGAAGCGATGGATTAGAAGAATGTAACGATATAAGAGAATTGCTTGTCAAGATTTGTACAGCAGAAATCCTAACATCTACAACTTGCCAAAAAATAACATGACGCCATATTGATTGATCCATTTTTAACAACAGACAAAAAAAGTACAAAAACGGTTTCATTCTGTATGAAAGTAAACAATGAATCAGATCTCAACCGTAATAATTAACAAATTAAAAAAGATAAATTTATCAGCTATAATACAGGGTGGCCAAATGAAAATGAAACAGAGCCATTATCAGGAACTGTGTCAACATTTTAGACAAACATAGGGACCCGTCGATTTTTGATCAAAAGGGGACACTTTTTCCGGTATTTTCGACTTCGTTGCTTACACTTCCAAGCGAGGGTAACAATCACCCCAAAATATTTAAATGGCATTAGGTGTCGAGTAAGGTATCATTTTAAAGCACTTTAAATTTTAAAATTCGGCCTAATACTTTTTAATAAATTACATTTTAAAGTTAAAATTATATTTAGTGGTTTACTTACTTCTTAATTAAATTAAATGTTCAAATTGATAACCACCCGCACCTATACAATAATAAAGATTTTGTTCGAAACGTTCTCGCACATTCCGAAGAATTTCCGAAGTGATTCGATTGCACTCCTCGACAATTCTTTGACGTAAATCTTGTAAAGAGGCTGGTTGTGTTTTGTAGATTTTACTTCTGAGGTATCGGGGCGACAAATCTGGTGACCGTAGAGGCCATTCAATGCTACCTCTTCTCCCAATCCAGTGACTTGGAAAATGTTGGTCTAAATACTGACGAACAATCCAAGCATAATGCGAAGGAGCACCGTCCTGTTGAAACATTAAATGATCTTCACTATACTGTTGGTAATTTTCAATAATATCGGTCAAGGTAGGGTCAATAGCATCTTCCAGTAATTCCAAATACATTTCGCTAGTCAGACTACCAGGTAAAAAATATAGACCTACCAGCCGGACACCGAAAATTGCGGTTACTGTGTATATACCGCCTGGAAAATTCTTGGGTTTGAATCAGACCAGTAGCGGCAATTATGACGATTTACGGTACCGTCCATAAAAAAGCTGCATTCATCGGAGAAACAGATATTAAAGAAATTTTGGATCGTTCGCTGCTCGCTCACTCATTATTTCGCAAAATTTCAAACGGCTGTCATAATCATCCTCATTAAATTCCTGCACTAAATGTATTTTATACGGATGGAATTTGTTCTTCTTCAAAATGATTTGAATTCTAGTTCGATTGATGCAAGACACAGATGCTAATTGCCTTGTACTTAACGCAGTATCTACATGAAAATGTCCCAAAACTGCAACTTCACTAGCTGTATTAACTACAGGCGATCTATTTTCTCGTTTTTTATCAGCTACATTTCCAGTCTCTTGAAATTTTTTCACTAACTCTAGAACATACTTCCTACTGACCTGTTTATCTTGATATTTTTCATTAAATAACGGAGCCGTTACATTTGCACACTTATTGTTCATAAAATAAAGCGAAATGTTATCTACCCTTTCCGCAATGGAATAAACCATGGTATTTAATTTTCAAAAATACAATTAAACAAACCTTCGCTTCGATATACGAATCCACTAATTTCATGCTCTTTGTGTGTCCGTATCGTATCCATTTGTCTTTTACAAATGTGATAAAAAAATTACAAAAACAATGCAAAGTACGAAAATCAACATTTAAACCATTGGCGTACTCAACGGCCCATGTGTCATTTTCACTAGTTTGACAAAAATGAAAAAAATTGCAATTTTATAAACTCTTATTAAAAACTAAACAAGTACATAATTTAAATTTTAAAATGTAATTTTATTATAAAGAGAATTGAAAAGGCTTTAAAATGAAGCATTACTTGACCCCTAACGGTATTTAAATATTTTGGGGTGATTGTTACCCTCGCTTGGAGGTGTAAGCAGCGAAGTCGAAAAGACCGGAAAAAAGTGTCCTCCTTTGATCAAAAATCGACTTGTCTCTGCGTTTTTTTAAAACGTTGACGCAGTTCCTGATAATGGCTTTGTTTTATTTTCGTTTGGCCACCCTGTATAAGACTAAGACAACTAAACGGAAATCAAAGAAAAAATGACATCTATCGAAGAAAACCTAGAAGATATATATGATAATATATAATATAACATTCTTGGGAAACAGAAGTATTATACTATATCAATGAGCAAGAGGTATAGTGGAGATATGCCGTTTTTCGAAGGACACGTTAAATTGTTGATCCCGAGTCCATGGATGTTGGACCCGTAAAAGATCCCTACCTCGGGTTGGAAAACCTGAGGATTCGGCAAAATTTCCTGTTAGGGGTAGCGTGCTCCCGGCTGCCCTGGTCGCAGAAATAGGCCGTCGTTAAATAAAATAAATAAATAAAATAAGAAGTATTCTAGCGGAGATAAAGACAGAGAAGGCGAAACCATAACCGAAAAGTAAATGAGGTTTTTAAGTGAATAAATAAAATGACATAAAAAGAACCGAATTATATGATCAAAAGTAAGCGAGACAGAGAATAAATGGTTAAATAAACAATGCAAGGAAGCGAAAATAATAAAACCAAACTATGACCCTTTAAATGTCATAAAACTTATCAAAGAATTAGTACACATTTAAAAAATTATTAAAAATGATGACTACGAGGATAGTTCAATAGAAACACAGTTTAGAAATTGTAGAGTAGTGTTTATTTAACGAATTTGAAAGAAGTAGAACGGGCGTCCTTTTAATGATTGTTTTAATGAGCCCAACAAATAAAAGTCGCATGGGGACAAGTCCAGACTGTAAGTTGAATATTGTAAATCTTTCATTTCATATAACCAAGTAGATCTTGAATCGTTTGAGCTACAAGGAGTCAAGCATTATCATGTTGAAGAATAACACAATTTGTAAGCATTCTGCAGGACGTTTCTTCTTGATACTGGTACGTAAATCTTTTAACGTTACTGCATAGGGCCCAGCGTTAATATTGAACCCAGGTTCTTTAAAATCCAAGAACATCACACTTTCTAATCAAAAAATACGACCAGCATTAGTTTTGCAGCCGAAGGTTGAGATTGAATTTTTTTCGACTTCGGAGATTGTGGATGTATAACGTTTAGAAAAGTGTAAACTGTAAATAATTTGACAAAAGTGCTCAGCACTTCTTACACAAACAATATAAAGAAATTAATTTCGTTGCCATAGCGATGAAATAATTTTATATACACTCAGGAAACCTATCCTTGAATTATCCTCGTAACATCAAAAGCATAATCGATATAGATAAATTAATTTTAAATCTAGGAAGAAGTAATATAAACTGTTTTGAAGCTGCATTTAAGAAAAGCAATATACCTGTCAAGTTCTTAAATGTAATGGATTCTAAACAAGAAGTAAACTACTTCAATATAGAATACAGGGTTAGGCAAAATTGCCGGAACACTAGATTGTTCCATGAAAAATTCACTTTTATAAAAATGTTTGTATATTTTATTTACTATTTATTGATGCTTAAAGGTATGTAACAATTTTGAAGATATGAAGTCATCAATTGTTATTTTAAATGTATCACTCAGTATTTATATTTTTGAGTTAGGTGTGAATGTATGGGCCGCTACAGGGGACGACAATGGATTCTGAAAATTCACTCTGAAGATATTTGCATTATTTTAGTAAGTTTGCCGTATAAAAAATGTATAAATTAAACCATACAATTCATCCAGATAATCAAGCTAAAGAAGAAAGAGTGATTATAATAAAGGAGTCAATTAACTATTTGGAAGAATTTCACTTGCAATGTATAAATAAATACCTAACTTGCAATAGCTGGATTTAAGTCTATAAAACAAAAATGAAGGGTAAGGTTATTCTACTTCCTCCCAGGTACATTGTCAAGCAAGAAATTTTCATAGCTTTACCAAAACATCCTCGCGAGAGGTTTATCGCGTCAAGTATGTTTATTGGGGATCTAGTTAACTATCATCAAAGGTACCATCCATATAACTCAAACGGTACTTTCATGTGTATTTGTAATTTATCTTATTTATTGTTATTATTTCCTCGTAATTAGCTCCAAGCGTCTCTTATTGAATAAATTAACCTCTTCTTAATGAAATTTTCTGGCAATTTTAAGAAACAAAAGCTTTGATATGAAGTGCTGAATATAATTAGAATCTATATTCGTTTCCTTCCTTATTTTCTCTTTGTTAGGACGTTAAGAAACAAAAAGTGCAACTTAGGAAGAAGTCTTGTGACTGATACCTTTTGTTCGTTATTGAGACAAAAGCGTCGAAATTGAGTAATTATTAAGGTAGCCGGTTTTTCTCTCTCCTAAATTAATTTTAATCTGACTTTAAGATTTTATGGGACAGGAACAGACGTTTGTTATATGAAAATTATGAGGGAGAGTTTATCAGTTCATATTCACTGCAAAAAAATAGCTCAGTAACGTGAAGGTTAAGTATGTAAAGTTAAATTTGTAGGAAAATAGAAACAGGGTCGTATTTAGGGCAATTTTTGTAGGCTTTTCGTTTTTTAAATAACTAGTACCACTTCACAAATAGAAAATTAGATCTCTCACAATATTACCAAAAACTAAATCTTCGATTTATCTCTATTAATAGATATAAGAAAGGCAGAAAGAGAAGAGGTGATTTAGTTCGTAGATTACACGAAATACGTATTTACCACAATTTATATATTTATAATGGCTTGTCACTAAGCTTTTTAAATCTGTTTATAGAGGGGTAGGTCAGTCCCCAGTCTTTGTTAATTAAATTGTTTCTTAGATATATAAATACTTCTCCATGTTTTCCCGTCCCTAGTCGTTTCCTGCCAATTGTGTATTTCGTTTAGGTTTATTTTTACTTCTCTCATCCAAGTCGTTCTTCTTTCGCTAGGTTGCATTCTACCATACTGTAAATCGTAGCTCTACTGCCTGCTCTCCATACATGACCTAGCCATTTAACCCTTTGCCTTTGTATTTTCTTAATAACGTCTTCTCCCTCTAACTCTTCTAGTATTTCTCTGTTAGTTCTACGTCTGTACTCTTATCGTCTGTCTTTCTAGCTCACAGTATTGATCTCATTATTTTTCTCTCTTGTACTCTCACGTCTTCCTTTTGTTTTTTTGGTCATTGTTCTAGTCTTCCGCTGCGTACATCATTGTTCGTTGTATTATCGTTTTGTATATCCTCATCTTCGTCTTTTTTCTCAGTGTTTTGCTTGTTAGTATTATTCTATTTGCCTCATGTGCTCTATTTCTGTTCATTATTCTTTCCTTTATTTCCTTTTCTCTTCTTCCATGATATTATATACATACAGTATGGTCCAAATGAAAGGAATAAATTCATTATTTCGTAAATCGGTGATTTTAGGGGAAAATCCTGAAATCCGCTAAAAGTAGCGAAAGTTTGACAAGTGTTCGTTGCTCGTCTTTCGCATTGTATTTTATTTGATGGTAAACGATTTGAGCACTTGCTTTAAATTTGGATATACTTAATTATACTATTTATTGTAATATTAATAATTGAATAAATAATTTTTTTGACAACATATAAAAATTAATTACTTAGACATAATTGAAATGGGTGAATAAATATTTAAAATACCTTTCAATTGATGTATTGCAAGACCCACTTGTCTATTAATATTTTTTATTGATGACGTCATCACGCTCACGCTCAAAAATAAATAGGTGATCTGACGAAGCGCCCATTTAAAAATTAAAATCGACGGGTTTTAGGATTTTCCCCTAAAATCGCCTATTTACGAAATAATTAATTTATTCCTTTCATTTGGACCATACTGTATATGAAACTCTATTTCTTTAATGGAACTATCTATATATATCATTGTACATGTTTAATGGTTCTCAATAAACTGATGAAGTCATAATCGGGAATTTCTTAAGTGACAATCCCTCTATCAAAATGAAAAATAATATTCCTTGTCTAAAGTTATGCGTCTGTATAAATTTTGTCAACAATTTATGAATATATGTAATAACCTGCCCTGACTTTTTGTAGTAGTGACTCACCCTCTATATTCATCACAAAATTATTATATTCTTAAATTTAAAATTCCCCAATAAAAAAGCTTATATAGTCCTGGATTATTTTCTCTGAGGATATTTTGTTTATGGCTATCTTGTTTGTGAGTTTTTTGTTTAGAGTTATTTTGCTTGGGGCGAGTTTGTTTGAGGTTATTTGGTTTGAGGCTATTTGGTTTGAGGCTATTTGGTTTGAGGCTATTTGGTTTGAGGCTATTTGGTTTGAGGCTATTTGGTTTGAGGCTATTTGGTTTGAGGCTATTTTGTTTGGGGATATTTTGTCTGGGGCTATTTTGTTTATGGCTATCTTGTTTGGGGCTATTTTGTTTGGGATTAATTTGATTAGGGTTATTTTGTTTGGGACTATTTTGTTTGGGGCTATTTTGTTTGGGGCTATTTTGTTTGAGGCTATTTTGTTTGGGGCTGTTTTATCTGTAGCTCTTTTATTTTATTTTGTCGGGGTACCCAGACAGTTAATTAAATTGTTGTTAATGCAGAATTGTTGGAATACTACTCCAGAAATTGATAATAGAATTTTGTGCTTTCGAGACTATATTTATGTTTTTAGCCGAATACTGCTGATAGTATTGATAATTGAACACACGTATGTAAATTCGAGCTAAAGTTCGTGCCAATTTGGATATAGTTTGGAAAACAATATCCGGCATAGACAAACTAATGAAAATGAAAAACGTTTCAAATGGGAAGTTTTGAGTAATATAATCAGCGCACCATGTCTAATGCAAATTCGTTTACGGACTTTTTTTGTTCGTTCCCGAATTTGCTGGATTTATACAATAGTACTGGGGATACTTACAAAAATTAAGGAGATAGATTATTAATTAAGATTAGCAATTTTTTTTTGTTAGAAGGTCTTAGATGAGGGATATTCATTTTTGGTTCCATTATTTCTTGATCAAATTCTTTTTTAATAAAATTTTTACCTAATCCCATTTTTTTCTTATTCCTTTTTTTAGTTATACACTTTTTTGGTCTTATTCTTTCTTAGGCTCATTACTTGTTGTTCTCATTGTTTATTGGTCCTTCTTTTTCTTGACATTCTTTCTTAGTCCCGAGCTATTTGGGACCACCGACTTCGCCTGTCTACCTTTGTCGTCCTTTTGCTTTATGCCATGCTTTTTAAACCCTCTTCTTTTTTTATTGTTCTCATTATACTGTATTATTTTCAGTACTTTGATCTGAGTATCTGTTCACGTGTCCCAACTCAGTTGCGTTTATTTTGCTATTGTCCATGATTCACCATGGCGTTAAATGCCTTACTTTTTTTGGTACTTGGTTATTTCTACAGAGCACGGAATAAATTACATTTTATATATGCTTTTACTAGTTTTATTTCTAATACTAATTTTCTAAATTTTTCAATATTCGATATTTAAATTTTAAATTTGTTTCCTTGTTAATAACTGATCTTAATCTTGTGTGCCTGTTGATCATTAACTTCCCTGTATTTATATTTGAACTCATAAGAAGTTTTAATTGATTTTTTTTAAAATGATACCGTCTCCACTATATTTTCCAAATGAATTCCGTACCGTGAATTTTTGGATGTAGTTCTTCTAGTGTGAAATGACTTGATTAGTGCTGTTAACGAACACTGCTAATAAAATATTTGCACTGTAATGTGATTAGGTAATTGGCAAAGCTGCGTAAATAGTTTGTATTTGGCTAATAAGCTAAAAGTTTAGCGTGCAAAAATCAAAAAGTCGGAGTATATTGTAGTTTTATATAAAGATGAAAAGAGTACAAATAAATTCCAATAAACATGATTTATTCTTGAGAATTAGATTAATAATAGCGTATCAGTCTACTTTCTGTGTAATATTTTCATATATATATAAATAAAGAGCAGTAACAACTAAATAAAAAAAGGTACATAAAATTGGTTTATGTTGTTACGTTAATAAACAATTTTCTCTTCTTTATTCGCTGTTTCCCTTGGGGCGAACGGTGTAGTGTGGGGCCAACGATTTACAGTTGCAGACTTGCCGTTGTATAAAATGCATGGATGTAAATATTTCACTTTCTTATCTCAGACTATCATCTTGAGTTTTCATGCATTTTTGCTTTTTCTTGCATGCAAATATTTATTAGCATCTTTCACAATAAAGGATTTACCGTAAATACATTCTTGGAACATGTTTGTCACGTACTTCGTTTACATTTTTGTAATACACTACGAGGAATTTCTGAACAATAGTAATAGTAAATCACTAGTTATTTCACAAATTATTCTTAACAACTGCCGTCCGGTTGCAAATTTCCTAAAATTTCAATTCCAGTTTTGATTTTAAACTTTTAATTTAAAAGTATCCCCCCTTCTTATTTTTCATCCATTCATTTTTTTATAAAATACCTCAATAATAATTTTGATGCAATCATATGATTAGTTTTTATAATATATAATTTTTTTTATGACATGGCTCGGATTTTTTTAATTCTTTTTGCATCCTTTCATCCTAATTACAATAAATATTCTTGTATTTATTTCTGTCGTCAGAACTGTCCTAATTTTAAACATGCTTTAATTTAAAATGATATAAGGAATATGATATGGATGGTGGACACAGCTTGCAAAATGATTACTTGCTACCATATTTAAACATATACAAACATATGATGAATCAAATTTAGAAAAAGCTCAAGAATTCATATATTAAAACGAAATGAATACAACATAAAGATGCATATAATTTTTATTGTTGTTAATCAGGTATTTAGTCTATTGGAGAAGATAGCAAGTAATCGGAGAAAGATGAGAGATATGATGAAAGAAAACTGGAGTGAAATGACAATATATTTCTTAAAGGAATTTCCATACTAAGTTGTGACAAGGAGGAACTTCGTAAAAAAAATGGCGAAATTGGGAACAGTATCCTAAAAAATACGAGCTTTACTCGAGAAATTGGAAGAGAGACGCTAACAGAAAGCAGAAGAAAGGAAAATAAATTCAACGAAATGATAAGTACTCTAATGAAGGGACAATTGTCCGCAGTAACCGCCAAAAAAGTAATCACCGCCGCCAGGATAAGAAAACAGAAGAAGTCAGAAGGACTGAAAATGGCTACGGAACACATCTCAAGCTACAACCACAGCGACGTCCTGGATTTTACCTTCAAAACGAACAAAAAAAAAGAAGAGACGGTAAAATTCAAAACTTTACGTGATAGAAAGAATAATCTAACCTGTATCATAAAAGTCAAGCCAAGGCAAACGACATTTCTAATCATAATGGAAGTCCTTACACAAAGGCCAGCAACAACGACGATATAATTAATAAAAAGAGGCATCATATGCAGGCCAGTAGTCAACCACAAGAATCTAACCAAAACTCCCAACGATTTCAGGAGATAAGCCATCCATTTGGAGAAGGAGAGATATGACTTCAAATGTTGTATCTCCAAACACAAGAAGAAAAAGGTAAGAAATTAGTTATTAGGGAACTGATAGAATCAATACTCCCAGAAAATGTCATGGAGGATCTGATAAAAATTCTTTATGCATAAGATGATATTTAAAATACACTGAACAAGAAACTCTGTGATAGCAAATTAAAGCTAACAAGAGTAAGGATGAACTGCTTCAGAGATGGAAAAGTAATTTGAGCATGAAAACGAAAACATTGCCGATACGATACTTCCTACTTCCAGTTATTAGGTACGCATCAGTAGTATGAGAATATAGAAAGAAGATCCATAGGATAAAATTCCAGAGACATTAGAACATTTTGCAAAGAATGGCACCAAAGACGTGCCAAATATATGCAACAACTAAATATACAGGGAACTAGAAGCGACGCTGATATTAGAGATAATGACAGACAATAACAGAAAGCTATTAGAAGAACTAAGGAATCTTTCTAACCAAGAACTAAGAATCTTATGGACTTATCAAGAGTAAACTATTAAATATATACTAGGCCAAGAAAACAACTGAAAGAGGATATAGACTAGAGCATGGTTCGGAGTACAGACTAGTAGGAATCCAAAGTAGAACTACAGGGCACAGGAAGACCAGCTTATGATATAGAAAGAGAAGACTACATTATGAGTATAAGGAAGAAAATAAGATTAGAGGTAGAAAAATGCAGTTCATTACACCGAACAAATAGGTAAATGACACTTAAGCTCCTACTCTTCGCTCAAATAGTATCAAATACCAGGGTAAATGATGATGTTATGAAGTTTAGTCTAACGGCACCAGTGATAATGGATAGGTTTCCCGCCTTTTATATACAATACGAAAATATAGGTTAGGTTAGGTTATGTTAGCTTAGGTTAGGTAATTACCCGCAAAGGGATTCATTTAAAATAATTTGATTATTTTCAAATTTATTTCTAAAAATAAATCCAGAGTTCTGTGCTAATAGACGTTTATAAATGACACTCATGTCAAAATTATCTATGAAATGTATCAATATATTTAAATTTAAATAGCAAAAAAGCATTTTATAAGAATTTCCGTGAAAAAAATTATACAAAATAATTTTCAAAATTTTCTGAAACATTTATTAAAATCCGCAAGCTCCCCATAAAGGAAAATTTTTCTGCTTACGAAATTTATTTATTAATAAAACTTATAATAAAGCTATAAATCAAGTGTTCACTTCAATTAATGACTACCACTTCTATTTATTTACTAGTGGTATTACTACTATAATGGTAACTTAATTTGTATGCTCAAAAAGCATAAAAACTATTTGAGAAGACTTTTTATTTGTTTCAAAAATAACGAGAAGTACTAAATGCAAACCACAACTTACATTCTATTTTTTTTTTCGTAAAATTGACATTACAAAAAAATTGTGGCCTAGTTTTGCTAAAACAAAACCCATTATTATTACCAACCTACAATTGAAACATACTGCATTTCAGTTCCATTCTTCTTAATGCCTACTTTTTGAATTACAGGATTTTAGCAAATATGCAGAACGCTTACACCATTGTAATTTCTGCAGTTGAGGTGCATTCGACATTTTCCGGAAACGTTTCTAAATGGGGTTTTTCAAATTACACTTACCGTGTATTTCCGCTAAAGCTGCTTGTTTACAATAAAGTTCATTTGTACAGGGACAGGGGTTCATTTATTTCATGTTTTTTTAAATTATATAATGTAGGTTTTCAGGAAAATAACTTAATTTATCGAATTAGCATACTGTATTTTATACAGCTTTTTTATCTTAACCATTTTACTATACTTTAACCCTTTGTACAAAGTGTGGTTTTACAACATACAGTAAATGCTAAGTATTTTACAGTATTATTTTTATAACATCTTATAAGAAAGTTTAAATCATTTTTAATATACATCAAAAAGTCAGTGCTGTATTATTTTTTTGCATTTGTTCATTTTAACAAACCGGACTAAACATTAAGTCTATTTTAAGTGATCTTACAAAATTTTACAATGGACGGTAGGTATTCCAAGCGTTTTTGCTCAGTATGTGTTAAATACTAAGCATTTGATAATGTATAGCAGATCTGTATGACATTACCAAGCATTTAGTTAGTTTAGAAAAAGTTTAGAAAAAGTTTAGAAAAAGTAGATAGGACATTTTCAACAGAAATAATTGCAGGACATTTCTAAGCACTCCTAGAATATAGAGTGTGAAACAGCTAAATGGAAAAAATTCACTATTTTAATAATTATTGAATTTATAAGAAATTTCAAAATACGTCAATTTTAGAATTATGGAATAACATCCTGAACGAAAAAATTTCATCCTTACATAAAACCTTCTTTGAGTGACAGTTACAATCCCCAAATTTTATGTGGGAAGTAGGAGCTTGTGTAATTCAAAAATGTTTTTATTTTCAAATTTACTGCAAAAATTAACATAAAACTTAATAGATAATACCGTTTAGTTCTTGATAATAAGAATGTGGTTATAACTGCAAGACAGTAGTTAGCAGTGTTATACTTATCGTTTGTTAACTGCATTTCAGAAACATGGTTTATTTAACAAAAATGCACAAAATAACAATTCTGCAGATGATTTATTACGAAGATTACAAACTAACACATATCGAATTTACTCGCCTATTTCAAGAAAAATTTTCTGATTCACGGCTTATATCCCAAGAAAAAATAATAATAATAAGTAATACAGATAAAAAAAGCACCTTCCTTGGTAATACTTAATGACACCAAATTGAATGTAATGCTTCAGTTTGAGTAAAACTCCCAAACGAGTTGACAAGCAGCAGCCGCAACATTGGATGTTAGCCATGCATCGATTCTTTGAACATTAAATGAAAATAAAATCCATACTTATAAAATGATACCAACACAGGAGCTCATCTAAGACGATTTTTATCATATCTGTAAAAAAATGATGAAAATATTAGATAAAAGTATAATTTAATTAGAACATGTTTTTTTCTGGTGGGTGCAGTTTTACATTTTCTTTACATTTTCCGGTCAAAATTACCATCACTGATTAGCAAAAATTCCTCACTTGGTGAGAGAAGAACATACGCATTTGTCCCTTTATTATTGATGGCAGTTTGAATGGAGATAATTATTTAATACTGCTACAAAATTCAATGTCTGGCAGTATCTCGACTTATTATTTTCAAATCGGAGGATAGGGAGGTAAGAGTCGATAAAATGGCCACCACGATGACTTGATCTTAAACCATTGGACTTCTTATGGAGACATGTGAAAATTAGAATACACAAAAATAAACCACTCGATTTAACAGACTAAAGAAGAAGAATAATGCTTTTTTAAGATTAGATGTCAACACATTGAAGGCGAGCATTTTGAACATTTCCTACAATAATATTCATGTTTTTTTTTATTTTCTATAATACTAATGACTGAACATATTCAGTTTTTGGTGTGTTGTAGCGAATTTCGTAAATCACATAATTTTATTTTTTTAATGTTAATTTTTACATTTTTTTTTGAACAGAGAATGAAGAGGCACTTCGAAAATGCACCTAAAGTCCCTACTTTCCATTTAAATATTTGAGGGTTATAGCGTGATTCGGGATTTTTCAAATTTGCGCAATAATTAAAATAATAATAATTTATTGTAATTGGCTGTTCCTCAATTTATAGAAGGATCATAAATAATGTCAGTGTTTTAAATTTTGCTGTATAAAAAGTCTAAAGAAAATATAAAATGTGGTTTTAAATAGTTGTTCGCTGTCACTGGGCTTGTACTGGCACGGAAAGAGATCAGTCTTTTTCAATTCAACGTTGACGAACGTGTGTAGTCGAGATTTTTCAAAGGGAGAGTTTTCATTGTTTTAGGGCAGTTACCCTCGTCACGTGGTCCTAAATATTAGATAAAGTGCTGCTTTCCATTGGGGCGGTCAATGGAGCAGAAAGAAGGTTTATTCGTTTTGATAAAATTTATTATAGATCGTATTAAAGAATTATTAAACAGAAAAAAAGGAAAAAAATTTAAAAGAAAAATTAATAAACAATCACTACAGTCAATGTTGAATCTGAAAAATATGTAGTAAAAAGTGTCATTTTGTAATATTCCAATTATAATCATGCTTAATAACAAACTTATAGTTGGAGAATTATTTAACAAAAGTCCATACTAATAAAAAGGATCTTTTGATTCAAGGTAAAATGCGTTTAAATTAGGAGAACCGCAATTTTGAATAGTTCGAAACCCTCTAGTTTCTTAAGCGAACCATATTCTTGATAGGCTAGTCTTGGGAACAAAACAGCATACCTAAGAAAAAATCGTTTAATAAAGTAGATCTTAAATCCTTGGTTTAAAATAACATAGATTAAACTTAATTGAATATTTCCATGATTCAAGTCTTTATATGTTGTTAACATAATATGTTTGAAATAAGAACTTGAGATACTTCTTTTAAAAGAATAAATTCCTTTTTTTAAGAGAATAGATTACGTTTTTAAGAGAATAAATGCGAAAATTACATCAAACTATGACATAGTTTAAAGTAAAAATCAAGTGCATCTAATATACTCAAACACTTATATTCAGAGTTATTAATTTCAACGAATGATTCGTAAAAAAGCAAATATGGGTGGACTGTCAATGGCTTGATCAAATATTTTGAATATTTTCAGGAATTTTGACGTGTTTCGGTAATTGAGGGCTTCCATTAATAAAATATAAAATGGTTCAAATAATAGTTCTTACCTGTGGTCAAATCGTCCCATTTAAGAATTTTAAAATTGTATTATCGGTAGCTGTTAAATTGTGTTTTATAACTGTTAATATATATTCAAAAAGCTATTTCCAAATCGAATTACGAGAGTAGTGGAGCAAAGTGTGTTCTAAATCAATTCAAAAAACTGCCACTAGATGGCGTTGGTGGCGCTGCTGTAGCGCTCACGGACCCGCCGTTATTATTGATCCAATTGAATAGCGGAAAAGACAGGTATCATCTATAAGTGACGTAGATGTCAAATTTAAAGAAAAGCATGCGCAATGAACGTTGCCGTAAGGGCATTAGCGTTCAACTTCGTGATTAAAGGTCCAATTGAATAGCGGAAAAGACAAGTATTATCTGTAAGTGACGTAGATGTTAAATTCAAAGAAAAGCATGCGCAATGAACGTTGCCGTAAGGGCATTAGCGTTCAACTTCGTGATTAAAGGTCCAATTGAATAGCGGAAAAGACAAATATTATCTGTAAGTGACGTAGATGTTAAATTCAAAGAAAAGCATGCGCAATGAACGTTGCCGTAAGGGCATTAGCGTTCAACTTCGTGATTAAAGGTCCAATTGAATAGCGGAAAAGACAAGTATTATCTGTAAGTGACGTAGATGTTAAATTCAAAGAAAAGCATGCGCAATGAACGTTGCCGTAAGGGCATTAGCGTTCAACTTCGTTATTATTGGTCCAATTGAATAGCGGAAAAGACAAGTAATATCTAGAAGTGACGTAGATGTCAAATTTAAAGAAAAGCATGCGCAAAGAACGTTGCCGTAAGGGCATTAGCGTCCAACTTCGTTATTATTGATCCAATTGAATAGCGGAAAAGACAGGTATCATCTATAAGTGACGTAGATGTCAAATTTAAAGAAAAGCATGCGCAATGAACGTTGACGTACGTCACGCAGTTCACGTAAAACGTCTCGCACGTCACGTAAAACGTCTCGCACGTCACGTAAAACGTCTCGCACGTCACGTAACGTTTTGATGTTTGCGTGACGTTGATTTGACGTTTATCAGACGGTTTTGACGTTTGCGTAACGTTTTTTGACGTTTTCCAGACGGTTTTGACGATGAGACCTCCTGCGCAATCTTCCAAATGCTGTGAAAATGATAGAAAATATAATGGGGTGGTCGCTATGGAGCCAGATCTCCCAACCAACGATGAAAATAAGGTTATTATTGAAATGTATAGCACAATTTTTAACAAGCCCCTTTACGTTAGTTTCACAATATTAGAGCTGTCAAAGGTTTTATTATACGATTTTCATTATAATTACATAAAAGAACAAATTTGAAGATCATGCTAAGTTGATATAGACTCATTAATGTACCATATTCTTGATAATAATGATCATATAAAAAAGACAGACTTGATACATCAGATTATCCAAGAGATAATGTTTTTAACATTCCTCTTGTAAATAAAATTTTTTAGGAGAGATGAAAACCGTGGAAATATTATGATAGAATTTATAGGTTTACGATCAAAAATGTATACAATAAACACCATAAAAAACCATGAACATATCATAAAAAAAGTGAAAGGAATAAAAAGTGTATTTTATAATCATAAAATTTAATCAATTATATATCTTAAATAAAACACATATACATATTTTGAATAATTTTATTTTTTCCTTAAACTAACAATAAAAATAAATATTATTTATTCATACTAAGTATTTCAGAATCTTCTTCACTGAAGTAACCCTTCTCATTATCATCTAAATCCTCGTTTACATCACTACTATTATCTTCTATTGTCAAATATGGTTTTAAATCCATACAATACTTTTCTAGTTTAAGATCTTTTATTCTATCATATAAAGTATTCAGATCTATTTTATGATCAAGATATTTTAAACATACTATTTTGGCACGATTAAAATCATTTCCAAGCTCCTTCCAAATTCCATATGATTTTGAGTCATCGAAATAATAATTATGCCAAACTTGTATTGAAAGTTCATTAAAAATTTTATGAATTTCAAGAACTCGAGTATAAAGGCTTTTATCGGCCATTGTGTCACTTTTAATATTAAAACTTTTTATTTTCATCTTATATAGATTTCCCCCTCCATTCACTGTTACAAAAAATACAATAAGATAACATATGTGCACCACATACGTCAGACCAAACATGTTGTTGAAAATCCTTATAACATGGTAATAGTTTCTTAAGGTCTTCGCTTTTTCTATACTCCGCAGGAAGAGCATACCAAATATCTTGTAAATTCGCTGCTTGTATCAAAATTTTTTTTATATTTTGTAATTTGTAATTAATCAAAATTATATTGGAATGTGTCACATGTAACGCCGAGTTTAAGTCATCAACTTCGTTTAACAAACATTGCTAAAAGTAATGCAGACCTACCTATTAAATTTCGATCTTGGCAAATCATTGAGTATCCTTTATTAAATAATTCTACTAGACACACATGTGCCGTCAAAACAAGTTCAAAATTGGAAACTCCTCAACATGTAATCATAGGTTTCCAAAAAAACAGGAAAGGAAAAATAACGGCAAATATGAGTCAATTTGACCATTGTAATCTCACAAATAAACGAATTTTCTTAAATTCCGAACGATTTCCATACAACGATATGTATATCGTAATCAACCTATTTTTAATCCACAACAATTCAAAGATATATCTCCATTAATTCACATCGATTGTGCAAGACAGAAGGAGGTCGTACAAGCAGGAAGTATTGTTTTGAGAATCGAGTTTGAAATATACGACTTTCGATTAGCTGTAATTTCGGGTTTGCTGGGCATACAATCCAATGTTGATGTACCAACGGTTCCTACCCCTCGCACGAATGTGGCCCACATAATAAGCAAAATAGAAAAAACAATAAAACAACCAACCACTGCCGACACTTCCGCTTATTATCTAATATTGCATGAAAAGGAATTTTCCTATAACCCCACCACTAAAATTGTAAAGCAATATTAAAACAAAAACAATCAGTTTGTGCACAATATTCTTCGAAGAAAGACGTGTCAAATTTTCACAAGACCTAGAAAAATTAAAGACAGGTATAGAGTTTTATGAGCAGACGAAAGACTAAAAATATGCGACTAGTAGTTGATATACAATGTTTTAAAATAGAAAATAATAAATTTTTGGTTAAAGAATTAGCCGCATATGATGGAGCTCGGCTAAGTCACTATACATTTAAACCACCTTTTGCATTAAATCTACTACAACCGGATTTACACAAGCAAGCAGTGTGGTTAATGAAGAATTATCATTGTATTCATTGGAATAACGGTTTTACTCCCGTGTATCAGTTTGCTTCCATTATTGAAAAACTAACAGAAAATGCAGAAATGGTATACGTTAAAGGCAAGGAGAAAGCAGATTATATTAGAAAATACTGTAAAGTTCCTATCTACGAGTTTGATGAATCTTTTTCATTGGAATTAGACAAACCATTATGTTTTTATCATACTAGCGAGAAGTGTGCTTGTGCGTTATCAAACGTATTTTTTTTGTATAATAATATTTTAATGCATGAATAAAAAATATATAGTCCAATAAGTTGTTTTATTTTTAGATATTACATAATATCCCTCCCTTCAAAAAAGTTGTGGGTGTAATAATTCTGTGTTTATCGGCTACTGTGGACGGCTATGCAATCAAAGTAGACCAATTTATTGTTTACAACATGTAGAGAATTGGACTCCTACAACCAAAGTGGGTTACTGGCGTTATAAATTACCTCCCCGTCGTCGTATATTCTTTTAAATAGGGTAAAAGTAAGCCAGAAAAGAATAATCTTCAAGAGAATCAGCAGAAGCTTATTAATGGACTTGATAAAAATGTATTTACTAATAGAGAAAAATTTTGATAAAATAAATATATATAAATAACAAAGCAATATTTTATCATTTGGCTTTTAACCTTAAAAGTGTACATAATGGGGGTAATCATTAGTATTATTATGAATCTTTTGAAAAAAAAAGTACTGTACTGAATGTTTAATAAGTAAACATAGAAATCATAAAAAACAACTCTTTGAATTTACGGAACAGGAACTCAAATATTTTCCGTTGAATTACTTACTGGAGAAAGCAAGTCCTCATGAGCTCTTATACTCATGGTATAAAATACCAAAAGAATATAGGCAAGATTTCCATCTCTCTACTAAACTACCATGTTTTATTCACTATAATCGACCAGAATGGAGAACACATATTGATGGACCTCCAAGTTCCCAAGATAGATGTCACCTTTGTAAATTTGCTCTTCAGTGAGAGTAAAATACACCAAATGGGACTAATGAAATTTTTAAAATTAAAAAAGTTAAACTAACTAATCCCACTACATACATACTGGAAGAATAAAGAAGAAATTAGAGGTTGCTTCTACACAGAAGAATTACAAAAAAGCAAATATCCAGATGTTTACTTGATTGAAAAAATCTTGAAAACTAAGGGAAACAAAATTCTAGTTAAATGGTTGGGAATGAACTCTCAGTCTTGGATAAACAATAATTATATTTAAAATGTTTTTAAATAAAAGTATATATCTTAATAATGTGTTTTATTTTGTAAAGTATTATACATTTTATTTCTATGAGTTATATTTAAAACAGGATTAATAATTTTAGCCGCTTCTTCTATTCGACGTTTAAAACGTAGTGGATTAAGATATCTTGATTCCTAATCACTTGTTTCAACATCTGATTCCCATATGTGAACTTGATTGTAATCTTCATTAAAAGTTACTTTCTTCATATCTTTTCTTTAAGAACATCGGGGTATTTGAATATAAGTTCTAGTAATAAACTATATGTAATAGGATTCACTTGTTTTATAGGCTCCATTGTAGTAAGAGCTGTGTTGATGACATCTTCCTTGTTTTTAACCGCCATTTGTAAAATTTTTAAGGAACCTACAAACTGCTGGCTTTTTAATACTTCAATGTTGTGCGTAATTAAGGGTAAGCATCTCCAGAGCTCGGAAAGGGAAATTGATCCTAACCAGACAATAGCATGTCCAGTTAATACTTTCAAAACAGTAATGCTTTCAAAATTTTCAAACTGTAACAAAAACCGGCTAACATCTATTGATTCCTCCTTTCCCGCTGTTATAAAATCTTCAATAATTTCTTTGAAGGATAAAAACTCCTTCCACTCTTTTTCACTAAACACGATACAGTTTCCTTTATTACCAGATATTTTCACACACGGAGCAAAATTTAAATCATACGACAGACTCACTGCGACATATTTCGTATTTGATTTATTCAGGTAGAACCTTTGTTCACCCAAATAGATATTTTTCACTTTTGATTCTTCTGTAAACAGCATGATGACTGACTACACTAGAGAAAATCTTAATATTTATTAGCAACAAAGAAAGGGTGGGGATTCTATATTTCTTAATTCCATAGCACATTCAGTGTGGTGATTAATTTATTCTAATTTGTGTTAGACCCGACGGAAGACTTAATGGTATTTATTATTTTGCGTTCCATTTAAACAACCAATTAAAATTCAATATATGTAATTTGAAAGTTAATTATAATAGAAAATGTATAAATTACAGATAATATATTTATCATATGCAACTTAGTTTTATGAAGAATGCGAGTTTGTTATTTTGCGTTTCATTTAAACGACCAATTAAAATTAAATATATGTAATTTGAAAGTTAACTATAATAAAAAATGCATAAATTATAGATAATATATTCATATGCGACATTGTAACTTGAGTTGCATTTAAACGAGCCATTAAAATTCAATATATGTAATTTGCAAGTTAATTATTATTATAAAAAATGCATAAAATATAGATAATATATTTAAACGACTAATTAAAATTCAATATATGTAATTTGTAAGTTAACTATTCAATTGAACCAATAATAACAAAGTTAAACGCTAATGCCCTTACGGTAAGGTTCATTGCGCATGCTTTTCTTTAAATTTGACATCTACGTCACTTACAGATAATACCTGTCTTTTCCGCAATTCTATTGGACCAATAATAACGAAGTTGAACGCTAATGCCCTTACGGAAACGTTCATTGCGCATGCTTTTCTTTAAATTTGACATCTACGTCACTTATAGATGATACCTGTCTTTTTGGCAATTAAATTGAATAAATAATAACGAAGTTGGACGCTAATGCCCTTACGGCAACGTTCTTTGCGCATGCTTTTCTTTAAATTTGACATCTACGTCACTTATAGATGATACCGGTCTTTTTCGCAATTCAATTGGACCTTTAATCACGAAGTTGAACGCTAATGCCCTTACGGCAACGTTCATTGCGCATGCTTTTCTTTAAATTTGACATCTACGTCACTTATAGATGATACCTGTCTTTTCCGCTATTCAATTGGATCAATAATAACGAAGTTGGACGCTAATGCCCTTACGGCAACGTTCTTTGCGCATGCTTTTCTTTAAATTTGACATCTACGTCACTTCTAGATATTACTTGTCTTTTCCGCTATTCAATTGGACCAATAATAACGAGGTTGAACGCTAATGCCCTTACGGCAACGTTCATTGCGCATGCTTTTCTTTAAATTTGACATCTACGTCACTTATAGATGATACCTGTCTTTTCCGCTATTCAATTGGATCAATAATAACGAAGTTGGACGCTAATGCCCTTACGGCAACGTTCTTTGCGCATGCTTTTCTTTAAATTTAACATCTACGTCACTTATAGATGATACCGGTCTTTTTCGCAATTCAATTGGACCTTTAATCACGAAGTTGAACGCTAATGCCCTTACGGCAACGTTCATTGCGCATGCTTTTCTTTAAATTTGACATCTACGTCACTTATAGATGATACCTGTCTTTTCCGCTATTCAATTGGATCAATAATAACGAAGTTGGACGCTAATGCCCTTACGGCAACGTTCTTTGCGCATGCTTTTCTTTAAATTTGACATCTACGTCACTTCTAGATATTACTTGTCTTTTCCGCTATTCAATTGGACCAATAATAACGAAGTTGAACGCTAATGCCCTTACGGCAACGTTCATTGCGCATGCTTTTCTTTGAATTTAACATCTACGTCACTTACAGATAATACTTGTCTTTTCCGCTATTCAATTGGACCTTTAATCACGAAGTTGAACGCTAATGCCCTTACGGCAACGTTCATTGCGCATGCTTTTCTTTAAATTTGACATCTACGTCACTTATAGATGATACCTGTCTTTTCCGCTATTCGATTGGATCAATAATAACGGCGGATCCGTGAGCGCTACAGCAGCGCCACCAACGCCATCTAGTGGCAGTTTTTTGAATTGATTTAGAACACACTTTGCTCCACTACTTACGAGAAGTCAAATATGCTTGTGAAGTCACGATTTACCTATAAATAACACATTTTTATTTCCAAGAGAACGATGCTTTCCAAAAATATAATGCAAATTGTGTTATAGTTAAGACGATATAATCTTAAACGGAGTTAATTTACTGTTCAAAACTAAAATAACTAGTTCTTGAAATAACAAAATATTCGCTTCAACAAATGTACTAGGATCTTTTAAAACAAGCCGTGCTTTAAGATAAGATTATGGGAATTGGCTAAAAACTTACCTTGAAATATAGCAAGTATTCATATGCTTTAAATTATATTTATTTAAATGAAAATTTACTTATTCCATTTTTTAATAATTTTATCTCTTCAATCATTTACTTCATTTGTGAATCTTTCCCCAAGTCATAACTAAAGACAAACATTACTTTCAATTTGAAATTAGAATCTATAAAGAAATCGATAAACTGAGGCTGCGTACAACTTCAATTCCTTATGTCCGAATATTTCTGAAGTCGATTAGGGACGAAGACGTAAAATAAATCCCAAAACATTGTCTTAAGAACAGAACTCTTTTTTAAATGAAGGAATTTGTGGGTAAACAAATCCCATTTCGTTTAGTTAAAAAAATAGTTCTTATGAGCAGAAAATATTTTACAAGAGCATTTACTTGCTTGAGTTAAAATATCTTTTTTTTCATTGCAGAAAAGATTAAAAATATGCACTTTGTTTAAATAATCAAAGACCGGCGTTCTTTTTTCTAAAAAAAAAAACAAGCGATTCACTTAGCAAAAGCATAAAATGAAACACATTTTCAATTAACTCTTCAATTATGTACACCCCATTTTCCTTGAACTTCGATGGTTAGTCTTAAACAAACGGCTTTTGCCAATCCCTTCGAGCGGCGTCATGTTCCTGGGTTGATTGAAAAATGGCGACGGCTCCTGCCTTAACTTTGCTTGGATAACTCCACTAAGCCTAGCGTCCAGCTTTGCGACCTAGTTTTCACACATTTCCATCGTCCTTATTATATTGACGAGGTTATTGATATTTTTCTATTGCTTTCTGAAAATAGAATTTACAAATTTTAAACTAGAAACCTAGATAGGGACGAAATACGTCTATATTTTTCAAGTTTCAATAATAGAAACCTTGCTGTTGTATTTATGAATTTGTACCCACTACAGAACACTTGAAAATCTACCAAATAGCACCTTAGTCTCCACAATACAAAACAATATGCATTCAATGGTACTCGAGAAATCCCACTTCTGAGACCTCCACTTCTGAAAATTTCAATTCGGCTCGTAGTGCTCCTGGAACTGCTGATGCCCGTATAGTTCAGCCATTACCAGTTAAGAGTTAATGCCTTTTAACGGGAAATTCGCCGCATTACACGCCGCTTTCCCGAGGGGCTTTCCACTCTCTTTCTTTTTCCGTTATTAATGTCTTATAAGATTAGATATTTTCTTTGGAAGGTGTTGATATAATGTGATGGAAATTTCATGGGGCTCGGTGAATTCTCTGGATGGGGCTTCCGATTTTTTGTATTTCTCCAGTTAAGGATAATTGATATGAACACATTCCTTTGTCGCTTTTTATGCAATTTAACTCAAATTTACGGAATTATCTTAAAAGAAATGGCAAATTGTCCGGAATGAGAGTTTTCCTTCTTTTCTTACTGTATTTTATATTGATGGAAAATGTTTAGAGGTTTTGATCATTATATTCACAGATACTAAATATATCTTTTAATCTTATTGGAACTAAATAAAAAAATAAGGGTTGTGGATGGCATTTAAAAGATGTCCTAATTTAAATTCGGCAGGATGAATTATATAGTAAATTACAAACAAAATCTACTTTTCTAAAAATACTTACCTACACTTTACTCCAGAATGACTTACTAATTAATGAGGGGTGTTATTCTTACAGTATCTTCGTTTTCAGATTCTAAGCAGTCAAGCTAAAACTAATTATTGATACCATGTTATTCAGCGCAGATTATTTAAAAGTAATTAATTTTAAACAGATTGTAATATTATGTAGCGGCCGTTTTCACGTGAGCAAATCAAAATCACACTCCAAGTAACCAATCAAATATAAGTCAAATTCTAACTCCTTTTTTGCAAGCAAGAATTCGTAGTCCCGGCTGCTTACCATCAACTCCAAAGTTGAAAACTCCCTACTCGCAATTTATCATAAAACTACTAGAAGTGTGCTTAAATCAAAACTTTTTTTCCTTTAATAAAGTAATTTATTTTATGGGTTCTCCATTATCCTGGCAGATATTTTTATGGATAATTTTGAAAAACATAATGAATTTTCTAGGTTCATCAAATTCTATTATAAGTATGTTGATGATATCATTATCTTGTGGACTGGCACCTTAGATAAATTAAATGAATTTTTAAATTTTATTAACAATTTACATAACACAATAAAATTCACTTTAGAAATAGAATTAGAAAAATCCATTTCTTAGACCTAACTATTTCACATAACACTAATAATAAGTTTGACTTCTATATACACAGGAAACAAACCCATACAGGTATTGTTATTAACAACACATCATCACATACAATCACACACAAAAGAGCTAGTTTTACCAGTTATATTGAAAGATTAATTAAAATTCCACTTTAACCTAATAATTTTAATATTAAACTTAACAGTATTAAACTAATAGCATCTTGTCAAGGTTTTGAAACAAAAATGATCGACTCAATTCCACAAAAAAAGTTAAATAAAAAGATCCAAAATAAATCCTACATTAGTAATTACATACAACCGAATGACTTAGATACTCGTAAATACATTTCACTCACTTTCGTAGGTAGTTTTTCTTATAAAATAGCAAATATCCTTAAACCTTATTTTAAAATTTCTTTTACATCATCTAATTTTTTAGCTAAAGTACTAGCCAATATTAAAGACAATTCAGATCTATTAGAATAAGCTGGAATTTATAAACTCAACTGCAATTGTGGTGCGATGTACATTGTAAATTTCAAAACGCGCGTAAAAGAACACCTTAGAGCTCTGAACACCAACAATACATCATTTTCCCACTTCGCAAACGATCTAATATCCACAATTTTTTCTATTTATTGCATTAAGTAGGGTTTTACCTTTAGGATTTAATAGTCTTGCTCCCTAATTTGTATGTTTGGCGTTTCAGGCACCGCCTATTAGATATTTGAATCCATACGTATTCAGGAATTCTACGTATTCTTCGGTGGCTATAGCGTGCCTTGGAGGACTATATACAGCAGATATGTTCAATGGCACTGAATTTAAGTTAACTTACAGATTGGCAGCTTGTAATTTATTATCTTGGTGATGTTAGAGTTCAAAATGGGATATTGCGCTTTTAATTATAACAGCTGCACCTCAATGTGCCCAGGCATCTGAATGAGGAATGTGGTAATTATTGTAAGATGGCATTTTCAATTCCACCCACAAGTTACTCTCAAGCTCTTAATTAAGGCCATCCACTAGTTAATCAAGACTCCTTATCAACGTTTTTAAACGAGTTCAAAAGCATGTTCAACCAACTTATTAACCAAAACAGTATGCTACTTAACATGTTGAGCACTGTCATAAATAAAATTGCCAATGGGTAAGCCGTTAAGAATTACAACGGACTGCTAAACCACAAACTAGATTTGCATAATGCATAAAATAGACATAGCACTAATATTAGAAACTCATTGTACCACCAGAACAATGTTTAAAATACCATCTTACAATATTCATTAATTTAGACACATTTTTAATACAACTGTTAAATACACTATTATTATTTAACTAAATTATATAAATAAAATCCTTTATAACAATAACAAAATAAATGGATAATGATTTGTCTCAACTTTCACCTAAATACCTAAAAGTCATTTACCAAAGGTTTTGATACGTTCACAAAAAATATGAACTGAAAAGATACTTGCAAAAGGTCATTAGTAATATCAACCTATTTAACTTCTTCTTAAACTAACAAATATTCTTTTATTTATATGGATTATTTAGTATGTAATATCAGGTTGTTCGCTTGCACCAATAAAAATCCATTTGCTCAAAAATATACAACACGGAAAAGTTTTAATCCGTTTGGTATCAGTTTGAAAAGTTCCGTAACCCTAAACTCAATAAAAACAAAAGGGATTTTCATAAATATACACAAAACAGGATCCTTTTGATCTGACAGGACACTGCTGAATGATGCATGGACGTACAACATGAAAGCGTAAAACCCCAAGAGTGTATATAGATTGGCAGTTAGTATTTTTAATTCATATAAAATATTGTAAAAATTAGTGCCGGTTCATATAATTTATTCAAAAATCTTTTATGATTTCAAATGAGCTAAAAAATCACAATAATTTAATAAAGATGTAAATAATCCATTTTGTGGATAGTTTAACTGTTTGCAATTCTTTTTATTATTTTCTCTAAGTCCCGTTTCTCAAGCGAATCTATAAATTAACTGTTAATGTGGATATTTATGCATTCTGATTGGTGTAACGTAAAGTTTTTGACATTTAATGAAAATACCTGGCATAGCGATTCATATAATATTATTTAATCTTAAGAAAATATGATTTTTGCTAGAGTCCTATGTTTGTCTATTACCTAATTAAAATTTTAGTTTCAAAACATCTAATTTACTTGTAAATAATACTTTCTTATTTCATATTTTATAGAAATATATTTGGTATAAAAATCTAGTTTAGCCAGCAACATTTTCAGAAAAAAGAAAATGAACGATAAATTTAACAACATATTTAATAATAATAAAACCATTAGAATTTAACAAACTAGATTAAATTAGTCAAGTTTTTTTCGTAGAATTTCCATATTCATTATCACGCTTGTTGGCAATGTTTCTACTCACATGTGAAATATCTCATGACATATTCTAAGGTTGAATTTAATTTTAAAATTTTAGACAAAAGTATGTTTTATATTTCGTCCGTTTGTTGCACGATTATCCACTCTCCAGTTTAAATGGCTAGAGTATCTCAGATATGATAATACCCCATTATTTATAGGATGAAGTTGAAGCAGAAGCAATGTTAGACACTGGAATGTAGTTTTGCAGTCTCTCTGACTTTATTGCTTCATGGATTACACGGACATTTGAATTTTAGACGGTTTCTAAAACGAAATTGACGTTATGAACAGCAGCATTAAATGTCCAGTGGAATTGCTTTGTAGTGTACTATACAGAGAGGGACACAAGTAACCAATACATTTATTTTGACATTTATTTAAAACATAATAAAGAGTAAAATTTTTGTTTTTAGTAATTTTTTTTATAGCATATATAACAACTTTTTTTATGGAGTCATGGAGTATCTAGGAAGAAGGATAAGAATCCACACTTTGATAAATATATTCTATTTTCTGATGAACTTTCTTTTGTTTAAATGGAAGTGTCAGTAAACAAAATTAAAGAGATTCAGAACCGATAACCCTTATTGGATTATATAAGCATATACTCAGTATACACAAAAAATTAGTTTGTTGACAGATATTAACTATGAAACAGGCTCTTACTTTTTACATTATATTTAAACTAATATAATTTACAGGCTTTAAGAAAGTGAAATTCATAAGAGATTCGGTCAGTTACGTAGAAAAAGATGATAAAATATGTTAATATTTTTACCACCGTTTATGTTATGGTTAAAATATGTAAAGACATGAACTTCTATTGTAATAAACATTGTTTGTGAACTCTATTTTCATATTTTTTAAAATTATCATTAATTGAATAATCAAAGCATGTACGGTTTTCATTAGGAATGGTCAGGACATTTTTTTTTCAAAAAATAGTTTTTGTCTTTGTTTTGAATTTTAAAATTAACACCTGTAATACATATATGTCATGTCTCGATGATTTCTCGACAACTGTCTCGTATTGAATTCAAGAGTTCTAGAAAAGTTTCAAAATTTCAAGACTTACTGCCATCTGTTCGCGTTTTATTCTCACTCCAAACAAACAAAACAGAAACAGAAACTAAACAAAAACAACTTTTTGACTTTCAAAGCAACAGAACAATTTCGAGACAAGAGACGGGAAAATTTGCAGAGGCTTTTTGTAAAAATCCATATATGACTTAAATATCACTTTTCGGCATTAGATATATCAAAAGGAAATTACAATATGAACAATTTTTTTAAAAGTTATTGCTTAGAAAATTTATAATAAAAAATAATACTCTTATTTCTTATATCTTGTCCAATGCTGATTGGTTAGAATATGTATCAAAAATCAAGCATGTACGCAAAAAATCTATGAAGCTTAAATTGTATACGAATTTTTAAAAAAAGCTGTGGAAATTTGAGACAATTACAATTTAACTTTTATATGTATTTGATTTGACTATTATTAATGAGAATTGTTTTTTCTAAAAATGATACGAATTATTCAAATAACGAATTAGCAATTCCCTGGTGGAGCCCTGAATGTGCCGAAGCAATAAAGAACTATAAATATGCTTTCAATAAATATAAAAGGTATAAGACACAAGAAAATATGCTTCAATTTAAACGTTTAAGAGCACTGGCCCGATTAATAGTAAAACAGAGCAAAAGAAAATCATGGATTGAATTTATATCAAGCATTAATTATTCTACTTCAGCTAAAACCGTGTGGAAAAATATTAAAAAAATCTCAGGAAATAATAGTTTTACCGAGATTACCTTTCTCAAACATCAGAATGTTACTGTAACATCTCCAGACCTAATATCGGAAGCTTTAGCAGAGTCTTTTGCGGATTACTCCAGTAACAACAACTATAGTAACACTTTTTTAGAGCTAAAAGAAGCTGAGGAACGACAGATAATTGACAGACAAGAAGAGCACTCCGATGCTTTAAATGAACCCATTACAAAAGTCGAGATGAACTACATCATAAATTCAATGAAAGACTCTGCTCCACGAGTCGACAACATACCAATAGTTTTTATTAGAAACCTGCCAACCTCTGGAAGAGATCTTTTATTAAAAATTTATAATAAAATCTGGACTAATAATGTTTTTCTCCAAACATGGTTAAAATCTTTTGTAATCCCTATCTTAAAAACCGGTAAGCCTAAATCAAACCCAGACTCATATAGGCCAATCTCAATTACATGCGCAATGGCTAAAATATTGGAAAAAATCATCAATGCGAGGTTAATGTGGCCCTTGGAAAAATGAAATTTATTAATCCCTGAGCAAAGTGGATTTAGAAAACGTAGGTCAGCCGCAGATAACCTAGTGGACCTAGAATCGGAAATCCATGAATCTTTTTCCAATAAAAAAAACTGTTTAGCAGTTTTTTTTGACATTTCTAAAGCATATGATACTGTCTGGAGATACAAGATTATTAAAGTACTGGAGAGCTGGTCAATAAAAGGAAATATTCTAAATTTCATTTATAATTTCTGGGAAAGACGTTTTTTTGTAGTCCGAGCTAATGGAGCCTATTCGTCGGTTAAAATTCAAGAAAACGGTATCCCCCCAAGGGTATTCTCTTAGTGTAACATTGTTTTTGATTGCGATAAATGACATAATTGCAAACTGCAGTCCTACAATTAAGGCCAGACTCTATGCAGTTGATCTAGTCATATATAGCAGAAGTCGAGACTTACGTTCACTCTATCTCTTAATACAGTCATTCTTATCACTTTTAGAAGATTGGTCAGAAAACTCAGGTCTTCAGTTTTCTATATCAAAAACCAAATGCCTTTTGTTTTCCAAAAATAATAATATAGTTCCAAATAACCTTCAATTATTTGGACAACCCATTGCATTGGTTGAGGAAATAAATTTCTTGAGGATGATCTTCGACAAAAAACTATCGTGGAATCGGCAGGTACAAAACCTCAAACTAAGATATCAAAAAGATTTAAATCTAATGAGAACTGTATCATCTAAACGATGGGGGGCCGACTGCTCGATGCTAATCAAAATATACAAATGCATAATTAGACGAAAGCTAGACTTCGGGGCTATTGCCTACAACTCTGCAAAAAATTATGTATTAAAGCAATTAGACATAATC
Organism: Hermaeophaga mercurialis; assembly: GCA_951812935.1. Classification (NCBI taxonomy): domain Eukaryota; kingdom Metazoa; phylum Arthropoda; class Insecta; order Coleoptera; family Chrysomelidae; genus Hermaeophaga; species Hermaeophaga mercurialis. The sequence goes on along the minus strand of OX638360.1, from coordinate 4,560,295 downwards.
CATAATGCTGCTATGAGAATTGCAACTGGAGCGTTCTGCACAACTCCAACTAATAGTATCCACTGCGAGACCGGAGAACCTAATTTACACTTACGTCGAAATTATTTAACACTAACTTATGCTGCAGCCACAGCCTCCTATCCCACTAAACCTGTCTATCGAAACATATTTGCAAACCGTTTCAGAAATACACGATTAGACCCCCCATTCCACGAACGACTTAATACAATCCTAGAAAATCTTGATATTCCTCTTCCTAAAACTTATAATGAGTCATGTTTAGAATCTTTCCCCCCCTGGAAGTATACTCCTGTTTATTGTGACACTAGTTTAACAAGGTATGATAAATCCAACATAAACCCAGCTAGCATTAGAAAAGCTTTTCAAAGTGTACTGAATACATACCGGGGCTACAAACATATCTACACTGATGCTTCTAAAGCACCAAACGGCGTTGGAGCGGCGTTTCTCTTCGAGGATGTTCAGGAATCTTTTCAACTCCCAATGTCAACCTCCGTTCTCTCTGGTGAATTATACGCAATTTGGAAAGCGTTGGAATATATAAAGGACCATAATATCAATCGGGCATTAGTAATTACAGACTCTTTAAGTTCCATCTCCTCTATACAACAGTATCAACATTCACACCCACTTATTACTAAGATAAAAAATGAGTTGTTCACTGCCACAAATAACCATCATAGCAACATCAAATTCCTTTGGATACCATCACATATAGGCATCGTGAATAACGAAAAAGTAGACAAACTGGCAAAAGATGCAATATCAACACCAACCACTTTAACTGAGTACAGAACACCTTTATCGGATCTGAAACTTTTTTACAAAAACAGAGTAATATCCCACTGGCAAACCGAATGGAGCACTTCTACCTCATATCTAGCTGAGGTAAAAAAATCGGTCCAACCTTGGAAGTTCAACCTCACAAACCGATATCAACAAGTGATGTTATCTAGATTAAGACTAGGCCATACTTTCATCACACATGGTTATGTATTCTCAAGAACCCCTCAATCAAGATGTGAAATATGTAACATGAGGTTATCGGTTAAACATTTTTTACTCGAGTGTCCAGTACATCAAAACTTGAGAATACTCCATAACATCGGTGGTGATTTGAGCATAGTACTAGGAGACCAGTGCAATATAGACAATTTTTTTTTATCATGTATCAGTTATTAATATTATGTAATATTCATGCTACTCGCTAATAACCCTTAGGGTTGATGGGATTTAATAAATAAAAAAAAAAAATAGAACGATGACAGAGGAAATAGAATTGAAGTTAATAATTCATGAAAATCCGTATACTAGCTTGCGAATTAATTAATATCGGAGAAAAAGAGGTTTATCAAACACCAGTATATATGAAAAATAAAATTAATTATTAAATGTGCAGACATAAATGTAAGTTCAGGAAAACACGTGAACTAAACTCAATTTTATATTTTAATCACTAATATTTGTTGGAAATGGATTTTGTTTTATCAGTCGTTGTATTGACTCAAAATCCCCAAGTTTACCAGTTTCTTGTTTTCCTGAGTGTTGTGATCCTCGATGACTTCTTAATATTCAATATCCAATCAAAAGACACCAACAAAACGTTTGAAATAGATTTGTCGTCATATTTAAATAATTGACCGTTATAACATTTGTGCACGTTTAGAAAATATATAATACATAATTAATAAATATCCAAATATTTTATTGATTATTTTACTTAAATATTACTTTGCAGCATTAATATATCCAGTTACATAGGGAGTAAGTAATATGTTATAATTTTCAAAGTAAAGTAACATTTTGTGAGTGGTCCCCAAAAAAATTAATGAGCAAAGAAATTTCTTTGAATATGCTCTTATTGGGATGAGGCGATCTTTCTTAGAGATGGTTTACTTTATAATTACGCATAGTTAAACACGATGAATTTTGAATGTTTGGGTAGGTATTCTGGGGAACCTTGGGGACCGGAACCAATAATAGAAATAAGTAAAGCGCAAGCCTTTTCATTAGTGGTCGCAAAAGGAGTTGAGAAGGGCTTGGAAAGGTAGTCGAGGATGCAGACAAGCCAAGCAGGCAATTGCTGGACTGGTTCAAACAAGGCTTAATAGAACATATTCCCTTAAATATACAGGAAACAAACTAATATCTGCATGGTGACGCTCTTGTTTGTCTTAATTTCTTGGTTAATGGATATCTAAATAAATTATTTCCAATAAGGTGAATTATTAGAATAATAGAACAAGAAACGAGTTTCAAGAAATTACCAATGAAACTCTTCGGAATCTTTTTTAAATAATGAATATACCATTGCATACAAACTGAGGAAGTCACTTTAATAGATTTATTCAATAATATTGGAGGTGGAGGGTTCTAATAAAATGGTCTAAAAAATATATTAGGAATGGAAATGCTAAAAATAAATGAATTTATAAAAAAATCATGATATGCAATAACATAGGTATGGGGAATGATAAGTAATTTTCCATATTTTGAGGTTCAAATAAATTTTAGAAAGGAAAATTATGTCAGTCCATAAAATTTAATTGTATTTCTAATTAACTAAGAATGTCTATAACATCTCTAGCCCTATTGACAAAATTTGCCATTTATTAAAAGAACACACAGTAATGTCCTTGAAGGAAATTTACAATTTACAGCTAAAAGTAAAACAAACATCTCATTCTTCTTTTAATCTATCCTTTTCTTAAAACTCATACATACAAATAATATTTTCAAGGTATAATAACTAAAACTCATACCTAAAAGCACATCGATTACTAAAAATCACGTAATCAATTTATTTTGTTCTTGATTGTAGACACACTAATATATTCAATTTCGAACCGTTGCTCAGACAACATCTCGCTAGAGAGTTAGTTACAAAGTTCTGTCTTGCATTTTTTTTATCTAAAAGTTCTAGTAAATCAGTATTGAATACTAATTGTTTGGAAAAGTATAAACACAGCAACAAAATCAAGAAAAAACTTTTCAATTAGAAGTAAGAAATATTTGAGTGAAATTGAAAATGAAACATTGTGTAATTGTGTCCCAATTAAAACAGTAACACTGACAATAGTATATTACCCCATTCTAAAAAATTAATAAAACGATTTCACAAAGATCTATATCACCCTACACACAAAATTAAGGATTGTCATAATTACGGAATTTTATAAAAATACAACTCTTTGAGTAAATTATGTTTTCTAACAAGAAATCCCTCAAACATAACTGCGGTCTATGCCAGTTTAGTACAGTTATGGGCAAGTACATATTTATAATTATTTTATGCTCGTGCTATTTCATATATGTTTCCATAGACTGGTAAATTTCTATTTATATTAACCAAGACAAAAAAAATTATCATACCTTGTTTCGATAACAAATTTAATCGACTAAAATATCAATTGAGACAACTTAATGGATGACAAATGAGTTTTAAAGACGCTGGCCAGATCAATTTTTAACATAAAAATGAACAGTTATTAGTAGATATTAAAAATTAACGTACTGTACATTTTTCAGTATAATACAATTTTTTGTCAAAGGTGATCAAGAACCAACAAGAAAAATGTTCATGAACTTGAAAACTTCGAAACTTTCACTAGACACATATATTCTGACCAAAAGTGATCATACCAGATCCATGTGGTAGTGATTATAAGAAATAACTGGCCATCTCTGCCAAATACAAAAAAAAAAAATATTATCTGGATCTCCGCTAATGAATGTTTTAAATAATTATTACTGGTAATATTTCCAGTGGTTCAAAGGTTGTTAAATTAAGGAATATCTGCATTTAATTTTTGATGTTTGCTTGATCCTCAAGACAGTCAACCAAAGTTATCATTTTCGGCCGATAGCAATTCTGTGTTATGCAATGATTCAAATTTGAACAGATTATTTCAGTGGTCAATGAGCTCACTATAAAAAACAAACTTACTTTATATACAAATGATTCACTTTATTGGAACGAAAAATGTATGAATTCATTCAAAATACAAAATGGCTTCTCAAAAACCTTTTCTTCATTTTGTTTCTTTATATTGAACAGCACAAAAAAATGTATCCCGGCAACAGGTTGGAGGAAGTGACTTATATTTTAACCAATTACCCATTGAGATGCAGTGGTTTTTTTATTATTATTAAGTAAGGCATGATGTTTGCATATTATATGAACTACCAGTGTAGTAGACTTAATAATTCATAAAAATGGTTCATATTAAAAAATTAAAAATTTTAACACTACACCATACTGAAAACAGTAATAATAATCTATTTTCACTATTTCGGTTCAAAACATACCGAGTATTGAGTACAATACCTTTTTCACAAAAAAATTGTTCTATCTTCTAAAAAGACCTACTAAATTCCCATATTTCTCTAAAAAAAAAAAATTAATAAATGTTTTTCCCAATAAAAAATGTATGTTTGTGCTGTCATTACTTAATAAAATATCTTACATACTTCAAAATAATTATAAAATGTAAAGTTTAGAAGGGGCTTCAATTTATTAACTTGTTATTGTAGCTATTAACATAATGCTTATTTTGAACATTGCCAGAAGTTGGCGATACCCTGTATAGTCTGTTTTGTGACTCTAATTCCATTATCTGATATGAAATAAAAATTTTAAAGGAACATTATTTTTAACTATCTAAAATTTCCCGTGTTTGCATTTCCTGCAATGATAAATTAATCTTAATATATATTCGTTGTGTTTTCATTCGATCTGTATACATATCTAAGACTAATATCAAACATCGTTTTCTTTATTTGTTTTATATTTCTTTGTCCAATTTTCTCCATTTTTCACCTGATGTCACATTCATTAAGAGCGGAAGCAAAGATTTTCCGATATTTTCAAGTACCTTCATTATTCAAATTTCCATTCCAACAACCTCTACCATAAATAAAACACAACAGTGTTGCACTCAAATTTAGAATCCCAAATGTTCACATTATCAATACAAGACAAGACATTTTTAATAAAATTATTAAACTTATTACGTACTTTGCTAATTGTCAAGGACCTCTAACTTTGACGTTATTTGGTTAATCAACTTTAATAAAGGTGTTATTTTCTTTTATTACTTACAAAAGTTATATGGTCGGTCCTGAAAATTGTTAACATCTTAGAAATCTCAAATTGGAACTGCGATTTAAGGAAGTATGCAAAGGAATACATTAATGGCATTAAGAGTCTTTGAGACAGCTTATTATCCTTCTTTGTTGAATCTGCGTGGAGTTTTTGAATCTTTACAAATATGGTTGGGTATTAATGAGGCTTTTATTATATGCAAAATAATAGCCGGCACTGCCTAACTTGTAAAAATGTAAAACAAAAACGTTTATAAAATATTGTAATTAGTATATTTTGATAAAATTCATAAACATATTTATCAAAATGACGTGATATATTGCTGAATTAGAAAATATATGCAAATTAAGTATATTGTCCTGTATGAGTTCTCAAAACCTTAAAAAAGCGAAATTTCCCTTATGCAATTTGTGACATTTAATCTTGTTTCTCGAAATTACGGCTTAATGCGTGTGGAAATTTTAATGGTTTACCTCACTCTTTAAGCACTAATTGTTGGAAAAACCAAAAGGGAAAACCCTAAAAGAGCTAAAAGCTTTACAAATCTCGCGAGAATACATGCACCAGAGTTTTATTTCCTGCCTTAGTAAAAGTCGGACAAATCTCTTGTTTCCGAATTCGCAGAATTAAAATACAGCTACCTGAAAGAATTCCAGTTTTATTTAATTATTTTAAATTTAGTGCTCTCATTTAATTTTTTATAAGGGTTTGAATAATTTTAAGAACGTAACAAAAATATTAAAAAAAGTATTAACAATTATGTTAGACGCAGTGAGAGAAAATTATATCCTATATCCCTAAAGTAAAATTATTTCTTGTATAAAATAAAATATGGTATCTAAAATATGTAGTATTTTGATTATTTGTTTAAGAACAATGAATAAATGAAACTTGCTATAAAAATACCAAAACTACTAGCCAACATGGAACATCTGAAGTGAAGGATACTAAGAGAAGTGATAGAAATAGAAAAATTTCCAGATAATTTACATTCTCCAGACAGAACTAGCAACAAAACAAAATGAAGATGCATAAAAACCAAGAATTCAAACAAAGCGCATCAGTAAGAATAAGCGTAAGCAGAAAATTAGCGGATAAGAAGAAAAAAGAATGTATCATACTTTCTCTAATAATGTCTTGAAGTAGTATATGGTAGGTAGATGGAAGCATCGTTGCAGTCAATTCGACAATCATGATAGAACCTCTATTACAATGAAATTCAAGAGATTAAAGTTAACGGAGACAGCACATTATTTTGCTCTCTCTCGGTTATGGTCATATATTATTATTTTTTTATTTAAAGATTTTAAATTCTTTCCGAATCTGTATTAACTGTGGCGATTCCTCTTATTTTGCTGAATAGAATAGTTACACGAATCGTCCCAACTTTAGTTAATTGTAACTTAAATTTTTTACAGATATTCTATTATTATGTCCCATGTGGGTTTTCTTCGATTTTTATGCGATTGTTCTATTCTTTTACAGCGACGAACTTTAGTGTATTCAATTTATTTGTATTTAGCAACGGCATTTTGTGAACATTCAATATTTCCAAGATCAAACATTCCCCAACTCTTTATTTTACTGTTTATTTATTGTTTGATGGAAGATAAAAGATGGTGTTACCTTTTGAGCAGTAATTTTACGTCTTAAACAATATAACAACTGAATGTTAGATACTAATTCAATCTGTAGGTCCTCAGTCGTGTGGGAAAAGTTGAGTTTCCTTTATGTATTTTACCATTTATTCTCGAGATGTCGCGAACCGTAATGAAGTCGCTCATCTTCATATAATCAAAGAATTCAGCAGTTCATTCGTTAATTACGCACTTGCTCCTTCTCTCATTTTAATTGTGGAAAATCAGGAGTACTTGTACATAAAATGTTAAATATTAATTACAATGTTGTTTCTGGATCGGTTCAAGTGTATAAAAGCCATCTTAATTAATTCCCTACAATCAGTACGATCTTGTTCAAAAATATAAGACATAACGCACTTGATATTACCATCATTGGTCAAATTAAACTTAACTAGTTTGTAATAGTAAACTTGTTTATTAAAATAAATACAACAAAAATATATATATTTTACAAAAAATAATTAAAATTTTCTATACATGTTATCATCTGGATCAAGATTTTAGTGGCAGGCTTTTTTTGAAATAATTTTTAACTTTACTAAAAGTCGCGCGTTTACTTAAATATTTCAAACTAAAGGTTATTTTAATTAAGTTTTTTATTTGTAAATTAGGGTATTGATTTTTTTTAACACTAACCTCACTTTGTTATTTTCAGATTAATTTATTGTTTAGTGATTCTGGTTTTCAGGACTCCGGTATCAAGAATTATTGGAAAATTCTATGATTCCATTGATTGTTTCAAAAGATAAAGTCACAGTATATAGAGGGGCTACGTACGTATAAAAATTGTTGCATATTTGAACGTTAACATCTTTTCCTTATAACAATTTTCGATATTGTAAAAAATAAAGGCACTTTACTCTTGAGCGAATAGAAGTTTTCCGTATGGCGCCAACTTACGTATTTCTTTCTTATTTTAGCAATAAAGCTTTTTTATAAATCATCAGTTCTTGATATTTCTGTAACGAATAATTTGTTAATTTGTACTACAAGTTTTGAAATTTATAGAATGTAGACAATTAACTGTATTAACTATTTATTTTAAAAGTCAAAAATTTGGCTGCCGTTCTATTGATCGATTTATTTCTAATTAACATTCTCCTTGGAATTGATCTTTTTTCTTAGCAGTCTCATTAATACTAAATGTTTACTTAGACTATTTTATCTGTATTATGTAGCCTTTCATTTAATTTTTAAATTTATATTTACACTGTCCTTATTTTCTTATCATAAAATTAATTGCAATTTTTTTTTATGACTATTTGTGTTCTTGCTGTCGGTACTGGCTATTAAAAAAACAATTTATTTGTAAAATTATTTTTTATAATTTTTTTTCTCAAGTCCGAGTTAATGTGGAAACTGAAATTTTAGCAATAACATACACCCATAAAGATTTTTTTTCATTATTATCATTTTGTTAGAAGAGGGTGAAATTAACAACTTTTAATCTAAGTAGGAACTTTTTTATCGGATTGAATTAAGAATTGAGGAAAATATTAGAAATTTAATTTCGCTCTTTCGGATGTGATGATATCTTTAAGAGCAGGGCTTAGAAAAATTTTCTATAAAAGAACTACTCATAATTTTCAACTAGGAATATTCTCTTAAATTTTTTTGCACGAATTTAGAAATACTGTCTTTAATTTTTAGCTACCATATCCCTGACAGGAAAAATATTCCCGTGTTGTGATTTTTACAAAACACCAGATTTCTAGATATACAAAACTAAGAGCATATTTGAAAAAGTTGTCTACAACTTTGTGATATTTTATTTAATGATAAAAACATCGATTTTAACATATTCTTTAATATATAACTGCTACGTTCATATAAAAATAAATTAATACATGAGCGATTAGTATTATTAAATATTTTACATTATTTTCCAAATCTAATAGCGAAATGGAGCAATAAGTAGCATTCCCTGAATATTAATATAATATGCCCATAGTATTTATTTAAAATCTAAGGTTGGTGGTGCTAAAATAAGACTAATGAGCCGAGTTTCGAATATGTTTTTAAAATATGGTATCCATTGGCTTACATACATAAATATTTTTAACTTGTTTTCATTTATGCTTCAAATTCTTCTGCCTCACGTGGTCCTTTATCTTGAATAGTATTATATAAATATATTATATACATATATACAACAATATATTAAGTTTTTTGTAAGTCCTTGTAAACGAGGCGGTAAATAGTTAAAATTAAATATAAGCAAAATGGTAAAATCACTTATTATTATAAAGAAGATATTTGTAATGGTTTGAAATAAATATAACACCAGATATATATATACTTTTTATTTTAGAATCGTAACATTTCTTGTATCTCTTCCAAGGTTTTTCCTGTTGTTTCTGGTATTATATAATGAGCTACAACACCAGACAAAACATTACAACAACCGAAAAAGAAAAATGGCCCGTATAAACCAGTAATGGCGTTTAAATTATAAAATATATTATTAGCGATAATGTTACTGATTCCAAAGGCTACAGTCGCTGCACAAACTCCTTGAGATTTAATACTTGTTGAAAATAATTCTCCATACATAAGTGTTGGAATTATTCCAACACCAAATGAAGAAATTATTACGAATATCAACATTCCTGCTAAAGGAAACCACTTGATAGTACTCATATCTATATTCTTGTACTCAATATCTATGAGAAAGTAAATGGCTTCAGCTATAATAACTGCAGCTGACAAAAATATCGATAACATAAACGCTTTTCTACGTCCTAAGTTATCAGAAAAACTAGAAGATAAAGTATACATTATAAAAGTCAATCCAGTATAAATAATAGCTGAAGTCTGGGCGTTAAAGTTACCACCAGCTTTCTCGAAGATAAATTGTGTATACACAGCAAACACGTAGACCCCCGCAAACGTTTGAGAAATCCTTAGAAACAATAATGCAAATAAAGCTCTTCTATTTGGCTGTATGGTTATTAAATCTTTCCAAGTACCAGATTCTTTCATTTGCATCTCCACCGCAATTTTAATAGTTTCAAATTCTTTTTCCACGTCCTCCTTGCGTCTTAGTCGCCTTAAACTTCTTTTTGCTTCATCGTATTGTCCTTTCATTGCGTAAAAATACGGAGATTCGGGCATTGTGCTGAATAAAATTAAAAACGCTGTTGGTGCAATTAAAAATATAAAAGAAGTATCACGCACACTAAAATAGCTACCAGTTAGGTTTATAAGAAACTGTCCAAGAAATACGGAACAGATAAAAGTATTTCCCCAAATTCCACGCACTTTTGGAGTCGATATTTCTCCAATATAAGAAGGAAGGGATGAGAAAACCATCGAGTCTGCAGCTCCGCAACAAAACCTTGCAAAGTATAGCAACCAAAGATTCTTAGCAAAAGCTTTAATCATCAATGAAAGGATTAATGGTACGGCTGCTAACAAAAGGGTCCTTTTTCTTCCAAGGCTGTTGGTAATCGGTACACAAAATGGAGAAAGGAGGCACATTCCAAGAGGCTGCACAACTGTGAAATACGAAGCTTCATATTCTGTTATATGGTAACTTTCGTCTTGAGTTATTTTAACTATGAATGGCGAAGGCCAAGCGAGCATACTTCCACTCAATAGAGTTAGCAGACAAGCTGTAATAAATATAAAATGTCTATATAAATCACAATATGTTATGGTCAAAAGCCAAACATCGTTAAGTAATAATTTATTCAATAGAAAGGTAACACAAGGGAAGTCAAAGAAATAACGATGAAACGTCGCCATCATTGGTTACCACTTTCAACTAATACTTTAAAACAATAGGATGGCCGACTCAAGGTTATTTAAGTAATACGAGGTCACCCATCCTTCTATCTTTAGAGATCCAGATTATAATTTTTTTGGGGAACAAAGAGATGAATAAAGAGAAATAAAAACTAAAAAATCGGAAATAAATATTAAAGATTAAAGTATAATATGAAAATGACAACCGAGAAAAACGTTTGATGACAAGTGAAATATTCGTAGAAGTTAAATAGAAGATAAGCAAGATTTGAAACTCACCTGAAAAAATAGATACTATTTGGAACCAGCACTTGTCTTTTCTGTCTGTATTTTCATTTCGTTTTTCACTTACAGTGCTTGTACCTTTCATTATAAATAATGTTTTTTAATAAATCTAATTTTTAATTTCATTATATTTTTAAACACTGCCAAAGTTTATATTCTTTGATTGGTTTAATTCTAAATCAAATAAAACTCTATCTTGTTGTCACGAAACGTAATATTAACATTTTATTATAGTTTATATCTTTATTAAAGGAATTTTAATTTAAATATTCTTATATTGTGGGAAAAACCTTGATTTCAAATATCATTTATAAGCATAAATAAATAAATTGTATCTGATTAATCAGTCTAATTTCCGGTAAGTATTTCTATGTATGAGGTCGTTTATGTAATCAAATAAAATATTGTCTTGGATATTTTATGTTCTCCTGGATCATTTTTCTAAAACTTGAATCACATTTTATTTAGAATCTATATATTATATATAATTAAAATGTTTGAAAATAATATCTTACCAAAAAAATATAGGTAATATTTGTGGCAATTTTTTGTCGCTTTCACTCGCTGTCGTCACTTTATTCTTTTTTTAATACTTAACGTACTTAATTATATTTTAGTATATTTATTATATAATCATAAGAATGATAAAACTGATTTTAAAATTATTTTGACCTTCAAAATAATCTAAATATTGTGATTTCTACAGCATCTTTCAAAACACGATAATCTTGAAAACATCGACTGACACAGAGAGTTTGGAACAAACGCAATAATAATTTCAATTCTGTGAATATATGGTTTTGCTTTTATTGCGTAACAATATATTAATTTCTTAATTATTTATTCGTAATCGGTCTACAAATATAAATATTAGACATTCTTAATTTTTAATAGACAACGGAAGATAAATATACAGTATTTCTCTAATGTCTAATTTTTATTTGAAATACGATAGCGACTCCTGAATAAAATCTGTTTTAAATGGGATAATTTTGGCTAATTTCGTATTTCGTCTAAGTGTAGTAATAATTAAATGAAATAGTAGGTCATGCGAAACCTTGTTTGAAAGCTGTTGTAATCCTTTTATATGGATGTCATGTTGAAGTAATTTCTGGTAATGGGTAGGAGCTTTGTATTAATGGGATACCTACCTTACATTAGTTCCAAACATAAAATTGTGATGTCTTTCCAAGTACTATGACTTAAATTTTTTAAAAAGAGAACTGATGCCGTATGTTTACTTTTTTAAATGGCTGTTAATGCCGCTCTGCTGATTTTCAAAGGACCCTTGGAATTTTTTTTTTGCATTTTACATACCGAATGAGTTAGCATTGATGCGACGGTCGAATACGGCTAAACCATAAAACATTTACTATTTTTATCTAATTAGTAATAAATGGATTAGTGAGGGGTATATACACAGAGTGCACCAAAAAAGTCTGAAATATCAAAGTTATGTTTTTTTATGCAACATTCTGTATTTTATCGGATTTTTAGATATTTTAGATATGATTACATTTCTTACACATTCCCTATAAATATTGTGGTTACCAAGATATTTTGATGATGATAAACTTAAGGGTCTAAAAAAATCTAATAACTTCGAAACTAAAGAATTTTGCTAAATCCAATTTTAGCTATAAATATTAAATCAGTAATAGGAAGTATTGAAATATTTAGGGTTATTTAAAATTTATTTTAAAATATATCAGACTTATTGACTTGTAACAACTTCGATCTTATCCACTGTACGAAATATATTAAAATTGTAGCTACTGTTTTTATACTAATTTATCATATTTTACAGTTTTATGGGCACAATGAATCTTCTTCTTAGACAAATATATTTGTTTCATTTCATATAAAAATTCTAAAACAAAATATGAGGTCTGTTAGAAAATGTGAGTTTTATCAAGAAGTAAAATTTATATAGAATTATAAGCTAGGGTTAAATATAGAGTCATCTCTTATATTGTTAAAAATATGGTTTGGTACATTTTCGCCCTCTCTACTTTATAACAGTGATAACGCTATAAACTCACATTGATATGTACTTATCAACTCATGTTGCTGTGATAAATTGTGCTAATTGTGGATGAATATTAAAACTACGCTAGACAATTTGATTTTAACCCAAGGTAAGCTAAACCCAAAATATTTACACTTACAAAAACTTCCCCCAGAAACCTCTCAATACTAGGGCAACTAGTTGTAGAAAACGAAGGATGATCGCGGATGTAAGACGCAATTAACATACTTATATAGCTGAGGTAATTTTTAGTTCCAAAAAAGGTTTTTTATGCAATATGTACCCATGCTTAATGACTGTTCAAAAATAGTTTTTGCAAGTCAGCAATAATATTTGCAATACCAAAAAGACAAAATCACCACTTCACCAACAATCACCAGTGTTGCACTGTAGTCGTTAACTAGGTAGAGTTGGTTTTCACTATTCTACTCATCTACATGATTTACATGGAACTACTTATTGACTTTCGGAGATGATAAATTTATCCTTTGTTGGAATATATAGTATTATATATATGGAATATATAATAATTGCAAAGGGTGTTTTTTTAGAGCTATAGACATTTAAAATGACATGATGAAATGATTTTATTAAAAAGATAATTGTATGCTATTATTGTTTAAATATGATTTCGGGCATATGTGCGCCGAGGCTGGCTCGAATGAAAGCCAATGCCGTATATCGGCAATAACTCTGCGAATGTTAGCTTCCAAGTGATCCATTGTCTCTAGCTTTAGCGACTTTACATATCCCCTCAGAAAGTAATCCATAGGGGTGAGATCACATGATCTTGGAGGCCAACTCATAGGGCCATTAAGCGAAAGTATACTATCATTGAATGTTTCCTGCAAAAGTCTGACTGTGTCGCGTGCTGTGTAGCATGTTGCGCCATCTGGTTGAAACCAAAACTGTTCCACATTAATGATATTTAATCGAGAAACAAAAAAGACAATAATCATGGAGAATTCTCCGTTAACTGGTATATTTTGACCGGCATCATCTCTGAAAAAAAAATGGGCCAATGATTCCACCAGCCCATAAAGCACACCAAATCAATCTTTCAGTAAAATCTTCCATAAAGTGGATGGACAAAGTTCCAATTGCTGTGCACGATGGCGAATCGAGTCCTTTGGGTCTTTGGCAAAACGTACTGATTAGAAATCAGTTGTCAATTATCAAAATGGTTTTTATTTGAAGTCGCGTTGCTAACTTAAAAATCAAACCTCTAAAAAAAACACACTTTTATAACGTACCGATTGAGACTCGGGACCAATATTGTTTTAAACGTTTGTTTGGTGTAGCATTTACAAGGATTCTTTTCGACAAAATAAGACGTAACAATCATATATAAATGTGTTACATATACAAGTGTACTGGGTCAAAACTGTCGAACAATACTTCTAAAAATAAATATATCTTTTTATATACACTTTTTTAGAAAGCTCAATTATAAGGGAGATACGGGGCTCTACAGTTGTATAAACATAAGGATTTTTTAAATATCTTGAAAATTAATAAGAAAAAAGATTTAACTTCTAGACATAGAAGCTTAGTATAAAGATACTTAATTTTCTGTTATTAGTTTCAAAGTCTACTTGCCTAAAAAGCCACTTTTTTTTTAATATTTGCAAATTGCACGTCTACTCTCAAGTTTAAATTACCCAAAAACGATGCTATTGATGAAAACGTATCGTGAATACTTTTAGCATAGAAAAGACTAGGGAATTTTAGTTAGTTTAGTTTTTAATACTTACTTATTTAAAAAAATATGACGTAATCAGTGGTATTTACCGCCAAAAGTCATGGTTCCAGCAGACCGCCAGCTAGGTTGCCTGATTTAAGCAATTTAATTTTTTTATGGGAATACTTAAAAAAGAAGGTATACTATCAAGGGGTATTTACAATCGAACATTTGGAAAGAATTATTCGAAAACAATTCAGGAACATTGAAGTATTAGTGAATTGATAGTAAAACCATTATATACTATTTATTTATTTATTTATTTTATGTTGCATACACATGCTTAGTATCTAATTATTAAAAAATCTAATTGTGCTGTAATCAAGTTCATAATTGCAAAATAAGTTATTTTGTTATCTATTAATTATTTTAATGCAATATCCAAATGCTGCAAAATAGAGGTTAAGAAAGTTATCAACTTTTTAATGAAAAAAGAGATAACTGTTATTCGAAATAATAAACTAATTTCAAATAAATTTTTCCAATAACCGTTTTCCATATCACACATAAAATTATTTTACTGTTGTCTACAATTAATATTTTCTAATAGACTTAGTATATGATATACAGGGTGTCCTAAAATTTGACTGCCAACGACTGAATTAGGCAACTTAGATCCGTAAAAACACCTTTTCCAAAATACAGGGTGTTAAAATTTAAAAAATTGTAATTAAACTTTAGGAATATTATTAGGTTGGTAAACTACTTTTAACATGAACAGGTGATTGGTAGGTTTTTCCAGAGGCGAACAGTATAGGTTAGGAACCGTCTTCCATCTTTGTATTTTCCGCCACTGGATAAAATGTTGAAATTTTAAAGTTCTTAAATTCTACCAATATTTCTTTGTAAAAAAGTAATTACCCTTTTTTTGATATATAGTTCTTTCAAGTAACAGTTGGTCGTATTAATGATTTAGATATCCTGATCCTTGTTGTTTTGTTGATCTGTTTATTTTAAGTATTTTTCTGTTTATTCCAAAAAGTTTATTCCCTTTTTAAATTCTTCTATTATTTCTTCTCCTGTTTTTACTCTTAAATTGTTGTAATTGGTTACTAGTTCAAATTGCATGTTTTGTTCTTATAGATGGTCATCTGTAGATTGAATCTTCTTGATTACGCTGATATACTCGTATTTCGTTTTGGTCTCATTTAACTTTAGCGCTAGATTTTGTACGTCATTGTTTAGACGTTCTATGGCTTATTACTATTATTAATTGTTCTCTTGTTTTAGCAATTATTCTCAAACCATATGTACGAGCTATATCTTGGGTATTATCTGTTGTGATATTTTTCGCATTCGAATTTTACTTTTTTAGAATAATGCCTTGAGCTAGAAATCTTTAGTAATTATTCGTTGAAATCTCATTCTTGCTTTAGTTTCTCTTAGATTCGTTCCTTTTCGATTCTATTGGTTTATTGGGAACCTTTAGTATTTTTAATTCCTTAATAAGTTCTGGTCAACTCATCGTATCAAAAGAGCTTATAAAATCTATAAACTTTCATGAATTTGTTGATTGTATTCCCATCTTCTGAAATATTTGTTCTGTCTCTATCATATCTTTTTCAGTTGTTTTTCCAGTACACATTCTTCTTATGGCTTTCTCTAGTTCTTTTTCTGAAGTATATTTTATTTACTTTTTCTCTTTTCCCCTCTTTTCTCCCACTATTATACTTTCAGCCCATTTCTTTTCTCGGCCCTGTTCATATGCATTTAATGTTTATTCAAAATATTCTATATGTTCCTCCCATCTCTATCGGATCATGTTTTATTACATTCTTCTTATTTCTTAATCCTCTGATTTTATATTTGCTTTTATCTTCTTGTAAAATTGTTTTACTCTGTGACTATTTTTTCTGTATATTGTATTTGCTTTGTTTGTTGGTTGCATCGTCTCAGTATTTTGTGGTTTTTATTTATATTATAGTTATGTGACTTTCTAAATATTGAATAGGCTGCATGTTCTGGAGTATTTGTAGTATTATCATTTACTTCTTCTATTTATTCTTCGATTATACCTTTTCAGTTATTTAATAACATGTTAATGTCTTATGTTTCTATTTTGCTATGAACAATTATTTTGTTAATCTAAGTCAGCATTTAATTTCAGTTTTTGTTGTGGCTTTATCTTGTTTTCGTTGCAAGTAACTAATTACCTATTCTTTGAAAAACATGTACAGTAAATCTCTTCAATTTTTTAAAAGTAACTTTTTCACGAAAAATATTATTTTTAATTTACTCAATTAAATTTTTCGGGGCAAATTACAAATACACATTTTATAAATAATTTTACACCTAATCAAGTCATTAATTTCATTTTTAATCTTTATCTTTTGCTTCCCTAAGTTTGAAAATGAAATATATCGGTTCAAAGAATACGTCATAAAAAACGTTACAGGTAATTATGTTAAAATATTTTAGTAGCCTAAAAATTAAAGGAAATATTTAGTTTTATTATCAGTTCAGCAACGTTTCATTATTATCCAAAATTGTGTGTATACTTAACATAGTAGTAGTTAGCACAAAATCAAGATAGTTGGTGTTAAATCTTATTTTTTATCGGCCATGTTTGTTGTTTATAAAAAAGGAAAATATGTTGTACAAAACTGTTTAATTTATAAAGTGTTTATAATTTATATAAAATTTTAAAATAATGGCAAGGTATATTGTACATTAATATTTTTAACAAACATATCTTGCAAGGCCATTCTTTTTATTTTTCCTGTTGTTGTTTTTGGAATGCTATCAACAATGCTAACGCCAGCTCTGAGTTTTTGATTTTCAGATACATTTTTATTAACAAAATTCTCAATATCTTCTGGTTTTACGTGATCGCACCCTTTGACCAAAGTAACAACGCCCATTGGATGACTACCATCGACTTCATGAGGAATTCCTATTACAGCAGCTTCTTCTACAGCTGAATGTGACTTCAAGACCTCTTCTATTATCTCGGGAAGAATATGCCATCCTCTATATTTAAAGATTTCTTTAATTCTGCCTACAACAAATAAACAATCGTCTTCATCAAAATAACCTAAATCTCCTGTTTTGAAATATCCATTAGAGTCAAACGCTGAGGAGGAATCAATGTAATAGTAACCATTCATTAAATTTTCTCCTTTAATTCTTATTTCACCCTTTTGATTTGGACCAAGATCTTCCTCTGTGTTAACATTAACAATCTAAAATTAATAAAATTATACGACAGGTAAAGAATTTTATAAAATGGAGTTTAATGTAATCCGAAATCTAACCTTAGCTTCAAATCCAGATTTAACTTTTCCACAAGAGAGAGGTTTTAAAATTTGCATCTTATATTGCTCTTCATCTGCTACATCAAAGACTGTAGTAGAACCAGCAGTTTCGCTACTTCCGTATGAATTTAAAATTTTAGCCTGCGGAAGAGCTCTTCTAAGATCTTGCATTAATTTTTTTGTTACAGGACACGCTCCTGTTAAAAATATTTCTAGACTACTGACATCAACGTTCCTTATTCTTTGGCTTAATAAACTTGTTGCGTCATACGGAGGAAGAAATAGAGACGTCGCCTAAAACATGTAAAATTACAGGTAAAGTCAAAGAGAAATTATTTATGTTACAACTCTGTTACAACATGTCTCTGTACAGTACTAGAACATACTTTTTTAACTTACCTTATATTTTTCAATAAGTGTCCAGGTGTGAGCAGGATCGAATTGCTTTTGAACCACGTAAGAAAATCCATTACAAATGCATCTTATTAGAGAATAAGTAGCACTAATCCAATACAGAGTGCTAAAGTATAGTAGAACTGTTCTTTTTGCTTTTAAACTAAATTTAATTTCGTCTGTTTTTCCTATGTTTATTAGGCACTTGTGATGTAAACAAATTCCTTTAGGTAAACCCGTCGTTCCACTGCTGAATAAGATGACTGCTGTAAGTTCATAATTATTAATTTCTATTGGTTGAAATTCCTTTTCTCCCTTGCAAGATTCTAGAAATTCAGAAAATTGGGTATATTTTTCGCTTGAACCAAATACTACTATTTCGGTTTGAACGTTTGCCTTCAACACACACTTTTCCATAAAATCTAAGGATTCTTCGCAGACAAAGAGAATTTTAGGTTGGATTAGTTTTAATAAATAAACAGTATCCAAATGGGATATTCTTGGATCAAAATTAGCAGAAATGGCACCTATAAACTGGCTTGCAAGGAAAGGTACGCAACTGTTCTCATGGTTGTGGGTGCAGCTACTGATAATATCATTTTGACCAATACCATGTTCTTGTAATTTGATGGCTGTTCGTATACTTCTAGTTAATAGATCTGAATATGTATTAGCTTTATTTATTTCATCCAAATACTAAAATAACGAAAAATGCGTATTTACAATTTTATTTCAGAAATAGGTTTTCAGAATATACTCGCATTTTTGGATATCTCAGAATAAATATAAAAATGATTTCATTTCCATGACGGCAAGCCGAAATTTTTATGTCGTAAAAAGTTGTTTAGTCTATCTGTAGTACGTAAAACCTTACCTGTATTATATTATTACTATATTTTTGTAAATATTTAAATAATACTTTTCCCAAACCTCCCGATCTCTCTTCGGAATCTAAAAAAGTAACTTTAGTTAATAAAATATAGGTTACCACAAACTGAATTTTCAGTAATTAATTTTAATAATACCTACTTACCCGTCATATTTTAACTTGAACCAACAAAACTAAAAGTTTCTTATATTTAATAACACTATTTGTTTAAATAAAGTGTTATAATTAATCATCTTCTACCATTATTATCAATATTGATAAGTATAACCCATATGTTTTATGATCTTAAACAATAAATAAGAATATATAGGGTCAGTGACCATATACAGGGTTAGTCTAAAGTATAGAAACACCTAAACATAGGGAAACGGGAAACGGGAAACGGGAAACGGGAAACGACAACAACAAGATTTTCACGTATGTTACAAAGTCTTATACCGCGTTCGGACCAAACAGACAAAACAGAAACAGGAAGCAAAACAAAAATACAACTTTTTAGTAACTTTCAAAGCAACAAAACATGTTTCAACTTTGTTGCAGAATTGTTGAAAAATTCAGTTTTTGTTTTATGTTTGGTCTGAATGCAGCATTAGAAGTATCTTTTAAAGTTGATACCAAATATACAGGGTGCTCCTAAAAGGTGTAATAACAACAATGGTATTTTAAACTACCAGCGGTGAAAAAATATCAATTTTTCATATATTGGGCGCTAAGTATACATCGATTTTGACATAAAATTGATTATAACTTTAAAACAACCGGTATGGACCAATATTAGACGACCTGAAAAAATCAGCAGAATTCATATATGCAATAAAAAATACAGTATTCCATTTAAAAAAATATAACTTTGTTCTAGCACTGTATACCTGAACACCCTGTACATTTGTGGCTAACTTTTAAAATGTGCATCGTAGGACGACCTATAACTTCAATAATAGCGCGCATATGGAGCATTGCCTGTATATGTAGTTTAGCGTTTAAATTGCTCCCTCGAAATGTAAGAACTTCCGTGTGAGCCTCTGACTCTCTGTGCCCACACCATTAGAGCACCAAAATGAACTTTGGGATTAAAACAACAACAAAACGTTTGCCAGTCTTTCTCCTATTACTCTCCCGCCTATCGAATCGGCTATCTGTATAATCTTTATTCATCCGTGAAGAGGACCATACCCAATTCGCCAATACCCCATGTAAGATGTTAGCGAGCAAGCTGCAAACGGTACATCCGATGATCTGCACTTAATAGAGGTCTCGTGACTGGTATTCTGATTCCAAATCCATATTTATTTATGCATGCATAAACGATATAAACTCAAACTACGTCTCTATGAACCTTATTTAATCGATGATTTATACTTATCTGTGTTTCCTCAGGTTTTCAACGCTTTTTAGTTGTATCCAGTGGAAACACAGATAAGTATAATTTATCGTTTTCAAATTTATTATTCATAATTAATTTAAAATATGATATGTATTTATTCAGAAGTAGGTAAATTTGATGACAGGATTCTATCTCACACTGGCGTAGGTGCTTTGTTTCATGGTCTATTATTATTTCACTATGTTTAATACGAGTAGTACCTGAAAAATAAGTTGTCAGATTTTTTATATAGGAATTTTGGGTTTTACGTGTAATAAAAATGAACCTATAATATATTTGACTTTAAAAGATGTTGCAGAAAGTGTTGTCTGAGATATAATTTTTGATATTTTATTTGAAATATTTCCAAGGTTTGCAACATTTTTCTTCAATAATTTTAGATTATCTTTTAGATTAATTACAATATATTATTTTTTAGAAAAAGAAGAATAATTATTGCTTACAAAATTTGTAATAAAAACCATACTGTATAAATGTGTTGCCTGATAGTGATTAGTTCGCATGTTTATAATGGTAAATCAAGCATATACATGAGAAATCGGTCAATTTGAAACAATTGTGAATGGTGAAACTGGAGTCACATAATAATTTTTACTTATAAAAGCTTTAGAAAACTGTGGTAATTCAAGATAAGTATATTCCACAAAGTAAGAGTAGAGAAATACGTGGATATTTTTGTAAGGAGTATTTTAGGCTTTAGTCAGGAAAGTATAGTCAAGAAATTTTTAAGTTTAATAGTAAGAGCAAATTAGGGATCATAGAATTAAGTAAAGATGCATAGAATTTTAAGAGAAGATACAGAAAATTGAATAATGTAATAGAATGTAAATAAATGATAGTGATATTTAGGATTGACAAATAAAACATTTTTTTAAGAAGAGCAGGTTGATAGAAGCAAATAAAGATATTAAAACAATTTTTTTTAACATATTTTTATATAAATATACAATTTTTAGCTGATAGTTTAATTAAATTAAATTAGTATTTAGTATTGTTTTTATTTATTTTGTTTTATTTTTGTATAATATAAAATAATGAGGTTATCCCAAATTATAAAATTTGGGAATATCAACACAAACTATTAATATAGTTTTGAATAAATAGATAACCGAGTAGATAAATTTAATAGTAAAAAAAAAGAAGTTTGATTAAAGGAAGGTAGGTGATTTGATGGTATGGCTACTGGCAAAATAAAATTAAAATAAATAAAGGGAGGTAAGTATAAGAAAAAATATAAATTTTAATAGTGCTTTATCACTTATTAACTCTTTAGAATGCTATAACTGAACTCTATTTAATTTCAATTAATACTCTTAGAACACTCGTAACGGGTACCCAAATTGGTTTTTCTAATTTTAGTATTGCTGAAATATTTTATTCGAAATTTGAAACCCATTTCAAGGCCTATAAATTCTTAGGGGTGCAACTTAATATAGAGGTAAGTTGCGTTAAATCACCTAGATTTTAGGTTACCCTATATGCTGCTGCTCTGTGTCGCTTCTTATACGAATCACTCTGTATACATCGGAATAATGTAAGATTCAATAAGCTCCGCTACAATACTCCAGATGACATTATTTTTCGTTCTAAAATGGGCCACTAACCATTACTTTAAATTCTCCCTCTTACAGAAAACAAAAGATAATTTTTATAATCCAAAGGAGCACTGCGGGTCCCATAAGTTTAAACACTAATGTAGCTTACATCACCATACAAACTTTTTCAGTGTATTTACCATTCTCTTAAAATTGCATTGTTTTCTTGAAGAGTAATATTTAATTTTCATTGGAACATTTTTTTGGAAATTTAACCTAAAGATGACATCAACCTGATCCAGGATCTCTGTTATCTTTTCTTAATTTCGGAAATGGTGAGATAGTATAGTAGCTTTCTTCCAGACATCAGGAAAATGTGTACTCTTATATAGTGTTTGTAACTGTATTGTAATCGTACGATTGTCTTCGTTGGAAGTGTTATAGCATTTTCCCCAGGAGTTTTCATAAGATGGATCTTCCGATAATTCTGACTATATCCTCAGTGGTGATGACGTAGTAAGGTGAGATAATCTAGTCTAAAGACCTGGGTAGTTCGTTATACCATTTTTTCTACTATTTTGTTCGAACTAGGTCCGTCATTTTGAATCTTTATTAGTCCATGAGCGTTTTAACAGAACACATTGGAATACTTAATAATGGACGGATTCCTATGTGGTTAGCATATTTACAAAATATTGGGATTTGCTTCAAGTTGTTTGCGCATCTTGTGAGCTCCATTTTTAGAGATCTGATGAAATTAATTGTCTCGCTTATGTAATAGATGCTATTTAGGTCCTGCAGCTCTGTGAACAAGGTTGAGCCAATCAGGCTGATATCTATAGCAATTAAATTTTTACTGTGACGCGTCAAATATAGAATTTTATAGCCTATTATTATGCCCTGCTCTAGCTCTGCACCTTAAGTATAGCTCACACCAGCCTGTACTGAGCTGGTCTAATAATGCGCAATATAAAACCAGGAAAAGTTCAGGCCTGAATATTTTTTTTTATTATTATCCGTTCCAAAAATTACGTAATAAAATATGGGTAATTTTTGTTAAAATGTTTTATACCGTAAAAATTAAATAGTAGATATGTCCTAGCTTTCCTTCAAAGGTGGTTCCAAAAATTATTTTTTATGACATTTCTGTAATATTTGAAGATTGTGTTTGTTTGCTTTTTATTAAGAAGAATAATATGTGTACAATTGAATAATTTAAAAAGCATTTCAAATATATTCCAATCCTTATGGTTATCTTTTTGTACAATGAATCTCTTCTCTGCTATTAATTCTATAGTAAGTATATAGTAAACATTACCGAAATGAAAAAATTTATAGATAGATGTATATCTAACAACTGCGAAATTATATTCATTATATAATGTTTATTTGAAATTTAAAAGTAATCTCTAAATACTATGAAGATTAAATTGTTTTAACAAACATATTTAGCAAGGCAATTCTTTTTATTTTTCCTGTTGTTGTTTTTGGAATACTATCAACAATGCTAACACCAGCTCTGAGTTTTTGATTTTCAGATACATTTTTATTAACAAAATTCTCAATATCTTCTGGTTTTACGTGATCGCACCCTTTGACCAAAGTAACAACGCCCATTGGATGACTACCATCGACTTCATGAGGAATTCCTATTACAGCAGCTTCTTCTACAGCTGAATGTGACTTCAAGACCTCTTCTATTATCTCGGGAAGAATATGCCATCCTCTATATTTAAAGATTTCTTTAATTCTGCCTACAACAAATAAACAATCGTCTTCATCAAAGTAACCCAAGTCTCCTGTTTTCAAGTATCCCCTAGAGTCAAACGCTGAGGAGGAATCAATGTTATAGTAACCATTCATTAACTTTTCTCCTTTAATTCTTATTTCACCCTCTTGATTTGGACCCAGATCTTCTTCTGTGTTAACATTAACAATCTGAAATAATTATTTTTGTATCGAGTAACTAAAGTAATATTTTATTAAACGAGTCTGAGATTATGAGCTAAGTGAAAGAAACAAGCGAGGCAAGTAACTGGACGACGTGTATTTTTGTCTCCAACCGTAAATGTTTATAATAATTTTCTATGAATAATTCGGGGTAAACCTTTCGCTGTAGGAGCCGTGACAGTGACAAACCATTTCTGTCGTGTAATCATGGCTATGTTATTACATGATAAATGTTAGCGGCAGGTAATGTGCTTTATTTTTACAGTAAGAAAAAGTATTCTATTGACCGTTGAAAGTCAATAAAATTTTCTACGTAATGGGGTTTAATATAATCCGAATTCTAACCTTAGCATAAAACCCAGATTTAATTTTTCCACAAGACAGAGGTTTTAAGACTTGCATTTTATATTGCTCTTCATCTGCTGGATCAAATATCGCATTAGGACCTGCAGTTTCAGAACCTCCATATGAATTTAAAATTTTAGCTTGCGGAAAAGCTTCTCTGAGATCTTGCATTAACTTTTTAGTTACAGGACAAGATCCTGTTAGAATTATTTCTACACTACTGATATCAACAGTTTTTACTCTTTGGCTTAGGAAATTTCTTGCATCGTGAGGAGGAAGAAATAAACATGTGGCCTAAAAATTTAAGGTATAGTCAAAGAGAAATTATTTATTTTACAACTCTGTTACAACATGTCTCGATACAGTACTAGAACATATTTTTTTAGCTTACCTTATATTTTTCAATAAGTGTCCAGGTGTGAGTAGGATCGAATCGCTTTTGAACTACGTAAGAAAATCCATTACAAATGCATCTGACTATAGAATAAATAGCACTAATCCAATACATAGTGCTGAAGTATATTAGAACGGTTCTTTTTGCTTTTAAACTAAATTTCATTTCATCTGTTTTTCCTATGTTTATTAGGCTCTTGTGATGTAAACAAATTCCTTTAGGTAAACCCGTCGTTCCACTGCTGAATAAGATAACTGCTGTAAGTTCCTGATTATTTATTTCTACAGGTTGAAATTCCTTTTCTCCTTTGCAAGGTTCTAGAAATTCAGAAAATTGGGTATATTTTTCGCTTGAACCAAATACTACTATTTCGGTTTGAACGTTTGCCTTCAAACAACATTTTTCCATAAAATCTAAGGATTCTTCGGAAACAAAGAGAATTTTAGGTTGACTTAGTTTTAATAAGTAAATAGTATCCAAATGGGATATTCTTGGATCAAAATTAGTAGAAATGGCACCTATAAACTGGCTTGCAAGGAAAGGTACGCAACTGTTCTCATGGTTGTGGGAGCAGCTGCTGACAATATCATTTTGACTAATTCCATGTTTTTGTAATTTGATGGCTGTTCGTATACTTCTAGTTAACAGGTCTGAGTATGTATCAGCTTTATTTATGTCATCCAAGTACTAAAAAACAAAAAGTTAATATTTACAATATTATATTCTCGAATAGGGCATATATGTAATAAAGGGCTGTTGAGAGGAGGGTGGAGAATCTGATATTTTGTGTTTATTGGACATCACATATTATCTCAGATTTTTATGAATGAATGATAAAATGATTTTAACTCCATTCCATTCCATTCCTGGAAAGTCGAAATTTTTATACCATCAAATGTTATTTAGTTTCTTTAGTAATACATAAAATCTTACCTGTATTACATTATTACTATATTTTTGTAAATATTTAAATAATGTTTGGCCTAAACCTCCTGATCGCTCTTTAGAATCTAGAATATTAAAACTAGTTAATAAAATATCATCCATTTACAAAAACTGAAATTTTAGAAATCAATTATAATTATTATTAATACTTACGCGGCATATTTTAACTTGATCTAATAAAACTAAGAGTTTCTTATATTAGATAACCCTATTTATTTAAACAATTTCTATAATTAATTATCTGCTGCCATTATTATCAGTAATGATAAGTATAATCTATGTATTTTACGATGTCAAACAAAAAATAATTATATACAGTTCTCTGCCAAATAAGGCCAGGATGAAGATACTTGCTTTGTTTTCGTTCTTAAATTCTAAAATAAATTCCAACAATTCTCTAATTTGTCTACTGCAGGAATGAGATTTAGAAATTATCAAATTTTGAAGGATTTTTCAATGTACAGGGTGCGTTAGAGAAACTTACTTATTTGAAAGGTCAATAAAAACAAAAGTACTTCAGTTATTGTTTTAATTCTTTTTTTATTTGAGAATACAATATCTCAAGTTTATTTTCATACAGTCTTGAAAATAACATCGGTTAAATGGCGACCCTCTTGAGCATACATTGATTAAGTCTATTTATGAAGTTCGTCTCCACTCCGCAGCATATCAATCGGTATGTTGGCAATGGCGTCGCGAATGTTGTTCTTGAGGTGAGCTATGGTCCGTGGGCGATCGACATAAACCAGGGATTTCAAATAACTCCATAAATAACGCAACCGGAAATGTGAAAGTGAGCCTCGTCACTGAAAAAAACGACCGCGTCTTGAGGCAGGTTGTCAAGCAGCACTTCACATACATTTTGACGGGCAACAAAATCGCGTTCAGTTAATTCTTGCACAACAGCCAATTTATAGGTATGAAATCGAAGGTCTTCATGGAGAATTCGTCGAACAATGGTGTCAGAAATTCCCAGAGCAGCTGCATGCTTGCGAGCCAAATGCCGGGGAGAACGCAGAATTGACTGCCTCACTCTTTCGACATTTTTCGGAGTTCTGGTGGTCCGTTGATGTCCATTCCTGGGTTTAGCGACACTTCCACACTCCTGAAATGAGTGAACCCACGACAGAATCGAATTACGGCCAAGAACGAGTTTGTGAGGAGGAATTTCAAAGCGAGCGCAGAAGGCACGTTGCGTAGCAACAAGTGAGCGACCGTTAGAAAAGAAGCTCTCGACGGCGAACGCCCGCTGCTCTCTAGACCAGAGCATGATGGCAACTGACTAGAGGGGGAAACAAACTTTCATGACCTCCCCCTCCTGATGCGCCCTCGACTTCCTGAGTTCTGATTGAATTGACATAATGCCTGAAACTAAAAATGATAAAACCTTCAAAACAAAAATAGACAATGATACTAAAAAAATTATTGGCTGAAAAAAATCCTGTTTGCTACAGCAATACTGAAAGAGGAAAAGAAACAATTAGGCAAAAGTGTCACTTTTTTACATATAAGCAACTTGATGAGGAAATGAAATTGTTTAAAATCCAGACCGTTGCTATGTAAATATACAGATTCCACATATCTCTGTCGTTGTTCCATAACTCCCACTGTGCAAAACTTAACGATTTATTTTAAGAATATCTGTCAATGGGGGTCAAAACCAAAATATATGTACACGGTGGTCCAATAGTAAAATAAGCAAATCACTTAATTTTTTTTTAATAGAATGACCCAACTTTTTTTATATTTTTAGATAATCTAGAGTCACTCGTACAAATCAATAAAATATTATTTTTAATATCCCACCCCATTCGGAGAAAAAAAAATGTCACCCAAAATATTACATTTTCATACTCCTACTTAAAAATGCTAAAAATTTTTAATTTTGTACAGGGGGTCAAAAATTTCCAGGAAAGTTTTCTCAAATTTTTCAAATAGAACACCCTGTAATATTATTCATCAACGGATGGCGAATTTTATACTCTTCGACTTTCGTATCTTTCCTATATCTATCTGTCGTCGTTAAAAAGTAAATTCAAAAAAGGCATTTATCAAAATGTCAATTTTTTTTCTAGTTTAGTAGTAAATTATCCTTATGGCAAGTAACACCTCATTTGAAAGCTACGGAAAATACATATTGAGTCATACTAATTTTGTTTGGGCTCATTTTGATAAATAAATTAAATACATACTATTATTCGCATTGTACTAAAATTATAATGAAAAACTATAATCATTTATGTAAATATCGTATATACTAACTTTTTCTTATTTGAATGATGATTTTTTATAAATTTTTTAATCTTATCATAACAAAAATATTTCCATATTTATTTTAACTAATAATAATTTTTATTTGGGTTTTATTTTAGTTGATATGTATTTTTTCACCAACTTCAAAATCTTAGATTTATTAATTTTTGTTCATTTATTTTTATATTTCCATAAAAAGTAAATCATCGAATTATCTATTTCCTTCAATCTGGCTACTCTTTCACTATTATTTTTACATATTCTCATTTCCAATTATTCAAAACCATCGTAATATACTAACAAACAATAATATGTGGATAATTTATACAAAAATTTAAATTAGAAAATGTTTATGTACAGGAAATACAACAAAGCTGTCCCAAACATTTTGAGTGATGACTTGGAGAGGTGAAACTCTTTCTTTGCTTTTGTCACACTCGTATGTAGATAGAGAATGTTATTTTTCCATTTAACCGTTTTAAAAAATACTTAAATTTTCTGCGAAATTTGCAAAGTAACATATCAAACAGCATTAAGTATTTTGTATTAAATTTTCAAATTTTAGATCATGGCTCATTATTAATAAATATCCAAGTATATCATAAATTTTATGTAATTTATTTGTATATTGTTCAACATTACAATTTACTTTTAATAGAATGATATAATCTACGATAGTAGCATAATGACTGGCAATAATGTAATAAAACAAATGTGTTTATCAAGAATTATATTTAATAATATTTAACACTATTTAAATATTCTCGCTTTACCTCCATTTTTACATTGTATCTAACGTTTCTTGAATTTCCTCCAAAGTTTTATCTTTAGTCTCTGGTACTATAAAATAAGATAATATGCATGATCCAATATTACATAACGCAAATAATAAAAATGGTCCTGCTAACCCACTATGTAAATTAAGATAATAAAACATAATATTAACAACAAAATTACCGCCCCCAAATGTCACCGTCATTATACTAACACCTTTAGTTTTGATGCCAGCAGAAAAAAGTTCACCAATCATTAATGTTGGAATGAGATTAATCCCAAATGAAGTACAAAGAGCAAATAATAGCATTCCCGCTAAAGGGAACCATCGCATTTGTTCCAAATTAACCTCTGGATGTTCCTGATCTAAATAAAAGTAAATAGCTTGCGTTAGAAGTATTATAGAAGTTGTAGCTAATGATAACATGTAAGCCGATCGTCTCTTAAATTTACTGGATATATATGAAGTAATTATTATTAACAGAGCCATTATAGCACTGTAGATTATAGATGCGATTTGTGGGCTGATATTAGTGCCAGCTTTTTTAAAGAAGAATTGTGTGTAGGTTGCGAAAACTTGCACACCAGATAATTGCTGGCCAACTCTTAAGAACACACCTGCGATTATAGCGTTTCTATTAGCTTTAACCTTATATAGGTCTTTCCAAGAGGCTGAGTTTGATATCTGGCGTTCGACAGCAGCTTTAATCTCATCAAATTCCGTATCTGATATTTTTGTCCTACCCAGATTTCTTAAAATTTCTTTGCTGTCTTCATATCTTCCTTTTATGATATAGAAATAAGGAGATTCTGGCATAAATGAAAAACTTACAAGAAATACCACTAATAGAGCTATACTTATGTAAGAAGTTTCTTGAATACTGCAAAATGTACCAATTACGTTAATTATCAAGTATCCTAACAACGCTGAGCTTACATACGAGTTACCCCATACTCCACGAACTTTTGGAGTAGCGATTTCAGCAATATAAATGGGATAGGAGGCAAAAAGGATAGCCTGACCAAAGCCGCAACATAACCTAGCAAAATACAGCAGCCAAAGATTAGTGGCGAACGCTTTAATTAAATAAGCTAATATATACGGTATGGATGAAATTAAAAGCACAGGTTTTCGCCCAAAAATGTTGGAGAAAGGAATTAAAAACGGAGAAAGGATGCATGCGCCGATAGTATTAACCACTGTAAAGTAGGAAGCTTCTGTTTCAGTTATGTTATAGTTTTCTTTGTCTTGGGTTATTTTTAGGAGGAACGGGGAAGACCAACCCATGGATACCCCATCGACTTATGTTATTATTGATGCTGAAACAAAAAAAGAATGTGACTAGAATTATTGTAATTAAAATTCGGATTTTCATATCGATTTCACTATAACACTGTAAAAATATTCTATTTTCGGAGAAGATGCTTTTTTTTATTTTTTTTCAAGAAAACTATCTAAGAAAATATTTTTTTACCATTTCAATGATCATCCCCCAAACATAAAATATTTTCCGTATTTTACATAAAAAAAATAAAAATGAAGACTTTTACATTAAACGAATTAGATGCCTTCTAAGAAAGTGCACAAGAAGACATCGGTACATAGTGAGATTATACAAGTTGGTGATTTGCAAATTTTCCGATCTCTAAAATGGCAGTGTAACGCGTAAAAAAATGTTTACCTCTTTGGTCTGCTTATTAATTCCAAAACGAAAATACGTTATGAACGATATTGTCACATACGGAAAGAGCATTAGATATATTTTCCCAAATTAACCCATTTAATAATAGTTCATGGACTTATTCATATTTTAATAATCGTTCTTATAGTAAATATTGTTTTACACTCTTGATAAAGCCTCTGGCCGGTTGTGAGGGGTCCTTAGTTGGCGGTATTACTCAGTATCCAGTCTAGTGCCTAAATTAAGTGATACATGGCCACTACGGATTGAGCTATGGTGTCTTGTTTTGCTAGAATATTATTGTTTTTAGACTAAATTGTTGTCGTTTGTGGATTTGTCAGTTTTTATTGTCCACTTTCATAATTTCTGAAACCGTGCCCTTATGCAGAAGAGGGCTGGTAATCTGTGACATGGTAGATGTGATGAAGGTATTAAACATTTTCTTAGGACGTGACAGTGTGTCATGGTGGAGGCACCAGTTTTCGTTCGCAGGGTTAATTCCTCATAGTTAACCTCTTCACAGACCTATATTTTTTTTCTTATTTTTGGAAATTCTAAACACTTAGTAGTGTGAAGAAATTTAATCATGTAGTTATCAGGCATTTTGAGATGAACAAAACTGGATAATGTGGGAAATTGATGTATTTAGGTACTTTCTTTTTTTTTTTTTGTTTTTTGTAAAGAGGCAGTAAATCGTTAATAATGTTATAGTAAAATGAATTTATAAGGAGACAATTGGAGTTTTGTTAAAAAACATTTGATGAATAATTTATTATACTTTTTCAAATTTTTAACCGATCTCTATCAAATATTTTTTAATGCCATAGCATAGAACTTGGAAAGTTAGGATAGGAACATGTAAGCCCTTTTTATTTATTTTCATCGGTTTGGCTGCTAGAGACATCTGAATTTAAAAAAATACGATTTTCAGGTGACAGTAGATCTTTTATTAAACATAATAGACATCAAGTGTATTCTATTTAATATATATATTTTATGGGACTACCTGTATAAGTGTAACACATTTTAAATTATGGCTTGAATATACACCAAAAAATTTTTACCAAATGCACCTTTCTGGAGTTATGGACCTTCGCGTCTATGGTGAGTCACCCTATATACTCGTATATATTTATATATATTCATAAAAATTATCGATTTAATGCCATTCACTACACTCGACATTCAAAAGATTGAGTCCAGATAAGTGATTCTCTCACTGCACCAAGTTAACAAGAACTTAACAGCACTTAATTTTATCAGGTGGAAATAGTAAGCATATGGTCAAGATTAACCCGATATTTTAAAAAAGCCTGACATGATACATACACATTGTTATTTGTAAGTAATTTACCCAGTTAATTTTGCCATCTATTGTTTTATGCACGCGTTTAATGTTTTTACAATTTGGTTGCATTACTTTGTGAAACGTTGCTTTATCTAAATAACGAACCTCAATTCGGAAATCTTTGAAATCTTTGAAGTATGCCAGGTAGGAACGCAACTTTAAACTTTAAAATTATTGAAAACTAACATAAATAAATTGCATGTTACTAAGTTCTTATGGATCATTGCAGAAAAACAAGAGAAGAAAGTTTTATCAACAAATTTCCTTAAACTATTAGTCGAATGTCGGATTAGCGGATTACCAGATATAAATCGCTTCTCTAAATAAGAATTATTATTAACACCACTGATTGCATAGTCAGTTAAGTTAAAAAAATAATGGAAGAACTGTTTCCAATGGAGTTAACGCCAGGGAAGCTAGATTATACAAAATACAAGTTGGCCAAGCTGCTTGTAGAATTTTCCGATTGCCAGATGTATTTCTTGTTATTCAGTTAGTCATTTCGTTATTAGTCGTTTGTTTATAAGGCCTTTTATATATTTTTATATTGCAACAGCTTTTAATTTTTATTGTTCTGATAAGTGGAAGTACTGACCTAAACTTTTATTTTTAGAGCAGCAAACAAAAGAAAAAACAAAAAACAAAAATGGATGTCGGACTTCATTATTTAGGTTATTACAAGAAAAAGGTTTCATTAGAAAAAAAGATGAACCAAGGCTAGAACGAATGATATTGCAGTAATAAGGGTTCAGAAGTTAACAGAGAGAGAGAGAGTGAGAAGTCTGTTTTTTCAAGTTATTCTTGACCAAAAGACATACAAAATTATTTAAAATAATATCAGTATTATAAATATTCGTATAGATATATCATAGTAAAGGCTCGAATTTCAAACGAAGTTATTGATAGTGCAGACGCTATATTTTATCAAAAATGAAACTTAGTATTTACCATTTTTTCAAAATGCCTAAAATTGTTTTATTTTCACTTTGATTGAAATATAAAAAGGTGGCCATTTAATTTATTTCTTATTAAGAAAATCATAATCGTAATATCTAGGACTGCAAAGAAAATTGAGCCCAAGATTTTGTAGGACAAAATGGGCACACAGTTTTAAGTCTTCCTTCCTATCACTGTATTGTATTGTATTTAACATATTAACAGAGATGGTAATAAGGAACAAGACTGTATAAATCTGGAGCACTTCAAACTGTTTCATCTGAAGGATAGTAGAAGTGTGTTAAATACACAGAAAAAAAAACACAAATGTTACAAGATGGAAAGAGTTTTTGAGCAGAAATTACAAAAAATTGTAGTTGGTTTGATGTTGAAAGACAAAATATTACTTTATGTGAACAAGAATATAAAATTTGTAGATTGTAGATACTGGCTCAGAATCATATATGCATAAAATCTGTGCGCTTAGTTTCTTAAACAAATTCGTTCAATTCAATAAATAACTGAAATACTGCTTTATTCTTCAACAACTTTAATGAAGATAACTATTTTCAAACATATAAACTAATAATAGAGTAGTGTTTATCATGGTTGACACGAATTTTCACTGATCACCACTTTAATTAATTAAATTTAATTAAATTAAAACTTGACAATTTTTTACTTTAAATTATGTGAAGGGCGATGAACAACTTGAGAGAATCTATTTCGGAGCGGGGAGTATGTTTATGTGTGTTTTGGTCAGTGATTTATTTCTTCGTGATTTTTGTACGTCACAAATTGCATACATAACATTATTTTGCAGAATGTACATGGTACTAATGTGATTTTAATATAATTTTTATTTGTTTATAATGAGTAAATTTTAAACAAAAATAGTTTACTGCTTTTCTCTAAATTGCTTTTCTCTAAATTGCATTAAGTATCGACTTTTATAGTGAAAATAGTATTTCTATTAAAGGTAAAACCCTTTAAAATTGTATTATTGATACAAATGTGAATATAATAATAATAATAATAATGATAGTTTTATGTTTCTTAAGTAATTATTATATCCTTATTCTTATTATATGTGAACATATATTTAAATATTTGCAAGTTAACATTGTTAAACATTTTACATATATTACTACTACTGTAATGATTGTACATTAAGATACTTGAACTATAATTAATACAAATATGATACCGTGTTGTCAGTATAATTTACCAACAAATTAATATACCGCTTTAAATGAAATATTGCAGGAATATGACTTTTAGAGTATGCAATGGATTGCCTGGATATTCGTAAATATATTATTTATTTTTCAGTTCATTAAATTTTATTTTTGTATAAATTTAAAAATTTATGATAAGTTTTACCTTGAAAATATATTTTACTATTGTTAAGTATTTTTTATTTTCATAATGATCACATATCTGCAACTAAATTAGGAATTATGTTGAGTACATGTGCGTATATTTGCTTTTCTATAATTTTCTATCATCAAAGAATTATTTTTGTTTAAACTGTTAACAGTTTTATAAATACCTGGTCAGTTATAAGGATTACTAAAAAAAATGAAGATGAGAATACGAATTTTCCAAATTGCTTATAATAGTTACAATACGAGACAAAAATAAATAATAAAAGGTTATTTATAATTGTTGTTTACTCAAAGTCTTACAAAATAATTTTCATGTTTAATGTAACGTAGAGGATAAAAATTTGTGACTTACATAGCCAAAATCCTTGGAGTAGCATAGTAACCATAATGCAGTTACATTCTATAATATTTAATTTTACGTAGCTATGGGACGCGACAATTTCCGGTCCTCAACCCTTATTTCATATTTGGTAGAATTGGGTAAGAGTCGAGATGTCAGAATACTTGAAATTTCATAATTTTGTTCATTATCTTAGAAAAAAACTGCAGATGCGTATTGGCCCATAATTACTGAATGCTTTTGGGTATAACTTTTTTAAGGCAACTATTAATGATATAATTAAAATAGGGCAAAAATTGAGGGCAGTACAGCAACCTACAAATACTAATTTTATCATAAATAACAGCTTTAAATTTAATGTCTAGTAAGTATTTACATCTAAGGTTTTTTATAAGTTCTACATTTAAAATATACATTGTATGTATAATCTGACCTTCATCTACCATAGTGGTGTAGAGGTAGATTTATGTAACTTATTTTTGAGAATTCTTACGGTCCTGGCTTAGTATTACCACTTCCCTCCAACTCATATCTCTCCTGTTTAGTGTCTTTCCGATTTCCATATATCATGTACGGGGTGGCGTGTCACGCTTCCTCTTTTTATCGGTACTTGACTCCTCTTGAATGATCCACCCGATTTAGATGTCCAAACAATCCAAATTGTTTGTGGTTAATTATTTTATTTATTGGTACCACGCCGAGCCTTTCACGCACTTCTTCATTTCTGACTCTATCTTTTCTAGAGATGCCAAGTACTGCTCTTCGGCATTTCATTTCGTTTGTTTGTATTTTATTTGATTTCCGTCGTAATTTCTTTTTTCCTTATAAATGTTTTGTTTAGTGTATTGTACAAAATAGCGGTATTGTTTAATCTATTGTTTATATGTGGTTCTGTGTTACATTGTGCGTTCAGTATAGTTCCCAAGTATTTGAAGTTATTAGTTTAATTCACCCTTTTGTTCTCTAGTACTATGATTAAAAACGTTTCTTGCTTAGATGCAACCATTACTTCTATTTTCATTACGTTTATTTTCAAGTTTGCTTCAATAAACTTTTCTTCCCAGGCATTGAATTTTATTTGTAGTTGTTTTTCACTATTGGCTAGAAGTACCAGGTCATCAGCATAAGCAAGTTCCGGTGCATACATGGGTTAGATTTCTCACTCCTAATGCTATATCTTTGATTTTTCCTAAGCAGCTTTTGGCGATTTAATCCATTAGTACTACAAAGAAAAGGGGGCTTAACACTCCTTGTCTAACTCCTTTAGTTGTTACAAATTCTTCCGAACAGGTATTGTTAGTTCTCACTACATTCCTGGTACAAGTGTCTACACTTTCAATAGCGTTTAGTAGTTTAAGATAAACACCTCTAGGTTTCAATGCATCCCATATGTTCTGTCCCGGGGAGATATAGAAAGCTTGTTCCAACTCAATAAAACATGCGTGTGCTTTTCGGTTTTCCTGTATTACTATTTCCGTAATTTTCGCATACTAAAAACTTGACCCATTTTGCCACGATTTGGTCGAAATTCGCATTGGTTATAGTCGATACTTCATACTTTCATATATTTTATTTGTCACATTTAATATGAATATTGATCTGTAGTTTGAACATTTTTTAGGGTCACCTTTTTTTGAATATCGGTAATATTGCCGCAATGGACCAGTCTTCAAGTATTGTGCTTAATAGTGACGCTAGGTTAATTATTTTGAGTAGCATTTCATAGCCAGTTACACTCATTTATTTAATAATTTCTATTTTAATTGAATCCATACCGGCAGTTTTTCATTTTATAGCTTTTTTAATGCAACTAAGAGTTCATCCATTGAAATCGTATCGTCATTAAGAACGTCAAGTGTAGCATTGTTGCTAGTTCTTAGTATCCCTCATGGTTCATCCATACCATCCATTGTGTCCACAAAGTATTGCTTCCACCTGCGTAATAAATAAATTTTCGTTCATCAAGGTCACTCCTTTTTTATCTCCTATTTATTTGTTATGAAATTTTTTAGGATTTTGTAGAGAAGTTTTGCATTACCTGTGCTGTTTTGTTGTATTTTGTGCCCGAACTCTTCCCATTCATTTTTCTTAGCTTCTGCTACTAGTAATTTCACGATTTTTCTTTGTTCCTTAAAGTATTTATTAAAATTACAAAAATAATTGTTATTGTAATAATAAAAAATCAGTTTATCATCCAGTGTTTTTGATTCAAATTGAAGAAAATGTTAATTAATTTTTCCGGTTTCAGTTATGCTGCCGTCAAAACTACAAAATCTTCTATATTATATATAAGTCCGCATAGAGTACCAACAACAATTTTTTTATGACAAGAAAAACCCAAAATTGTTCTAAATATTTACCCATATAATCCTCCTTACCTTTTAAAACGTACTAAAAGTGCTATTTATAATTGTAATATTTATTTTGATGAAATGTGCTGAATTAATTCATGTCAAGGAAGCGTTTTAAATTAAAAAACGAAAATATTTCAAAGATATTCAATTTGATCTTAGAAGAAATAATAATTTAAAATGAATGTTTCAACTGTTGTTTAAGCAGATCCTCAAACTAAATCATTAAAGTTTAATGATACCGTAGAAATTAACATCTAAACCCATCTTTACTAACAAATTTGCAAATTTTCTAAGATTTATTAAAATAGTAATAACTATTTGGCAGCGGTGACCTAATAAAATTAAATAGGTCGAGTAACACCTTTTGTTTTATATAAATTGTTATGTGTTCTTCTTACCTGACAGTATCGCAATGATCTGGGGCCCACTTCTTTCCTTATTTTGTGTTCCAAAACTGAATATATTTCTATGTTTCATGTCTCTTAGAAATACAAAATGCACTAATAGAAGTTACTTCCACAATTATTTCACAAAGGTGCTGACAGAAGTAGTGTTGGGTATCATGTTCCAGTAACAGTTTTCGAACAATAAATAAGTAATGATTAGACAACTATAAGTTAAGTTTATTCGGATTTATCCAACATTTTTCATATGGAAATATTTTGCCCATTCAAAAATAATAGAAATAAATGTTACCGAAAATACATTATATCTTCAACAACCAACTCTAAAGTACGTATCACAGTTTTTTCTATGATTCTTATTTCAATTAATTTCGAATAACAGGCGGTCGCAAAATTTTTGCAGTTTACTGGTGACGGTGTTAATACATTTTCACAATTTATTTAATTTGTTGATAATATTGTATCCAAACTAGTTAATAAAACATCCCGAAACATGCCAATTTTAGATTATGAATAATTTCTTATAACGAAAAAAAATCATCCCTGCATTGAACTCCCTTCGAATATCAGTTACAAAAACCATCTCCATTCAAGTGCCACACGAGCGATGAAAACAGCTCCAACAGGAGCCTTGGAAGTTCTGCTAAATCTGTCACCATTACATATATTTATACTAGGTGAAGCCAGAGTTGTCACCAATAGACTACTCCGAGGAACATCAACCATAGTTAGGCGACACATGGCAATATAAACAAAACTACATGAAGAGTTAAAAAATAACCAAATGTTGGGGATGCCAATAGACGGCATGTCCCCAAAATACAGCTTCGAAAAGAATTTTGAGGTAATAATTCCAGATAAAGATACCTAGGAAGAAGGACCTACCGTACAGGCAGAAATAGCCTGGTATACAGACGGTTCCAAAACCCACCATGGAGGGAGAGCAGGTATATATGGCAATAAGCCAAAGACAAGAATCTCACTGAGCTTAAGCATATATGCAACCGTGTTTCAAGCAGAAATTACTGCTCAAGCAGAAATTACTGCAATACAGGTCTGCGCAGAAGAGCTATCTAGGCAAGAGTTTAACAAAAAGAACATTGCTCTCTACTCCGACAGCCAAGCAGCGCTAAAAGCATTAAGCTCTATGCAGGTCGAATCAAGACTTAATGCCTTAATGCCGTGCATAACCTGGGTAAAATAAAGTGACATTAGCTTGGGTACCAGGGCATAAGGGACATGAGGGCAACGAAGAAGTAGACAGGCTGGCCCCGGAGGGAGCCGCCATGGCTATGACCGGGACAGAACCTTTCTGTGGCATTGCTAAATCAATCATAAGGGCACACCTAAAACAATGGGTGCAAAACAAGTCATAAGAATGGTGGGCAAATTCACCAGGAAAAAGACAGGCGAAAGAGTTCATTAAAGGACCTTTGCCGAAAACAACAATTGATCTGCTAGAGCGCGAAAGGAGGACGGTTAGAATAATGACCGGTCTCCTGACGGGACACTGCAGATTAAATAAACACATGCACACAATAGGGCTGAAGAAGCTATATGCAGGTTCTGCCAGGAGGAAGAAGAAACGGCAGTACACATACTGTGTTACTGCGAAGGCCTCGCAAGGCTAAGGTATCTGACACCAGGCGAAGAAAAGCCCTGGGCAGGCAGCTACACAGAGGAATCTCTGTCTAGATTGTGGAGTCTAATCAAAAAGACCCACCTGGACAAGATACTCTGACTTAAGAGGATAGCCACAATAGATCTACCTAGGTCGACATGGAAGAGCAACATAACCCAGTATCCCAGTACATAATCTAATCTAGGATCTCTTGATTCTCTATTAAAATCATTACTGTTTTTAAATTTATTACAAAAAGTAAAATCATCTGATTGATGAAATCCACTATTCTTCTTCTTCTTCTTATTCTTCTTCTTCTTCTTCTTCTTCTTAAAGGTCGTAAATATTGTTAAAGATTCGGACAATGATATCAAGGTTTTGTTCGCTAACCAAATGAAACGTTTCTGAGTACATATCATCAGGGCCTGGAGCTTTGTTATTTTTCATTAGAGTTATGGCATGTTTAATTTCACTCTTTAATATACTTGGTCCTGATAGCGTTGTTATTTCATTTTCGGGATTCCCTGGTCTGTCATCTTGGAATAGACCGGTGGTGTATTCTCTCCATGTTATTAGTAGTGTTTCGTTGTCCAATATTATTTTATTGTTTTCATCCTCATTGAAACTTATATTCTTATTGTTATATATTCCAGCGATTTCTTTGACTTTTTTTTGGAGATGGAAACTGTCTCCTAATTTGCTTAGATTTTCTGCCTCCAGACATTTTTCAGTCAGTCAATTTTCTTTTGCTGTTCTTATTTCATTTCGAATTCTTCTTTGAAGACTTTTATAGTCTGTATAGTTTCTGTTGACTTTACATTGCCTTCGTTTTTCCATAAAATCTAGAATATCATCAGTCATCCATTTCTTCCTCGTATGCCCTTTGGTGGTTGTGAGGGAGGTTTCATTTGATTTTTTAAAAGCTTCTTTGAGTTCAAGCCAGTGTTTGTTCGTATCATTTGTATTGACGATACTTTCCAATTCTTTATTAAGATGGTTTTTATATAATGATCTTCTTTCCTCATCTTTAAGTACTTTTGGTTCTAATATTTTTTTAGCGGTTTTTTCTTTGGGTCTGGACAGGCTCAATAATATGTCGGCACGTAGCGGATTGTGCTCAGGCACCTGGCATTCTGGTTACTTTAGTGATGAAATTTCTAAATCTTCGATTAATGATAATGTAATCTATTTGGTTACGAACAATGTGGTGGTCATTGTCTTGCGGGGATTTCCAGGTGTATAAACGTCTTGGTGGGAGTGTGAACCATGTATTTGTAATCACAAGATTGTTCTCTTCGCAGTACTGAATTAACCTTTCCCCCTCTCATTTCTTTCACCTACGCCATAATCACCAACCACTGATCCCATTGTACCCTTACCAACTTTAGCAATAAAATCTCCTAGAATTATATTGATTTCGTTCGTTTTTGTAAGTCTTAAGGCACTATCAAGTTGTCTGTAAAAATCTTCAATTTCTATTTGTCTGCCGTTGGGGCATAAACCTGTATAATATTGATGTTCATGGGTCTACCAAACAGTTGAATTAGGAGTGCTCTT
The DNA here is from genome assembly GCA_951812935.1 of Hermaeophaga mercurialis. NCBI lineage: Eukaryota > Metazoa > Arthropoda > Insecta > Coleoptera > Chrysomelidae > Hermaeophaga > Hermaeophaga mercurialis. Next base: position 4,519,982 of record OX638360.1, on the reverse strand, counting down.
TCAAAAAGTGGGATGAAGTTCTTTACTGACTTTTGTATCCACTATAACACACTAAACACTTAATAAGTAATACCGTTAAGTTTTTGATAATGGAAAAACAAAAAACACATGAATATTAATGTAGGAGATATACAAAATGCTCACCTCGAACATTCTAAACTTAAATAAAAATATCTTCTAACGTTATTTAACATTTGAATGGTTGGCGACTTAATCTTCTTCTTCTAAATCGAGTAGTTTAGTTTTGTACAACATATTTTTCATATTTTCCCATAAAAAGAAGATCCACTGATTTGGAAATATTAAGTCGAGGTACAGCTGGTAATATAGAGGTACTTCATCTTGCTGGAACCACATCATATGTGTTGGTACTTGTGGGTTTGTTGGATCAGGATATAAGTTTGCTAAAGTTGAAATTTTTTTAGAGCAGTGTTAAATAATTATCTCCATTCAATGATTGTCAATGATAAAGCGATAAGTAACATGGTTTTCAATAGCTCATACATTATTCTTTTCAGGATATTGCGTATGTTCGTCTCTCATCCAGTGAGGAATGTTTGCAAATCAGTGGTGGTAATTTTGGCGATTAACAAGTCCGTGAAATATAAAACTGCACTCATCAGAAAACAAATCATGTTCAAACTAGATCACATTGTTTTCAAACATTTCCATCATTTGATAACAAAAATTGTCTTCCAGTTGGTCGCCTTATTTTCTAGGGATACATTTAATTTATTTCGATAAATGGCTAACATCTAAAGTTACGGCTACTTGTCGACTTGAAGTACGGAGGTTTTCCTTAAAACTGGAGCAATACACCTAATTTGGTATCATTAGTTATGGCTTAGGAAAGCACTTTTTTATCTGCTTTTGAATTTTTTCTTAAAATAGGTGGCTTACCTTCGATCTTGTGTTATCTCCGTACCTAACCAAGAATTAGCGGAATTGTTATTTTGTGCGTTTTTGTTAAATAAACCGTGTTTGTAATTTTTTTTTTATTTATTTTATTTGAAGTCGGCCTATTCTGCGACCAGGGCTGATCACCGACGCCGGGAGCATGCTACCCCTAACCGGAAATTCTGCCGAATCCTCAGGTATTCCAACCCGAGGTAGGGATCTTTAACTCGGAACCGACAATTTAACGTCTCCTCCGAAAGACGGCATATCTTCACTATACCTCGTGCTTATTGGTATAGTGCCTTCGAGCTGTGATATGCTACTAGTCGCTGCAGGCTGTACGGGCTTATTATGACGGTGTTCGCTGTTGGTCACCCATCCAACTACTAACCGCGCTGGACGCTACTTGACTATAGTTATCGCATCACAGTATCCACTATAGAGCTGGGCCCTTGCCCTGTTTGTAAATTACATTTAATGAAATATAAACAACAAATGCAGCACTGACATCTACTGTCATGTAGTTATAACCACACAACAATTTTCTAAGGTATTTTAAAGAAAACTAATATTGATAAGTTAACTTTTTGTGTTTTTTGAATTGATACCGGCCAAAATGAACAATTAAATAGTTTTTACTTACTTTCTCATTATCAAGGATTAAACGGTAATGCTTATTATGTTTCAAGTGTGTTGTCGCGAACTTCGTCAATTAGATAATTTTGTTTTTATTAAAGTTAATTTTTACAATAAATTCGATAACAATAATATTTTTGAAATGAAAATGAAGAAATCTTTCAAATAATGTGTAAGCAGCCACTATTTCCCATTTAAGAATTTGGTGTCCTCCAATGGAGTTCAATGTTGGGATAAAATTTTTCCGTTTCATTAATTAAAATTTATTTTTTTAAATATGAACAATAATTGAAATAATGAATTTATTCCATTTAACTGTTCCATACTATATATTTTTTATAGATGGCCTAAGACTTATTTATTAGATTTATTATGAGACGGCCGTGGGAAAATTCATCGCCGTGCTTATCATAAAAAAACAAAAACTGCTTATAATTGAAATCACCATTTTTAAAAGCAATATTAATAAGCATTCTGTAATAATTCTAATAGAATATCACTAAAATTAAAAAAATGTCATGTCAATAATAAATGTAAATTGCCTCCCGAAAAAAGAACATTGTGAAATAAATTATAATTATGGTTTCTGGAAATGCGTGTGTAAATTCGATCACTGATAATTAATTATAACAGGTAATAAAATAAAACTAAAACATGTTACAAAATTATTGAATTATTTTATTAAATAGTCTGACAATACATTATTAATTATAATGATTATTTCTACCCTTACTTTGTAAAATCTATCTATTATAAATGCAGAATAAAATGTATATATCTTAAAATTCTACGATTTTCCAAAAACTTCTTAAATATCCTATTGACAATGGTTTCACTTTTTGGCATCGTCAGATAAGATTAAAATAAAATAAAAGATATCACACCTACAGAGTTGATTTTGTATTGTCGAACATTTATCTATATGTAATTTTAAGGATAGTATATTTTATCTTTTACATTTATAATATTAGTTGTTGATTGATTTTAAAAATTCTGATTAATTGGAAAATCGTTTATTTCGTATTGTACAGGGTTATCTAAAATTTACTGCATAATTCTAAAATAGAATAAAAAAAGGGTTGGATATATAAGAGAATTTTCATTCTAAGTCAAGTACAACCAGAAGTGCTTATGTATCAATAGATGCCCGTTTTTATACTCAGTAGTAATAGTAAATTCTGTTCTCAACAAATTGCGATTAAATTAAAAATTATCTTACGTCTATTACAATGTTCAAAAAGTAAATCTGTGGTGATAGCAATAATGAAGGTAGTGATGATTTAATTGCCTTCATGATTCTAATACTTTGAATTTAATATAAATATTGTAAAGATAAAAAAAAACTGTAAGTATATACGTCTTTACGTCTTTATCCAGATCAAAATACCTAGTGTTAGTCGTACTGTTTTAGAATGGATAAACAATAATACGCAAACTCTACTAGAAACTAGTTAAGAGCGTAGAACAATTAAGAGACAGCAATAAGGAAATTAAATAGGTTAATAGGGAAATAAAAAATGGGAATAAATAATAAATACTTTTGATTCATGTACTTCAAAAAAAAAAAAAAAAAAAAAAAAAAAAAAGATATGAAAATGATCTACAGCGTGTAGAAAATATGCTCCAGCTAGAAGATCAACCTATACCGGGCGAACGTAAAGTTGAATCCCGCACTAACTAATTCCCGTACAACAAAACATATTTATTCATGGAAGTGCTCTCGTACCCTGAAAATGATTAATGTTCCAGCATTCTGTTGGCTTCAAATTAATAGCGATGTTCCTAAAATGCCGCCGGGAAACTATAATAAAACCTACACAGAACATATCTGTAGTAAATAACAAAAATTTAGCTGTTGCTTACCATCATTGTCACAAAATATTAAAAAAAGCACATTTGAGTCGAATAATAAAAATAATTTAAAAATATTTTTAATTCTCTATTAAACGGTAATGTAAGTATACTTTATCTTGTAAAAACAAATAATTTTAAAATATAGACAATTAAGAAACCTTTGAAATAAAGTGTCATTTATATAGATATAATAACAACTTAAAAAATGTTTTTTCACCTAAATGTGCATTCTATACGTATGTTTGAGAAACACACTATTTTCGAGGACATCTTGTGTAGAAATATGCAAATTTACTTAAGTCTATGAAAAAATAAGTATTTTTAATTTTTAATAAATAGTGATTTTCGATTTCTTATCAAAAACTAAATCTACAACTTTCTCATTTGTTCTTGTATTTCTTCTAGCGTTTTATTATTAGTCTCTGGAATTACATAATAAGTAACAATAGCCGAAACCAAATTAAACATTCCAAAGAGCAAAAATGGACCACATAAACCAGTGTAATTATTCAAATAATAAAATAAATTATTCACAATGAAGGCCATTATTCCTAAACAACTTGTAACTAAAGCTATTCCTTTAGACTTGCCGTTAACCGAAAATATCTCTCCCAGCATTAAAGTTGGTACAATGGCAAGTCCAAATGAAGAAGTAACGACAAAAGCAATCATTCCTGTAAGCGGAATCCACCTAAATCCTTCTAAATTTACTCCCACAAATATTTTCTCCACCAAAAAGTAAATACCTAGTCCTACCAGTACTATTCCTGTTAATATTTTGGAAAATATCAAAGACTTCCTTCTACCAAGTTTACTGGAACTATACACAACACAAGTAATACATACAAAATTCAATCCTGTAAAAATAATACTAGATATTTCAGGACTTATGTTAGTACCAGATTTTTGGAAGATGAGTAACGTGTAAGACATAAAGGGGAATATTCCAGAAAAAAGCTGAGCCATTCTCAAATATATACCAGTTAGTAAAGCTTTTCTATTAGTTTCAGACTTTAATATGTTCATCCAGGTACAAGTTTCTGTCAATTGATCCTGTACTGATATTTTGAGTTGCTTAAATTCTTCTTCTATATTATTTTTGCGTCTTAATCTTCTCAGTGTTTCTTTAGCCTTTTCATCTCTTCCTTTAGCTATGTAAAAATACGGTGTTTCTGGCATAAACGAAAATACGATCGCAAATACTATTGGTACGGTTAAACAGATAAAAGAAGTCAATTGTATACTAAAATATATCCCAAAAACATTAATAAAAAACTGTCCCAAGAATCCTAAAATTATCAGACAGTTCCCCCATATTCCTCTAACTTTAGGGCTAGTTACTTCTCCAATATACACAATAGCACAAGAGTACATTATAGCATCCCCGAATCCTGAGCATAATCTTGCAAAATAGAGGAGCCACAGTTGTTTACAAAATGCTTTAATACTAAACGATATTATGTATGGTAAAGCCGCTGATAAGATTAACTTTTTTCTACCAAAACTGTTAGCTATTGGCGCTAAAAACGGTGGTAGAATGATGATACCTATTTGACTGAGAACAGTGAAGTAGGATGCTTGTTCTTCGGTGATTTCGTAGCTGTCATCGTTGACTATTTTTACTAAGAATGGCGAAGGCCAACAAAGCAACATTCCACCAACGAATCCATTTAAAGAAACTGAAAATAATAGTAAAAATTAATATATCTATGTTTATACCAAATTAAGTATCAGCAAACACGGAAGTAATATAATCAATCATATATCAAGAATTGATATTAAGCACGCTATCCAAAGTAAGTTAGAGAACATGAATTTGGATATATTACATTGAATATAATACTGGATTTTTTTGGTTTAATCTAATGCATGTGAGAAAAAATCTGTACAATTTTGAAAATGCTGGATTTAGAAAAAAAAATAGGAAACAAATTCATTTTTTGATAGAGAAATGGCGTTATCTAATAATCTAGAAGTGTTCTAAATGGTTAGAATGGAGCTTAGATTTTCTTATAGAGATTTATATGAGATTTTACGGAGAAATAATCATAGTCTTTTTGTTAGTAATAGAGATTTATATAATCTATAAATCAGACAAGACTCTTCCCGTCTTCCTTTTTCAAGAAATTTCTGTTCTTATTTCTTTATTTTTATACATATATGGAGTTACTTATTTTTTCCGAGAATAAAATTAATAATTATTATTAATAAAACTTTACATTGGCTATATATATATATATATTTTTTTTTTAGAAAACACAAAAAGCGTTTCGGCGGAATGGAGGGATAAGTTCAGTAGTAGCAGGAGTTTTCTGAATTCTCTCTTAAGCAAGATAACTACCTCAACTCCAAAATTTCAAATTTCAACCCCCATTATGTGGTATTTCAATTTAAAAGCTTGTTTGACTTCAACACTGATTCATATGAATTCAACACTGTTGAATCAATAGCGATTTCTATTAAGATTTCGGTTTTATCCAATATTTTGTGATGAATTGTTATTTTCCACGGATCCTATAGCTTCACGTTTTCCTACAAAAGGTGCATGTAATTGTAGTTTTAGAAAAGAAAAGCAGATAAAAGTTTTTTGTAAGCTTCACTTATCTGTTATCTTCAGGTAATCCATTAATATATTAGGGTGTCCCAAAAGGTTCTTTCTCATTGCGCTATGAAAGTCCTTATCTGGCTCTGCTTGTGTAACATGCATGCTTATTAATTAGCCGTCTATGTCATCGGTTTCAGTCGTCCCAGAGCTCTCTTACAGTACATTTCGTTTGTGCCACAGTCTCTTTTAACAGCGTTAAACATGGGTAGTGAAAGGCGACATTTACGATATGTTAAGTTTCATTGTTTCAAAAAAGGTAACAATGTAAAAAAATACTGTCGACGAGATTTGTACCGTATACAAAGATGATACTATAACTATTACATCCGTTCGCAATAGGTTTAAAAAATTTAAAAGGGGAAATTTTAATAGGGAAGATGAAGACCGCAGCGACCGCCCAAAAACGACGGATACGGACCTTATCAAGGCCATGTTTGATGAAAATTTCCGCGATATAGTGTGCGGGAAATAGTGAATGTCACTAGAATTCCCAAAATAACAGTGCATAATCACCTAACCAAGATAGGATATGTTAATCGCAGCGAAGTTTGGGTTCCGCACTTACTGACGGAGACAAGTCCTATGAATCGCATCTCTAAGTGCGATTTGTTTTTCCAGCGACATAAAAAAGATCTGTTTTTAAAATGTGCATAGAAAACGCACTTGGTGTAAGGACAATAAGCCTTCAACTGTTGCAAAGCTGGGACTACACCACTAAAAAGATCTTTTGTACATTTGGTGAGATGGGAAAGGCGTAATTTTCTATGAGCTCCTTCCTCAAGGTGAAACAATAAATTCTACGAAATACTGTGATCAACTGGATCAATTGAAAGCTCTCATAGCAAAAAAAAAAGCCAAAATTAATGAACCGACGCGGCGTTGACAACGCGAGACCACATATTGCATTAGTCGTAAGAGAAAAGCTCTTAAAGTTTGATTGGTATATTTTACCACGTCCTGCATACTCTCCAGATCTCGCTCCATCTGATTATTACTTCTTTCTGTCCTTAAAAAATGCTCTTCGAGATAAGCGCTTTAAATCCATCAGCGAAATAAAAGCGCATCTCGAGGATTATTTTGGAAAGAAGCCATAATGAGAATTCCTGAGAGATAGAAGAAAGTATTAGAGCAAAAGGGTTCTTATATTATATAACAAAATAAATAATATCTTAAACATTGTGTATTCATTTCATATTAGAAAGAAACTTTTGGGACACCCTAATATTTTACTATTTATTGTTAGTTTGAATTTTGTTATTAACCATTCTGATCACATCTACGGTTAGGACATACCAGATTCACTTTCCCGTGATAAACTCCCTCAGTGCGAAGATTGCAACACCGTTTTAAAGGTTACACATATTTTATATCTACCTCACAACTTATATGATCTGCTGAGTAAAAACTCCCCTATCAATAATCTAATGCCGTTCTGGAAATCTATAGAGATTCAAAACAAAATTATCAACTATATGTAACATGTACTATATCGCTAATAACCAATAGGTGGATGCGACTTTTTTTTAAATAAAAAAAATCTAATCAAATACGAACGGGTTTTTTGAAACCAATTTGCAAAAATAGCTAATGGGTTCAATGCAAAACATCTGGATAAAAATGTCAGTTATTTTACATATTTGTGCGGAAATTTTAAGCAACGGATTCTGTACAAAATATCAAGGCAAAGTAGCCCAGAATTCTGGAAGAAGGTTCTAAAAATGCCATGCGCCTAACAACGTTCTTTTGAAACGTTTCCAAATTAGCAGGAATGTTAAAAGATCGGTTTGAAAAGTATTGAAACCAAAGAAGTTTTTTACTTACAGCATATTCTTCAAGAACTAGCTGATGATAAACTCGACAGATGAATCTAGTTTTGTGAAACTATGATTCAAAAACTTGAACCACATCCTGAATGATGGAGCTGCACTGTGTTATGCTTTGCAAACCAAACAGTAGCTAGATCAACATTATCCAGAAAAAATGGATTGATCGTAGAAGAGTAATCGAGTGACCACCGCGACCAACGGATTTAACGCCGCTGTATTTCTTTTTATGGGGGCATATTAAATCAGTAATTTATAAGACGAAACTAGCCAATCTAAAATGCTTACAGTAACAAAATATGGATGTTTGTCATTTCATCCCTGGTGAAACATTCGAAAAAGTGCGACAAGAAGTTGATTTCGACTATTTTTATGTTCAGAAAAAACAATGAACAATTCGAGAACAGTTGCTTTAAATATTTTCCAAAACAATATTTCGTTTTCAACATGTTATTACTTTTCAAATAATAAAAACGTTTCATCACAAATATTTTTTTTGTGTGCAGTGTATAAAGACCACGCTTTACAGATCTGAACTGGAAAACGATACAATCGCTAATTGTAATATACTAACCTGTAAGGGTTAACACAATTTCAAACCAAATTTTCCCTTCATTTTGATTTTTAGATTTATTAACAACTTCTTGTAATTTCATATTACAATTTATTAATTTAATGCCGAAAAATAGAACACTAGGCGCTTTTATCTTTAAAAACTACTGTTTTAAATTTTTTTATGTTATGGGTTTAGAACTATTTGATGAACGTAATTTTATAATGTAATTTAAATTGATAACGGAAATGTAAATATTTTCTTAAATTTAACCTTTGTCATTGAAATTCTATCTAGAGTATTATTTAAAGAGTTATTATTATTATTTTCTAATTAATAAGTATAATACTGCTACGAGAATAAGTCAAATATATGTAGATATTTCTTTCTCCAATCGCTTAGATACAGGCAAATGCCAAACATATTAAATATGTACATATAAATATATAATTTTAAACCTGTACTTAATAAAAAAATATTTTTTGGAATAAAAATCCTTTCTATGGAAAAATTATCTTATTGATAGAGAAATTAGTTCGCAATCAATGAAAAATATTTTAGTTTAATATCACGAGCAATTGCAAATATTTGTTCGGAAAATTGCAGTCTCAATTTCCAATTAACGAAAATCTTCCTATTAAAACTGATGACAAAACTAGTGAAAAGGTTAGAGGTATTTTAAGTTATTGGTTCTTCATTTTTTAATCATTTCATGGGCCATGTTTACAAGGACATTTGAAATTGTTTAGTTTTAAAAAATAAATAAACTTTCATTAATTTTATAGACCACTGAAAAATCTTGTAATTTTCAAAGAATTCATTTTTGAACTATCCCAAATATTTGTACAAACTTCCACATTATTTACAAGTCACTGTTGCATCAAAAGTTGTACACAATAAACTTACAGAAATGTTTTAAAACTTTTGAAATTCTTCCCAAGAAAATGGTGTTTCTGTGAACAGTCTGTTCTTTAGACTCTGAAAGATCAATCGAATAACTTTAGACTTTGGGATAAAGAAACCAACAACGCTTTGTTAGCAACCTAAAGATAAAATACATTGCAATGTTGTCTTTTTAGGTAGTGGTTTCATGTTATATACATATTACTTTTTGTTATATCTTGGAAAAAAGCAGGTTGGAAGTTTGAAATTTTGATAAACACTATATTACTCGAATAGGATATTTCGAGAACTGTATCGTCAAAAGGGAGATAAAAACTTATGCCTGTATTTTGATCTATGAAATTTGTTGTGACATACATCTTTTTTGAAGTAGACTGAGATTTCTTTAAATCCAATTTAGATTTAATATTCCTATATCTTAAAAATTGAATAAAAAACTTTTAATAATATCTAATAACTAAACAATATACCAGTACAGTGTGTCCCAAATCACTAAAAAAGTATAAAATCTTCAATTTTAAAAGAATAAGCCAATCCTACTTTCACAAAATTATTGAATAAGCAGAAAAAATTAACTAAAGTGACGTCTCTCTGTCACTCATTTTTGTTTAGTTACCTAGTTTTTTTATAACAAATTACCATCTATAATACATAAAATATTTTGTTAAAATTTGGAGGTAACAATTTTACAGAAATCTAAAATCTGCTACCAGTTTCCTTTTAAAATCCGATCAAAATATATTTATAGAATAAATAATGAAATTAACTATTGAAAAACAAGATGAACCTATTTACTGGCTAACAAGACGACTTCAATATCATATGCATGAAAAAAATGTTTAACTGTAGAACAATCAAAATCATATCCCAGGAACAAAGAGAATCAAACAACGAGTTGAGTTTGTGACGTGAGATTTAATAAAAGACAATAAAGGACATTGAGGGTAAGACTAGTTTTTTAGTTAGTATTATGTACAAACGAGAATACCTATATCTTTGTTATACAAATTCGTATTCTTATTTTTAATGTTTTTCTTTTAAGACTCTACAAACATAAAATTTTTCCGTATTTTACATAACAAAATAAAAGTTTAAATTGTTATATTAAGCAAATTAGAAGTATTCTAAGGAATTACATAATAAATAATAAATCGGTAAGTTGCGACATCCCGAAACTTGCGGATGTACTTCCTTGTTCTTTATCAGTACTTAAATAAATACCCGTTAAACCCGATCAGATAAAATTGTAAAAATGCAGTTGAAACTTACGTAATCTGATTACCTGATTAGAAGCGCTTTTTGGAGGAGATATACGGGCTATGAATCTCATAAAAACTTTTTGCAAGTAAAGAACGCTCTTAATAACTAAGCATCTACCGTTGTTTACAACATTATTGTTTGGGATCCACCAACCTTTTTTAAAAATGCTAACTAGCAGGTGGTTTATTGTGAATAACTTTTTTTTTGACGAGACACTTTTTTCTTTACAAAAATTCTTGATAGTGGTAGTTAATAAAGTGTGCAAGTGTAAAACATGTCGTTTTAGTGAGCGTCCTCCACTCCCAACAAGTCTAAATAACGAAGTCATAAAAAATTTTATTAACTAACTAATTTCTTTAGTGCCGTTTAGTAAATATATATATATATATAATTTAATGATGACATTGCCCTACAAATTAAATGGTACATTCTTCCAGTCCTATTATAAATACACTGGGGCATTTTCAATTCCACGGTAATATTTTTTCAGAACTAAAAATCTCAGTTTCGTTTTTTTTGGGAACAAAGGTTGGAACACGATTTTATTCTAGTCCTACGCAAAAAGTGGTATAAAATTACTGAGATAATTTACTATTATCTCTCCAACCTAGTGTACACTGGTCATAACCTTGCACATGACCATCAAAATATAGAAATGTTTGGCATCACTTGAAGTCGAGCGCGAAAAACAACGTACCAAATTCATTGACGAGACTCGAGCAACACCAGATAGGTTTGTTGAATTCATTTAAATAAAATAATTAATTTTGAGTACGTGAACACTAAAAAAGCAAAAATTAATGAAAAAACTCAAAGAAGTTTTGATTCAGAAATATGGTTTAGATCATCTGCTGTGTGCGTTACTATAATTTAAAATTGACATAGAAAAAGCTCTTTGGCTCCTGTTCCGTTTTCGCTTTGTCATATCAATGGAATAATTTGAAAGATCACAAAATTTGTGATCATAATTATCCGAACATCAAGCTAAAATCGTTGATCTTCTAGGAACAGACATTCATGTTGTTGATGGATTTTATTTACTACATACGGTAAAGAACTTTCCAACCAGTTATGCTAAAATCGAAACATAAATTAAAAACATCTTTATAAAATAGAAAAAAAGTACATATTATAATCGACAAGTACAAAAAAACAAGTATTAAAGAATTCGATATAAAAGGTAATGAGGATGCACAGTATGATACAGGCAAAGGTAAACAAGTTATTGAAAAGTTTAAATTTCAAATAAAAATTTGTTGTGTTTTAATTGAAGACTGGATAAAAGTTTATTACGTTAATCATAGGAAATATTATTAAACTTAATTAATAAATTAATTAAAATGAAAAGAGTGATTGACTATAACCTCTTATGTTATCACAAAGAATCTATCTCCAAAATTGTGTATTTTGATGATCCTTAAACAACAATATTGAGAAAATATAGAAGAATGATGCAATCTTAATCAGATGTAGTAGTTATTTCTAATAAATTCCACAGAGTGTTGCAAAATTTGGAGAAAAAACTTAACTTTCTTTCTATACTCCGTATATAGGTAAAATGATATTTCTCGGAAACTATTGGAATTGGATTCCAACCTACAATGTGAAGCAAGAATCATCAAAATCCAACCAACGGTACAGAAAAAAAAATAACTTCAATCTCAAGGTATATTTTAGATAGTGCGTTAATTTTGGAGGTAGTTTATTTATTAAACGGCACTAAAAAAAATAGATTAGAAATGTTTTTTTCATGATCTCGACCATTAGTCATGTTGGGAATGGAGGATGCTCTTATCAAATCATCCATTTTTTAGGATCTTCAATACATTTTTTGTTATAAAATAAAAATAACTGCAATGCATATTATGTATACACGATAATTTTAAATTTTATAATTTTCAATGTAAACAATAAAGCTTTAATTACAATGACCTGTCATTTGAAAATCAGTTTTTGACGTAAATAGTCAAGCTTAAATTAATCTATATATCAAAAATATCGATATCCGGTATATCGACGACCAAGTCATGCGGAACGGGAGAAGGCGTTGTTCTTTCTTCTTCTCCTGCACCTCCTTTCTGGAATTGTTTCTCCAAATAATCGATAATATCTAACATAGACTCTTCTTCTTCTTTGACGGGCACCGGAACTGGTTCAGATGGCAATAATTCAGTTTTATATTCAGTTATTGTCCTCGCCCTCCAAATAGGAACTATTCCTCTGGGGTTTCCGCGATACTCTGTACCATCCGCATTGGTCTCTACAAGTTCCAGATCTTGTACACCCACGTAATCAAACTTCGGATCTCGCAAGTTGATGTAGTATCCATGCTGCATATATTTGGCGTCGAATGAGAAACACCCAGGTCCCTTGGGAAGATTTCTTTCAAACGTTCCATGGTACCTACCAAAAAAATTAAGACAATTTATATGAAAGTAACCTGGATTGATTAAATACCTGTAGTGAGCATAGTTGTATATTCCGGGACCATCCATTCTCCCTTCCTTCCAAGTTCCATAATAAGATACATTAGCAGCTTTCCAGGTATACTTTCCAAGACCATGTCGTAACCCTTCGTACCAACAACCTTCATATGTATCGCCGTTTTGAAAGTAGTATATACCTAAAATTAACTAATTAAAAAGAAAAATAATTATACTTATTTACTTAAACCTACCACTACCGTGCTTTAAGTCTTTTTTCCAGTCCCCAACGTATTTGGTTCCATCAGGGTATAAGAATTCTCCTTTGCCGCTTTTGAGACCCTTTCTCCACATGCCAGTATATCTAGAGCCGTTTTTAAAGCAGTACATGCCTTTTCCATGTCTCTTTCCATGATAGTACTCTCCTTCGTAGATATCACCGTTTGGTAACAAAGCACTTCCAAAACCATGACGTTCCAATTGATCATCCCTTCCACCTTCGTATTCTCCAAATGGATAATTATCCTTTGCTTCCTCACCTCCTTCTCCTTTTTCTTCATACATCTTTTATCGAGAACGGAAGTGATAGTGATTTCATTACTGTCAATGTAACAGCTGTTAACTGTTTCCTTAGAAACAGTAGCCACAATAAAATGTATACTATAAATACGTATTTATATGTAATACTAATATAATAATGTATACTCGTATGTAATCATAATCAATGATAAACTTTAAAAAATGGTGGGTAACTCAATGGACAGATACCATTTTAACAGTTTGCCGGGTTTAGGTAAAGGAAAAATTATTTTCTAATTTTGGGGTATCATAAATGTTTTCCATCAGTAACATTACAAGATAGTAGCAAAGTTTACATAAAAAACGATGTTAATATTAGCCGATGCTGATGAAATTAAAATCAAAGCATTGCGCTTTATTAATCAACTTCTTAATGGATTTGGTAAAAGTACTAAGTTTGATGGGGGAAAAAGTTAAATGGACTAATGAGACTTATATTACAGTAAGTGAGGGTTGAGTTTTTAAGAAATTATACAAAAAAAATGTGGCTCTTTTTTATTAATTTGTTTTTAATAATTATTCATAGACATTTCAGATTGGTACGTTAAGTCGTTCTTGATAAGACGAAAATAGAAAAAACTTATAAGTCCCAAAAGTTGATATCAAGAGATAAAAAATAAAAGTCATAAGATAATATTAATCTTATATTATAGATATATCATAGTTAATACTGGAAATAAAAATGCATTTATTGAAGACGCATAAGCCATATTTTCATCAAAAACGCAACCTAGTGATTGCCATGGTGAAATGAATAGAAACATTTTTTTACATTTGTTTTGAAATCCAATTATTAATAAACGTAAATAAGTCTTAATAAATTAATCCTATTATTCTTAAAGAGTTGGACTAAGTCGCTATATAAGAATGGTTTGAAATACAAAAATCGACTTATCTATTAATATGTATAAATATAAATTTCTAAAAATCGTTTCAAGGTGAGCACAAAAAATATATTTGGTGTTTATATTAAGGCAAAGTATGGTTCTCATACTGCCTAAAAAGTTTTCTATTTTAATAAAAACTATTAAGTTATTCAGATGTGTGTAAGTACTTAATGCTTAAAATTAAAATTTAGTTTCTTCTATGTTAAATTGAAATCTAAAAGTAGGCCAATGATTTGGATTTGAAATTACCACTTACCACTATAAATATAGGACCTAGCACTTATGATTTTAATGTATAAGATACTAGCGATATATATTAAGAACAAAGAAATATAAAAAATGAAAACTAATAACGGAGAATATCAGTGTGGCTGCTAAATGGAGCAAAATAAATCAAATATTTACGCTAAGGGAGATAAAGGCAGAAAGCTTTAAATACAAGAAGCGGACATGGGTCTTGTTTATCGATTTTAAACAAGCCTACGATAGAATAAATATAAACGAGTTTATACAAAGTGTTAAAATGACTCTAAGAAGGACAGACAATAGAGAAATAGTTAATAACAAAACATCTGATAGATTTGAAGTAAGTAAGTATTGTTCAGTCTATGCTTGCAAAAGGTCATAAAGGAGACAAAAAGGAAGAGATTTGGATTAATGTCTTAGAAAACACATCCATGCATAGTTTTGCGAACGACTTGGTTAGACTGGTAAGAAGTAGGAAGAACTAATTATAGTAATAGACAAATTTGAAATCCTTTAGATTTCAATAGATGGAAAAATACACGTATAGTCCAATAAACGAAGGTATCAACCATGACATCAGGTCGCGTGCAGAATTTTTTTTTTTAATTGGTAGGTGTTCATGGGTAGATTACTCCCTGAAAATATGTCCACCGAGAAGTGAGGGGAGGGGCCTGGAAAATGGTCAATGATCCCGAAAATCCTGTTTTCGGCCGATATCTCCCGAAATATGACACTTAGAGAAGTGGGGGTTGGCTAGAAATGGAGAGCAGTAGATTATCTACAAAAACGGTCCTTATAATTTTGTGTCAAAAATTTAACCGTTTTCGAGATAACCACCCCTAACAGTAGCCTGGTTTTCAAGCTACTGCGCCGCGTCTCGACCAAGAAGAGATTGATTACTCCAGTCAAGAATTTTCATCCGAGCCAAATGTGACGGATTGGTGATTAAGAATAGTTGTTATACTTCCCATATATGTTATGTTGCTCATATATTTTACAATAATAAATTCTATTTTTCAAAAACTGTGACTATGAATTATTGCGAAAAAATGCGAAAAATTATCAAATCTTTTCAGCACATTTCCGAGGACAATAACGAGGAAATATTGGAACCTCTTCAACAATGATTAGCTCTCTCAAGACAAAACCCCTAGAGGTGAAGATAGCATCACATGCAGAAC
Source organism: Hermaeophaga mercurialis (assembly GCA_951812935.1). Classification (NCBI taxonomy): domain Eukaryota; kingdom Metazoa; phylum Arthropoda; class Insecta; order Coleoptera; family Chrysomelidae; genus Hermaeophaga; species Hermaeophaga mercurialis. Next base: position 4,504,135 of record OX638360.1, on the reverse strand, counting down.
ATGATTTTCGTAAGTTTCGCATCCATTTATTGGCCCCGTTTCCGCATATCAAATAAGGATAGCTCAATGGCTTGGCCCAAGGGGACAACAATCATGTACCAACCTGAAGAGTTATTAAGAAATCAATCATTCCCCGTGGTTGTTCATCGCCATGATAATTTCGCAAACAGGGAGAAATATGTTGGCGCCATCTATAATTGGTCTTTACAGTTCGAAAAATGAAGACTGATGTATTTCCAGACCCCTCGTGCCAGAATTTGATTGAAAAAAAACATATTTTCAGCCTCTGAAAATTGAAGACTTTTACAAACTTTTTTTTCGCAAGAAATATTAGTGCAGCGAAAGAAATCCTAAAGACAATTTTTGTAGGTAATGAACTGCTCTCCATTTCCAGCCAAAGCCCACTTCTCTAAGTGTCATATTTCGGGAGATATCGGCCAAAAACCGGATTTTTGGGGTTTCTGGCCATTTTCCGGCCCCCTGCACTCATCTCCCGAAGGACATATTTTCAGAAGTTAATGTACCCATATTTACCTACAAGTTGAGAAAAACAAAATTTGCACGCGACCTGATGTCCAGGTTCCAGGGTTTCCCGGCCTTTATTTACTGGACTAGTATCTGAATACAATATTTACAAAACAACCAGGTATACCAGAAGAAAATAGCTATTGTTTCACGCACGAGGTTTGACTTTTCTAGGAGATTGGTTTGATGAATTAATCTACCGTTTTGGACGTTAGCGGCGTTTGACAGATTCATCATTATTCTTTTCGAAAAGAGGAAAAGACTCCAAAGTATTGAAACCTAGAATATTTGGGTATGTAAATGATCGGATAATTAATCTAGCTTTTAATTGTAATCCATGTTTTGGAATATGGATTTACTATCTATATTTTTGTTCTTGAGATAATGTGCACATCTTTATTTTTCATATATCTACTCATTTGCTTTTTACTGATGAGAAAACGTAATAATTTAGTTTTTTTGTTATTATTTGTTAAACATCATCTAAATCATCTAAATAACAAATATTTGAGACAGGAAAAAATTATGAATAAAAATTTCCAATACCCCACCCAAACAAGAAATTTATGACTACATTTAAAACATCGTATTTACGGCTTTTAATTGGGTACATTGAAAGAAAGAAATATAGCGAATTTTGTTATTTAAAATTATTTGAATTAAACCGATGTTAAAGTGCCATCTGTAAACAGCTCCAATTCCCTTGGGCAGCATTTTTGATAACATAATTTTTTTAAATCGACGTAAAATTTTCCAGTTTTTTCTATAAAGCAATTTTTTGGATACTCTGTATAGAGGTGATGTTAGTAACGTATCCAAAACGACCATATTTTAATTTTAACCAATCGGTAACTTGCTAATAAATGCCACAACATTTGAGCTATTAAAAAGCTTGAATTTACCAAATAATTGACCAATAAGACGTTTTTTTGTTAACGTCGTAGCATCAATCGACAGCCACTAAAATGTTCAGTCAAACAAACTCCGCTCTCAAATAAACTTTTTCCTCATCACCCTCTAAAAAGAAAAAATTTTCTTCTAATTTACAAAATTGAGGATTCTTCAGTAATCATCATAAAAGCTCTGTAATTTAATTTAAGTTGTGATTTGTGAAAAATTAAAAATTTGATCAAGTGAAACCGCGTAAGATTCTAAAGTTTTATTGTGAATGTGAAGATGTTTGCAATTTCATTAAAGTTATTAAAATTCTCTGTTTATCATGATTTATTATGTGGCTGGAAATTAATGTTTTTTGAAAATAGCTCACAAATGATTTATGCACAGGCAACTTGAAGTATTGTGATCTTCAATTAGAATTCACTATATTGACAAAAAAAACTTACCCTGTGCATAAAATCGTTCTCCTGCCAATGACCTTTTTATTGATGTGTCAAACTTATTACTTTCCCTATTTAAATTGTATTGGTAATAGTGAGGCAGGGAAGGGGAGACTTAAAAAATTAAATTAAAAATGAAAACACGTACTACAAGTCTAAACATTCAAAAATATTAAGATGTGAATATTTATGATACGTAGAATGTGTTTTCATTTTTATTTTAATTTTTAACGTATGACTCCAGCTGAACTAGAGTAAAAGAGGTGAGTGTTTTTATCATTGTTATTTTATACCTGTTCATTGTAGGGACTAAAAAGAGTAATATTATATTATTATTGACTTGACAACAATGTGTTGTGATAATACCATCTGCCTATTTTTTAACATAGCAGAAATGGCCTCACTCGATGCTATGATTAGTTAGGTTCAGAATGAACTAATCTAACGATTTTATGTGGTTTTGGCCGTATAACGAAGAGGCAGTTTTGGTCTTGGGCTCTTTAATTATTAAAAATGCTTAAATGCTCACAATCTGCTGATCAAATCCCTATTAACCCGTTTTGTGATAATAATTTCCCTTTAAACCCCCGAACGAGAATAAATAATGAAGTTACATTGTGTATATCCACAATAAACTCTTTTTTCCGTAATTGCCGCTACTATTGTTATATTATTACTATAATATTATTATCCATGGATTATTGCCTGCTGCAAAAGACAACTTATGAGATTCGATTTAGGGTTATATGCTTACATCTTTTCTGAATGTCAGCTTAAAGAATCTTAAGGGCCTTGCAAGATACCGTATTGAAGAGGAATGCTTATCTAATTAGAAACCATTCAGTACCCTAAAATTCTCCAAGAAAATGAAGTCAGAATAATTATTGTAGTAACTGGATCAACTCCTCACTGGATATAACAAGAGAAAAGGTCCACAGTGGGTAGCGATATATTTACCCCTTTAGCATACATATAAAAGTGTCTCTTTTCTAGTGTAAATGTCATAAATTTCACTCAAGGTTCTGAGGTTTTTAGTTGCTAGTCTGAAGAGCTATAAAATTTCTTACGTCACTTCTAACCACAAATAATGTACGACATATATATACACGTCTATTTTTATTGCCATACACATTGTTTACGATCAGAACAATTGCGGAAACTGTAATAAAAAGTTGCAGTTGCAGTGGTTCGTAAAACGCGACTAACGCTGAAGAATTGCAAATAAAAATGCTTTAACGACGTTACTAGAATAACACAGGAAACTGAATTATGACAAGTTATTAAATTTGTACTTCAGAAACCCTTTTAAAAAGCTGAAAAATAACTTACTTTCTGCATTTTTAAGTTTTTCTTGATCCTATTTTTTTATTATGAGTTTTATGTGTTATTTACACACTAATGCTTGAAACTATATTTCATAGATGCTATTGATGTCAAGCGTAGTTTAGATCTTAACGCTCCACTAGCACTAAAGCCGTTCAATAAATAGCAGATTTTTTCATCTGTGTACAACAAAAATGCTTACTTTAATTAAGGACGGTTATTAAGGGTTAATGCTTCTTAATAATTCCACCTCGAAAATATCTGCTCTAATCTAACTAATAGTTATACACCTCAAAACTTCAAGGTCATTGCGCAGCCTTCGATAAAACAACTGAACTTTGAAATATTAATAAAATCGTTGCTTTACAAAAATATACAACATATTCCTTAGACCAAATTAAGCCAAATTAAGCAAAGTAACGTCAGTAGAAAGTTGGTCAGGTTGGGCGCTAGATGGCCCTGAAATTACAATTTTTATATCGTGTTCCCATTATAAATTTAAAAGGACTTATGCGATTTTGCTTTAATTTGGTATGTTAAGTATTTTGTGACAAAAGAAACCTGTAAAAATTACCACTAATATTAATCCATAGGCGTAGAACTTGATTTTTTCAATAATTGCACATTTAAAATTTGTACGCCAATGGAAGAAAAGGTATTTCAGTTGATGATCACATTTATCATATTCAACTTATATTTTAGTATTCTTTAGAGTTGTTATTTTGTAATTAGGGATCATAACAAAATAGTTCTTTGATTCAAAGATAAATGTTAAATAAATGTTACTTTTCTGATGATGTTTCTGCTGTTAATACAAAGATATATCCCGTTAAGATTGCATGTTTTATATCTTCAGATGTAAGGTAATGTTCGGGTAAAGTTGTAGAAATCTAATTGTAAACTTGTAAAATCTAAAACGTTTAAGCGTTTGAATAATGCATAATTTTAGAAAGCCCTTCACACTCTGACCTCAAAAGGTTATTTTTGTAAACAGTTCCATGAAATTTCCGTTTCTCCAACTGTTACTACTCAAGTTCTTTGAATAATTGCTGAATCTTGAAACCTCGGTTGTTTATCAAATCTTCTCTAGATTCAACACAATCAAAGTTTTGCCATTATTTTCACCCTTGACTGACCGAGATATCTGCATTCGAAGTATCAGATATCCTCCAGGTGGGATAAATTACTTTCTATCAGGATCTTTGTCGAGCCTGGGCTACTCCCTACCTACCTATTTTTCGTTGGACAAAGAGGTAAGTTTCTTATTCGTTGGGGGTACCTTTAGGAATCAAATAGAATAGGAACATTCCTTTAGTTAGTGGAAGTTAATAGTATTATTAATGATATTTACATGTAATACAATAATATTGTAAATAATAAATTTGTTCTAAGTAACCGTTTCTACCAAAAAGAAAACATCTCATTTATTCTTACAAAAGTTTGAAACCACGGAAGAGTGGCTATTTAATTTTTGGAATGCACTCCCTTGTAATTGGGTCTCATATACATAATTTAATTTCAGATCAGGATCAACCACTGTGAACGATCGCTATGATTGGCCTATTAGATTGTGTAGCGGCTAAAATAGGAAAACTCTTTTTTCTTTCCACACGATCCACTCTCCGGCTCTCTGTAACTAGCACAATTTAAATTATAGTAATTAGCATAATAAAGTCCTGCTCAAGCTGGAACCTCATAAACATTTAATATTGCAGATAAACATATTTGTTTAGTATATTATTTTTAAATTTTCTTAGATTTTGGTAAGCTGGTAAACTTAAGAAGAGTGAAAATTCAATTTCCAGTTGCATTAAAGAAAGAATTATTTAGTCTTAAGAAACACTCTGATTTTAAATTTTCTTCGGGAGTTTAGCATTTTGTTTTTAATAATTGAAAACAGGCAAATAGGAAAATTTTACTTTTTGGATTACATTATTTTATTTATATTACTATTAACAGCTTAAAACATATTGTAATGAAAAACGTAAGTTATTTAATTTTTTTAATTATTCATTGTGTATAATATATTTAGATTCAAATAACAAATATATATTATATATCGTAATACTTACTCCAACTTGCTGTACAACGATTTGTCTTTATGTGGCACTTTTTTGATAGGTTTTTATAACCAATAAAATATTATCTTTTACAATGCATACTATACATATTTGCTTTCGTAGTTTTAATGCTCATTTTTAACAGTTTGATTTATTCTTTTATAGATATTGTTTGACTCCAATTGTTTTATTATCTAATTTATTTAAGCATTTAGATAATAATATGTACATAATTTAAAACCTGTACCGGGTATTTTTTACATAATATTTAAAAAACTAGTACCATAAACTAATGAAATGAATAGTTTCGAATGATTGTAATTACAGTAATTGTAAAACTTATAAATATTGAGAATAAAATAAAAAATTAAATAATACGCTTCCTATGTAAGATGATGAATATAGAAATTATTTTATAGATAGAACGTCATGTTTGACTAACATTTATATTTATTTGTGTACAATTTTAAATCTGAACTAAATTCAAAAAAATATTATGAAACAATTGTTAAGGTTAAATATAATGCTTCGTCAACTTATTTTGAAGATTTGTTTTATTTAGTTCTTACTTTAGTAATCATTTCACAACAGAATTTATATGTCTTCAGGTAAAATTATATCATAATAATCATGGGTAAAAATGAAGATAAAAGTAATGAAATAGTAGAAGGTAAATCATGGTTTCAAATTGTGGCCATATTAATCTGTAAGTATTTAAACATTATTCAAAATACTTGTTTTTGTTTAGATTTGAGGAAATTAGGTCTTGGTTAATTATGACTGTTACAATGTTTTTAAGATTTTTAAAGTTTTTGTGAACAGATGCAACTGGATAATTAATCGTTTCAATAAAAAAAGAACCATTAACTAGATGATAAAGAATGAGGAGTTGCTCTTTATAATCCTTTATGTTCTCCATGTTCTTTTCACCATTTAGTAGACAAGTTTCATTACAATTTCTATTATTTCACATTGGTGAGGTAACAATGGTAAATTTCTTTATTTTTTTATTCTATTATTTTGATATCACTGATATGTCGGAAGTCATTATCAATGTTATACATATATCAAGTTGTTAGTAGTGACTTGTCGAAAAATATAATAGGGTATTCCCCGATCTTAAAAGTTGCTGTGTTAAATAAAATAAACGAATTGACTTTTTATAGATTAACATTTCTCAACATCTTCATTACGTAAATGTAGCATAAAAGGGTGGCTACGGTTGCCATTTTATATTGAAAAATTGAAAATCGTGCAATTCCATCTTCTTTTTTTTCTGAAACCGTTCACCCGATTGTCTTGCAATTTTGTAGAATTATTCAAATAACTAATCTAAAGAATTATTGACAACCTATTTAAAAAAATGTTTAAACGGATTTTATAGGAGTTTGAAAAACAAGTTTATTCGTTTTAGAAAGAAATAAATTTAATTTAGGTTATAGTTTGAAATTCGATATTCTCAATAAATAATCTTTCGACTAAATTCTGAGTTGCATTTTCGAATTTTGTTAAATTTCGGTTGCATCTCACTTAGAATTTTGTATGTTTTATAATGAAAGATATTAGTCCTTAACACAACCTCTGCATGCATAAAAAGAAGTAACGCTGCATTCAGACCAAACAAACAAAAGAGAAACAGCAACTCAACTTTTTAGAAACTTTCTAAGCAACAAAACAATTTCGTAACAAGAGACAGGAATTGCGATTGTTACAAAATCGAAGGATCAAACAGAGCCGAGACAAAAAAGTCGCTGAAATGTTTCAGCTTTGTTGCAGAATTGTTGAAAACTCAAAGTTTGCGTTTTGACTGTTTGGTGTGGACGCGGCAAAAGATTACTGCATTTTTTTTAGTAGATACTTCTCATATCCAATAATATTTACTTTATTTAATAATTGTAAATTGATGCCTTTTGTGAAAATTTCTATTTTTATTCTTACATTCTCAAATTCAAAAAAATATATATCAATTGGCCCTGCCACGCTTTCTTACTTAGATATACAAAGAAAAAGGAAGTTCCATAAAAAATGCTACTTTTCAGAAGAGCGATAAACTAAAAATCTTTTAATTTATGACTTTGGTGATGAATTTCGACTCCATGTAATACAAATAAAAATGTGCGTATAAAAATATGTGAATATTATCATTTTGTTTATAAATGGGTCGTGTTTCCGAAAACAAAATAAAAAGAAAATTAATTCTTTTTCTTGTAGTGATCTCCTTAATACAATTTTTCATGTTTTCCTTTAATAACCATAAAGTATTTATATTTTCTCCCATTTACGGCATTATTCTGTTTACCTATTTCTCTTATCTTTTCTTAATTTGAATAGATTGTAAATAACGTGACTGAGAGGGTTGTCAACTGTGGTCAGTAAAACGTAGTGTAAGAAGTGATAAAATCTAGATTCTTAAAAGTGTCAAAAAGAGACACAACCATTCGTCGGCTCTGGCCAGTAATTTAAACAAACGGAGCGAGGCTAGTATTCCAAAAAGTCCAGTTAGAGATTTAGGGCAGACAATGTTCAACGATTTTTACAATTATTTGTTTTAGAGTTCAGAAGGTTTAGTTTCGGAAATTATAATTAAATGGAATCTGCTAAATACAAACAGTTTGTTTAAGGGATAAACCGATTCAAAATTAGACGACTTTAAAAAGTCTACTGCGTTTCTATATCTACGTTTCGGTCCTTATCTGAACCTTCATTAGAGTACTTGTCTTTAAATACAACATCAAATCATGTAATACCATTACTGAGTTTTTGTATTCCACTAGAAGAAATCAAATAATAGCGGACATTAGTTCCAACAAGATGGAGCAACACCGAATTACCATAGTGATGTTCGTTAATACTTAAAGCTTGTCTTTCTAAATTGTTTAATTAGAAGGTGAATTCAGTTACAATAGCCAGTCAAGTTACCAGACCTTAGTCCCTTAGAATTTTCCTACGGAGATATCTCAAAACCACTATTTACAAAACAAATCTAAATCCCACAGATTTAGATACGTATTATCAACACTATTTTACCTTTCACGCCACAGATGTTAAAAAATGTCAGATATCACTTTTATTTAAGATTAAGTTTTGCCGAAGTGTACAAGGGGAACATTTCAAGCATCTCTGACAATAAATGTAATTGTAATTTAGATAGATAAGGTTTACCATTGGGCTCAAATGGGGTATAAAGGATTAATAAAAAAACTCGAAGTCATTACCATAAAAGTATTATAATATGTTTAAAGATACTAAAGATACACTAAGTTTACCTAATTACAATTAAATAACAGCAAAAATTAAATAATTAAATTAATTATGTGGTAAACTTAACGACAAATTTAAACAATTGATATTTTAATAGTTAATGTATATGACACAATTAAAAAGAACAAAAAGTTAACACTTTTAGTGTACGTGTGCAACTCAGAAACCACCAAAAATTGTTGAAAAAAGTAAATATAACTTTCCTCGCGAGAGGAAGAGGAAATAAAGAGCCAAAGACTCAAATATAAACCTAGTTTAAGGCGGTGGAATAAGAACGACACCCAAAACAGGGTAGAAAGCAAAATAAAGTGGGTTGTCACACAAGTCTGACAACCAATAAGAAATAATGAGACCTGCATGACCATAACAAACCCACATAGGAACATGAAAAGAGTCTGGAAAAAGTACAGAGAGGCAATTTGTATTTATTAAAATCGGTATTTTAGAAATTATTTGTTCCCTCATTAATTTCGAATGGGTTCTACTGACGTATTTCGGCATATCAGTGACAAGTGTCAAAATATGAAGAAATTGCATTGAATAGACTTTTGAAAAATATTCTGAAACACTGACAGATTCCTATATTTCCTCTGGTTGATTTATTTCTCTATTATTCTATCTAATGCTGGTAGGGCGGTAAAGTTTCTTTTGTCTCTGTTCTAGTAAAGAAATTGCTTCACATATAGCGGTTCTTCAGTTCTACTACTACGTTTTTATATTTTGTTACTTTATTTTCGATAAGTTGGCCCACCCATATCTACAATAATAATTATTATTAATCGAAATATTTTTTTAGGTTCCTTTGCTAGTACGACAACTGGCATGTTAATATCCTGGTCATCACCATTCATACCAAAAATAGTTGAAGATAAAATAAACTATGATATAACAGAAGAGCAAGCATCGTTCTTTGCGGCAATCAACATAATTGCACTCATCGTATTATCACCATTTTCTGTACCATTGATCAAAATTATTGGGACGAAAAGAGGAATTCTCTTTTCTGTAATACCTTATAGTATATCTCTCTTGATGAAAGCATATGTTACCGACCTATGGGGACTCTATTTGGCGAGATTTATCATCGGGTTTGGGGATGTGTTTGTATTCATTTGTATGCCTGTCTACGTTGCTGAAGTATCTACTCCCAAAGTACGTGGAATAATGGGAAACTCATTTGTATGTTCAGTGTTTTTTGGTCAGTTTTTGGTAAATGTATTAGGTACTTATTTTAGCGTTCAAGAAACCTCTTATATAGCTCTAACTGGACCGGTACTGGTTCTTACATTATTTCCTTTTATGCCCGAATCTCCTTACTTTTACATCACTAATGGTAAAGATGAAGAAGCCAAAAATAGCTTAAAAAGATTGCGACGAAAAAGTAACATCGATGAAGAATTTACCATTATTCAATATGCGGTTAAAAAACAACTAACTGAACGTGGTAACTGGTCAGACATACTTAAGAACTCAATCAACCGAAAAACGTTTCTAATAGTAACTTTTTTAAGATGTTCTCAAATTTTTGGTGGTCTTCTTACTTTTGGAGTATATACCAAGTTTATTTTTCAAAATTCTGGGACAAATCTAGATCCATTTGTATCAGCAATAGTTTACTCTGCAGCTAACGCTTTATTCCACTCTTGCGCTGCTTTTACGTCAGACAAATTCGGAAGAAGAAACTCATATATCATATCAACATTTTTATGTGCACTCGACCTTTTTACTTTAGGAATATTCTTTCTTTTACACGATTATTTCCCAAATGTGTCATTAAAAAAATTAACTTGGTTTCCTTTGGCAGGAATGCTGGGCTATCTATTATTCTGTTCTTTTGGTCTAGGAACTGTACCAGTTCTGATGTTGGGAGAACTATTTCCTTCCAGTATTAAGGGCAAAGCAATAGCGCTAGTTGCAAGTTTCTTTGGTTTGGCTGCTTTCGGTATCAATAACTTCTTTTATTTCTTTGCTAGTTATACTGGATTGTGCGGTCCATTCTTTTTCTTTGCAGTTTGTAATATTTTCGCTACCACACTATCGTACTTTATCGTTCCAGAGACGAAAGGTAAGACTTTAGAAGAAATACAGGAATCCTTAAAAATTGGTCAATGACATTTCTCATTTTGGAGTTTCTATACTAAGAGAAAGGGAATAATGACAAATTGCTGATGCTATAAATAAATGCTTTTATGTTATCACATTTTAAGACTTTTAGCATAAGTTGTATATTGACATTTTTAATTATATTTGATAGTTACATGTTCAACTTTCTTTTTCAATTATTTTTGTTACAAGTGGATGAAATTGATGATAGTGTTTAGTCAGTTTAATCTCTGCTATCGTAACTAAGTTAAATCTAGAGTTTTTGGTGCTATCTAGTATTTGGATATTTACTACACGAGCTAAACTATTGGAGTTAGCTTGCTCTTATTGCTAACAGGCGTTTGTTTTCTAAGTGCAGTGGTGGTATTAATTTTTATCTTTAATATATAATATAATAATAATTTATTTAGAACAGTATTCATAGGTAATTTGTAAAATTATCAGCAATCATTAGATTATTTCACCAATTCCTCCTTTTTTTTAATACTACTATCGTCTTGTTAAATATTTATTAATAATTTAATTTTTTTATGAATTATTTAATAGCTTAATAATTAACAATAATTTCTATTGCAAAATAATGATTCATCACTTTTTTTGTTCAATTATTAGACACAGTTTTTAGCATAATTTCATTATCACTTAAAATTCAGTTATTCTGAAAAATTTGAGTAAACATTGAGATACATGCAGAAATCAGTTTTTACTTTGACATGATAAGTAATCATGTTTATTTCAGTAAATGTCTTAAAAATCGAAAATAATTTTACTGAAATAACATGTGGATGAGATGTAAACATTTAATGTAATAATAAATCTTAATGAATCATAAATTATGCTTAGATTTCAAAACGAATTAGAAAAAATTTAAAGTGTCATCTGTTGACGTTAATTACTTTACTAAACTCAAAAAATTCGTTAAAAGTAGCTTCAAAAAGGATTAATATAATAAAAGGCTGGAGTTGGGTATTTATAAAATGATGCAGATAAATTACTCTTATTTGACAATCTCTGGACAAATTGGTTATTGGATGGTTTATAAAATATCGATTTTCAGCTTTGATTCAGAACTATGGTTAAAGGATTAATGATTGTGTGATTGATGTCTGGTGGATTCAAGAAACCACATAACACTAGGCTAAACGCGAATATGTACTAAGTGGTCCAGCGCCTAATTTGTAAATGCTGCAGTAAATATTAATTGGTGATTTATCGTTGCTTTCATGATTCAAAACAATCCACTACACATATTTTTCGGTATTTTAAAATTTAGGGCAAATTCGAAAATATAAAAAATGTATCTTCACAATTTTCTCTAGATTCTGTATTCTCTAGACAGTTTTGTCTGGACGGTTTTTATAAACTGTAACCAGAAGAACCTACAAAAAATTCTAGTGTAGTCAAAACGACGGATTTAGGTGGCCACTTATTAATTAATTTTCTCGGACTATTTAAAGGAGAGGAAAATATTTAATTAATTATTATTTAATTATTCCCTGGCATTATGCACCGAGTAACCATATAATTATATACGCCAGTTTATGTTTTCTTAAATCGTATTATTATAAATAGCATCCCACTTCAAGTTTCTTAAAAAATATAGGTTTACTGTGTTTAAATTTCCATCGAAAAAAATTGGCATCGACTTTTTGTAGTAAATAAATTCAGTTTCACTAGATCAAAATTCAGAATTTTGAAATGAAACAACACCATTTGTAGTGAAAATAAAAGAAAATAAAAAGTTCTCCTTATTTAAACTTTGTCTTCATCTCCTTCTTAGAGCATTTGTAAAGTTTGGGTTTGAATGCACATCTCTGTATATTTTATCTTAGCACATTTAAATCCATCGCAGTCGTTATTTATAGACTATTAACACCTCAAATTATGTGTCTTATGTTTTGTAATAAAAATAAGAACTAATAAAATAGTATTTTCATATGCCATAAACATATCATCTTACTTGGCAACCTCTATAAAATTTATTATTTCTCATATCCACAAGCTACTTATTTGTTTCTAAATATCTTTTTTATACATTCAAAAATTGCAAAGTAATTACAAAATATGTATTTTTAAATATCGCTTTTGTCTCTCTGCCTCTCTCTTATTATTAACTTTTAAATTAGTTAAGTTATTTATAAGTTGTTCCGATTACTACATTTAAGTGTTGTATGAAATTACCTTGAATATTACATTTCATGTATCTATCATAAAAAAACCTGAAACAATTGGGCAAGATTTTTAAGCACCTCGTAAGCTTTTCTTTTTCGATAAACGTTTTTGAATTCAAGCTCCGAATCAGGAACGACCTACTTTTTTGGGACTTCAATATTTTCAGTGGTTTTTTGTAGGTCGGTAAATATTCTAAATTTAACCGACAACGAGGCTCACGTATCAGTTCACATTTCACGTTTCGTTCAAATTTATATACCATTATGCGTCCTGAAATGCCCTACCTGAATATAATCCGAAACAAATCAATTTTCCACAAATACAGTGGAGTTTTTTGTATCAAAGGGGATAAAACATCGCTGGATTGATGCAAAATCTCTTGTAAACATACACATCAAAAGAAATTTATTCAGATGGTTGGTACAATGCTTAATGCTAACTGTTGTAGAGAAAAAACCTGTGGTTAATGGCTTTCACATTAGGTATAATGAAGATTTTTATCAAGTTTGATATTTTTAAGTCATATCAAGCGATTCCAACAAACTATCCAGTATATTTTTTTATATTTGGTGTATATGTCGTAATAGCCTTAAGAAAAATCCAGATTAACAAAAAATTAATATATAATATCTCCCAACATTCTAATATCGCCCTTATCTTAAGAGATAAAGGAAAACGTTATTGTGAAAATACTGATACTCCTGAGATACATATTTAAATAATTATTTACGTAAGCAGTTATAAGAAGACTAATTTTATTTGAAGAAAGATGTGAGCGACTTTTGCAAATTACATATTTTAAATAAAATTAGAGTTTTCATGTGTTATGTACAAACCTTTAGGTATCTAACCCCACTTTAAAATAGAGAGTTGTGGGGTTAAAAATGTACTAACGCTTCATTGCTTTATTTGAATGTTGCTGTGCATAAACAATATAAACAATATTTTTTAGTTGTGATTTTTTTTATTGCAAATTAAGCCTTTTGCTATAGAAGAATGAGCTAGTTTAGCAATTCAATAATAAGTAGTAAATCAAGAAGCAGGAATGGAGAAGAAAAAGTAGTAAAAATGTTGTGAAAAGGTTCTATTGGCGTATTTCGAAGCCATGAAAAACTATAAAGTATCTACAGTATGAAGTATCTTCTCAATGTTGAAGACAAAATTAAACGTAAAAAGAAACATTGCGATCCAAAATATACTACTTTAGTAGCAATTTTGAAGCGAAGAAAAATTTATGATTTTTACAATAGTGAACTTTTATTAGAGACGCTGATGTCAGAAAGTTTCTATTTGCAACAGTAAATGGAAATAAGGAAATAAACATTTAGTCAGATTCAGGACTTTTTAGTAAATGTGTTTGTAATAATTTTCATGTTAACTGTTAATGTATATACGAATACACCATAGCATAACTAAGATATTAGTAAAGCGTTTTTTGTTGTTTACTATTAAACTTTTTTCCCAAATAAATACTTTTATATTCAGTTTATTCATAGTGATGTAATAAAACAGATAGTTATGAAGGATGTGAGCTTTCAAAACGTCAAAATTGCATTTAAAATTTGACATTTCATAACAGGATTAGATAAAATTATTTTTAGTGACAGAGGGTGTATAATTTCGACATGCCAACACAAACTTTTATTTTTTATTTAATACCACCCTATATATTATTTTATTGAATTGAAATCCGAAAACTTTGACCATTGAATTAATGTAGAATGTTATACTGAATATTGTAGAAGTTAGAGCCACTTGTTTATAAAAATTGTATTACATTCAATGTCTTTTTTTATGCAAAGGTTTCCTATTTCATCAAATTTTATCTGGTCTTCTTGTAAACATATACAGGATGTTGAATTTATAAAAGTTGCTTTATTTTCTAAAAAACTCAGTGTATTGTAGTAAGTGCTATATTAGGGAAAAGACAAAATGGTAAGGAATTTAATTTTAAAAGTACGAGTATATATAAGGTATTTCAATAAGTTTTTGTGGGCATCTCACAACTAAGGACCCTGCGTAATTAAAAATAATTTTAAAATATGTCGCTCAAGGGCTCATTCTCATTTTTATATAATTACCATGTTATTATTGTATCTGAATTTGTATCTGAAATAAATTTGATATGTTTTGATCTAGCTTTTAAGATAACACAAAAATCGGACAATGTTGAGACACCCCAGAAATATCCACAAACCAACACTTTGTACATAAGAATTTTCAAAATCCATTTATTTATATATTCGAAAAGAGTATAAAGAACACTGGACTATCGACTTTACTTTTTAACAATAAGCATATAATTTAAAGCAACATAAATTTTAAAATATGTGGGCATACTTTTAGTGTATAGTTAATTGAGTAGAAAATAAGTTTAACATGAGTTTTATAATAAATAATGTTCATATTTTAATATTTAAAATATTCCATTTTTAGCCCTTTAAATTCACAAAAAAATGTACGGGTAGTAACAAAAATATGTTGTGGAATTTTCATATATATATATATATATATATATATATATATATATGTATGTGCTGAAATATGCTAGACAGATTTTGAGAATTTTGATATACGGAGTGCTGTTTTGAAGATAAAAAAATTTATCGTAACCTTTTATAACAACCCACCTCAGGAGCGCTAATCCACAACAAAGCTATTTAAGTTTACATGGAACATGGACCATTAGTGGAAGGCATTAATTCCAACATTATTTTTAATAATAGAATGTAAACATTCTCACTCTTGAAATAGAATGTATATTCTGAAATACTTGCTTCTTATATGTTATGCATGTATTTTCATTCCATAACAAGTGATAGAATGACTATTCCGTAATTATTTTAAACAATATCGAGAGACATGGATGTTAAAACTGTTAAGGTCAAATGCTCAGATGCGAATGGCGGCGTTGTAATAATTAATTTTCAAACACATTTTAATTTAAATAAAATAATGAGTGAAACATCCAGTGAATTTCTGGTTGTGGAGAAAATATAGTCTGTTACTCGGTTAGAATAACAAAATTCGATACTCGTGGTTCTACTCGAACCGAATTTTTTTCATTCTAACCTTATTACAGATTATACTATTCCGTATTTTAGATAAAACAATAAAAATTGGTACTTTTACAATAAAATTAGAGGCATCTTAAGAAAGTGCATAATAATCTATCGGTAAAAAGCAACCTTCTAAAATTTTGCGGATTCACGACTTAACTTCTTTATTAGTAGTTAACTACCCATTGCAATCGATTAAACAAACTTATAAATACACAGTTGGACCTTCCGTCGTCTAAGTAGATGCGCTTTTTAGAGAAGTGAGAAGTGGAAAGGGCCTATGCATTTTATGAAAACTTAACAAATCTGATAAAAATAATAAAAATTAAGAAAGTAAAAAAAAATAAAAATAAAAGTTGCGTACTCTCATCTTTTTCCTCAATGCACATCTGAAATCGAAATTTGTAAATTTCAAATTAATTTTCTATCTGCTGGAATATGTTTAATAATGTTTATATTATTGTTGGTTAGTTTTTCTACATTATTTCTCACGCTACTCTTGAATAAGATGGTGCATCATATTCTTAAAGTAAACCCTTCCCTTTGGAATTAAAAGTCGAACATATCCGTGTACTTGTTACAGTTCCTGCCACAAAAAAAAGACATCTAGACAAAGTTGAATAATATCTAATAAGTATAACGCAAAATTGAATAATTTTAAAAAACTTGAAAGTGAAAGTTTAAAAGTTAATATTTATCTAAAGAAAAATATTTCTTTTTTATTTTATCAAAGGTTCTGTACTAGCTGCTAATTACACGGATATGTAATTAATTAATTAAAAAATGAATTAAAGACAATGTTTATTTACAATGGTAGCATGAGAATCTTTAAATACTTTTTTCAATTAAAGGAGGATAAACAAATCGAGTTGAACCCTTTCAATGATCCTTAATTAAGAGGCAACTATACCGCATGAAGTCGTAAATTCCAAATATTTCGAAAACGGATGATTCACAAACTTATAAATGCGGATTTTTATATCAAAGGGAGATAGGGGACGAGTACGTATTCCTTGTTTTAAATATTTTTGAAACCGAAGAAAATGATAAAAAACTATCAAGGCAAAAAAGAAATACGTCACCCCCTTCATACAGATTTGTTAAATTTAAGTTTTAATGCACCTTTTTGTTTAATTTCAACCGCTCAGAAGTAAAACGAAATTTCAAATACTGGAAAAAATTAGTCAGTAGATTACGACTATATACTAGAAATATACAAATCTATAATTTGGCAACAGTGTTGTTACATTTTCACAGATTATACTTTCACGACTCATGTTGACTGCGGCCAAGTACAGGTTTTCGGGAAAATTCGAATTATTATTTGCGGAAATTGTAAACGACTTGAGTTAGACTTATTAATGTAACTCTTCTACACTTAATAACATAATATACTATTTTTTTATAAATATTTTAGTGTGGATTTTTAATGCCCTATGCTCAATTTAAAATTTGTCTAAAAAATAATAATATATTAGAGAATTTAAAAACTTACTACGATTAAACTTTGTTTTCATAAAAATGTGTGAAACAATTTTCAGATGAAATGACTCGTCTTGCAGGCTCGTGATTTTGTCACAAAAATTAATTCATTCCTTTTTATGAAACCATGTTTTCACTGTTAGTTAAAATTTGACTGGAAAAAGCCGGTAAATTTGTTGTATTGTTTAAATTTTTATTATCATTAACGTTTTGATTATTGATCCACTCTTGGAAACTTGTTCTTTAATTCATTTTCAGTGCACCACTTCTCAATAAATTTAAACCAGCGCAAACATCTGTTATACCCCATCCATTTTTCAAATCGGAAGAAAGGAGGCGTGTTTCACTATAGTTAAAGTAGTTATAGTAGTGTGTTTGTAGATCTATATGGATTATATGGTCTATAAGGAGGCAAATGTTTTTAGTTGGAAAACGTCAGGTGATGATGATGGCTCTTAACTGACCTAGATTTTTTCCCTGTTTGAAATATGAAGTATAAATGCTACAATCTTATTGCAGACATCCTGTTTATTGCGTAAATCAAAACATGTTGTTATCAGAGTAGAGTTTGTTTTGAAAATATACAATTTACTATAGTTTCTACATAAAAATGAAAGTATTACAATAAATAAATAGAATTATTTTTTATTAACCAGATCTAAATTAAACATTTTTTTTGTCTATCTGCCACACATAAAATAAATACATTACATTTTGTTAATTTCTCATCTCGAGCTTGAATTATTTCTAGTTAAGATAATATTTCTTATGCAGCGATTTACTTTTTATTCGGCATCTTCCGCTTTTCCTATAAATATTACCACCTGCTGATCAAATTTCCGGATGGTCGTTCCAGCTGAACCTATTTTTAACTATTCACTAACTTATTCAAGTCTTTCTGACCCAATTTCACAGAAAGTTCCTATAAGTGACGATGGTCGATTTCTTTTGAAGATCCCAGAAATAAACTCTAAATACAGAAAAAAGCATAGAGAAAGTCCCCAGGGTGAATGAAAAAGTAGAAAAATAGAAAAAATTTTGGTGTTTATTAACTGGCTATACATATATGCTGTAATAATCAAAGATAATAAAGTAATAAGGAACGCTCTATACATATATAATAAAAAAAATTTTAAGTAAAATTAAATCATCAATTTATTATGTAATCAAAGCGACACACTTGTTTTGCTTAAATTTTTTAAGATTGTTTTAAAAAATAAAATAAAAAATATGCCTTGACATTAAGTAAACCGAAATTTTATAAAATTGTAAGTGAGTCAGGAGACAACTTGGAGAGGATCTATCTAAAAGATGAAGTGTGTGATGTCAAAAAACCATTATTATTTTATTAAATGTGAAACCTAAAATTAAAATTTTTTTAAAATCGGGTATTTATAAACTCAATTGTCCGGATAATGCCATCTATCTTGGTCAGATCCTTAGAAATTTTAACATACGATACTCTGAACACTTACGAGCTTATAGATTAAAACAACCAGTTAAGTCACATTACGTAAAACACCTCATTGACACTAAACACTTAATTGAAACAATAGCGGAGGTCCTTCACATAAGTAACAAGAAAGAAGAAATTGATTTTTTGGAGGAATATGAAATAAAGAAATACCTAAAATGTCTTCAATAAACAGTATTGAATGAACAATTAAACCTGGGAAGTTCAGTTATCTTAGATTACCTTTTGGACTAAATACCTATATAATCCTTACCAAAAATATTTTTTAGAAAAAGAAGAATATTGTGTAGATTGCTTAATAATGATTAGTTAAAATGTTTATGACATGAAATTATTTACTCTTATCAATCTTCTCTTAAATCTAGAAAATTATGTGTCAAAATATCGAAACCGGGATCGATTGTATGGAACTAGAAAAGCTTTGGAAGACTGTGGAAATTCAGATAAGTTTAATTTATCTTTTTCATATTTGAAAGTTAAAGAAATTCCTGCAGAGAAAGGGGAGGTAAATCATCGAGAAAAAAAATCATTTCCTTCTGTAGACTCAAAAAGGCATTTGAGAAGCTCGAAGGAATCTGGTTTTAGAGAGTCAATGAGTGCTTTGGCGTATTTAACGCAATCTTTTCTAAGAACTCAGGGATCTTACTAAAGACTGTGAAGAGTATAAATCGGGAATTGTGAACTGTCTATCGTGATTCAGGGACGGTCCTTTGCGCGGGATCTCGTTTCTTTTTTGTTTATTTTGCGATTTTTTTTATTAAGAAGAAGAAAATTTAAAGTATGGGTTCGTTAATTACTGCGAAAAGGGATTTTCCTTAATTTTCGAACCACAAACAAGGAGCAGAATATTTTGGGTTTTTTCGGACGCCTGGAGTTATTTTCTTTTAGGAAGTAAACTTTCAGTAAACTAAAGGCTACTATAAAGGGTGTTTCAAAAATCGGGTGATAAACTCATACCATTGGATAATACCAGCGAAATAATGAATATTTTTTAAAATACCTTTTATCAAAGATCTCCCTTTTACGAGTTAAAAATTCAAAAATTAAATCAAATATCGACTTTGTCGCAAAAACGAGTTGATATTTGGGATTCTAGTAGAATATTAAGGAAGAAATATTATTAGAGGATGGGCGAGAATTTTATTCTATTTCTAAAAACTATAAAGAATATTACATTTCTGATATGTATTAGTTATTCATAAATATATTCATTGTTTGTATTAACTTTTTTATTCCATTCGCCGAAATTGTTTTGAGTTAAATCCCCAATTTTTTTAAATTTTAACGCCCTATATTTTGAAAACCGGTATATTACTAAATTATTTATTATATTATGAGAGTAACCAGTTGTCAAAATTGCACTTGAAATTTCTATTTCAATTAATAGACTTAAAGAAATTTGTAACGTAATGATATAATATTGCCGAAAAAATATATCTGGAAAACCACTCATTTTGGTCATACGTTTTTTAAGAGGTAAGATGAATGAATCTAAAAACATTTAAAAAATTTAAATTTAGTCAGTAGCGTAAAAAATAGGGAAGAAAAAGGGAAACCGAACTTCAGCAGCACGCCACTGAGAAACTATTGTAAAATATATTTTATAGCAAATGATCTACTCTTAAATGCTCTAACTGTACCCCAAATTTAAAATTTGATTTCATATTTGAATTTTTAACTCCCTTTATCTCATGTTTGAGAAAATATTCATTGTTTGACATTACTGGCCTGAGGTTGATACTTTTGTTGTTTGGAGTTTCAAGGAATGAATAATATAGTAATTTAAGTAAAGACTGTTAATTTAAAGACATGTCAAACTTAGAACTAAGAACCTCCGTTTTGGATTAATCTTATGAGTTAAAAGGCCTTCTGTCTAAATTTTGTAAGAGATCTTTATTATTATTATTTAAGAAACAAAAGGTTATCCATTAAACTCAAATGTGGTACAAAGGTTCAAATCCAATAAAATTCCAAAATCAAGCCACATAAAATTTATTATTAAAACGGACAACTAGTTTCGACCTCAGTGGGTCATGATCAGGTCCTGTAAAATCAGAAATAACAATAATATTAAATATGATCATTAAGAATACTCTAGTAATATTAAGATTAACTTTAAATTTTTGACTTTTTCATTTATTTAATTGCCACATTTAATCAAATTCTAATGTAACTACAGTGTCATAATTTAATTTTTATTTTGTATCAGAGTATACTAGAGTATTTTTAATGATCTTATTTAGTATTGTTGTTATTCCTGAGTTTACTTGACTTTATGATGACCCACTGAGGTCGAATCTAATTGCCGGTTTTAATGAAGAATTAAATGTGGCTTGATTTTGGAATATTACTGGATTTGTTATTATTATTTGTTAACTAGATTTTTTATACATATTGCATATCAGTTTCTCTTAAAGAGACAATTTATTGTTTTACAAATTTACTATATAATTTTCTTAATTTATTTTTTTTACATTTTATTTTATTTCTGTTTCGAAAGGATTCAAAGTCTTAGATTTTCCATCCCGCCTTTTAAACTATATACATAAGAGCGAACTTTCACGTCTCTTAGGAACAAAAGTGTATAAATTCTTGCCTAACCTTACCACTTTAAAAACCTCTGATACTTTCAAAATATCGGTTTCTTTATGGTAATAGTTAAAAAGAATAACAAGTTACCTTCCTATTTATTGCACTAGGAACCACATAAGATTTATTTTAGCTATAACTAAAAGTTAAAACTAATATTTACTTAATCCATAGAACACATGTATCCCCATGGATGCAAAGAATTGCAAGGGATTCTTCAATTGTTTGACTATATTTTTCGATTTTTTGTTAATATCTATGCTTTGAGGCAGACATTAAGTCTAGATCACTATGCTGATAAACGGAGCGTAAATTCTCCATGACCCAGAGTTTTCTCAAGTGTAATTGATCATGGCTAAACTGGCTAATCGAATTTTAATCTGAACTTCACCTATTTCTGTGCTTATCAAGATTTGGTAGTTTTTATCGACGATTTTTATCATATTTGTGAGTAATCTAAGAAGGCCAAAGATAACTGTTATGATATTTTGACATTTTACATTTTGTAGCCAAAATCTTTGGATCACATTTTTTTGTAAGTACAGTTCATTTATTAATTATTTCAAAAATTAAGTATTATAAACAAAATGGGGTATTTTTAATAAATTTTATAAACTGTTTAAAATGCAAATAGTGACAAAAATATATTTATACTTCAAGTAAGTAAAATACTACTTACCTATTTTCAAAAGTTGGAAAATAAAGATTGAAAAAGAACCCGTTACATACAAATTACTCGCAATATTCAGTCGAAGTGAAGTTAAAATTTTAATATTAATATAAATCTTTTACTTTATTTTGTGTATTTGTGCCATAAATTTAATCGGTTAATAGCTTTGCATTTACAATGTTTCCTTCTTTCTTCTTTAGAATTTATTTTTTTATTTTTTAAATAGTGCCAACATTCGGTTCCCTTACACCATGAAAAAAAAGAATCATAAAAAAATATTTCAAATTTAGTAAACAAAGGATATGAAATAATAAAATTAATCATATTAAATTCACCCTCAATTATATTTGAAAAAATGTTCAATATTATTTTTCAAAATAAAAAAACTTGAATTCAAATAAAGATACATTTTCAGTAAAATCTCTAAAAAATTTATTTACTTATTATGCTTAATTAACATAGGTGAGCAACAATGTTATTTACTCAGTGACAATCCTAAGTCTAAAATACCAATATTTATACATTTAAACGAAAAATCAAAAACTACATTAGATATATCATAATTTCGGGTATAATCCAGAATCCTCTAAATATATAATTCTTTTTAAGTCCTGCTGAAGTTAAGGGCAGTCTAAAAATGGATGCTTAACTGTAACTGAGGTTACAATCTTGGCATAGCGGTCGTCTTCCTGATGCCTTCACATACCCAGGTATTATAATTATATTGTTATTTTACGGAAGAAATAATTGTTACATTTCATGTAACGTGGAACCGATGGTGTTCAAATTTTGTAAGTAATTTTGTACTCCTCTGAAGTAGGTTTTTATATCTCTACTTATTTGTATCTCCCATATTGAAGGTCATTGGACAAAGCTGCCTTTGCTGCACGATCTGTCATTCTATTTCCTAAAATACTTTCTTGTCCATGAGAAGTTACCCAATCTCCCAAACCACCACTTCTTGGGATTGAAATATATTAAAATGTCTTGGATATTTTGTACTAAAAGTGTAGGGACTACATTTGCTTAATGGATTAAAGAAATGTTAAGGTCTTGAATTCCTGAAGTACAGCTCTATAAATGTTTACTTTTTAATGCATCAGTGAAGAGAATTTTTTGAAATTATTTTTATCTATATTGCTTGTATAATATTATTTGTATAGTACACTGGATGTGTTATGTTTACTATTAGCACAAAATGAAATATTAATTGACACGTGCACTGGAACAACGATTTATGTTACATAAAGATAATATTACAGAAAACAAGATTAACGTTTTGAATTTGTACTATTAGTATTTTTCATGATTTTACAAGTCAAAACTCATTGTTTCTTGTTAGTAAATACATTTTAATTGTATTAGAAACTTGTTTTTATAAACTTTAGGTTAAATAATAAATCTATTTTTTTATAGTGGAAAAGTGATCAATGTTGCATGACATATATCGATGTTCATCTAATATAACTTGAAAATATTATTTGTGTAGTCTATTATTTATTAAGTATTAGTAGTAATAATAAATTAAACCACTTCACGAGCTATATTATGATAAAAATCTCTATATTTCGGATCCAACCACTGAACCATGTCCAAGAGATTATCTTTTTGCGATTTGTGCGAAATCTCTATCGCGTAGTAGGAAACTATGTCCAGAGCATATAAATTTTTGGTGAATCTCTGTAAAATAGCCTAAATGAAGTAGACAAAAATACAGAGCTACAACCTTCCAATTATTATTTTGGCCGACACACCTGTCAGACCAGACAATGAGTGTACGTTGTTCACCTGTCGGGAGTGTGTCATAGTTGCTCACAATAAAGTTTAAAATACATGAAGTTATCTCTGCAGATGCTCTTTTGGCGATTGTTTTATCTCATAAGTGCATAGTAGAACTATTTGTTCCTAGATTCTTAATGTTGAAATTAAAAAAGAAAGTTTCGTTGGAAAAACACAGAAGAATGTGTCAGAGTTGCACAGAACAAGACCTGCTGTAGATCAACACATATAGCAACTAGATTCTCATTATGAGTAGCAATGCTTTTGACCTTTTTTAAAAATTTATACCCAGCTTCGACTTTGTGATGATGTAGTTCTCTTTTAACAGAAATCTAAAGGGGACGACTAATTAATACGTTTGGATGTTGTTCTTTAAAAAGACGATATGTTTTTGATAAATTTAAATCGGGACTTAAGACACTCCTTTTCAGTTTTTCCTCGTGAATAATGATGGTTGTTTTGGAGAACTGTTTATGTGTTGTCGTACCAAATTTCGGTCACTGTTTTTTATAGCATGGGGTCGGTTTTTATGCTTTCCTCTTTGGTCTTTAGGCGTAGTAATACCATTTTTGAGTTTAGACTGCAAGGTTTGAATGCGCCGAAATGTAGTTGAAAAAGTGTCTAGTAAAGTTTTTTTTTCACACTGCTTTATCATCTATTTGATATTTGAACGAAACAAGTTTTCGAGAGTTGGCTTCATTCTTTTCACTTCTTTTATGGCTAGGTTCCTTAATACTGATACACTTTTGGAGATAAAGGGACTTGTTCATCAAAATTTAGTTCCTGAAAATCGGGAAATAACTAAATTTTTCTATCAAGTTTTAAGTAATGGCAACCAATCTTGGTACATGATTGAGTATTGCATATACGGTTCTGAAATGGTTATAAAATATATCACAAATATTAATAGATCGTTGTTCCACACACTCATGTTGGAGGCCGTTTTGCTGACATGAGTTCTTTTTTTTGTTTCGAAATATATTCCTTCTCTGCATCTCTGAGGGTCTTAAGTTTGTTACATTTTCATTCTGTTACATTCACTTTTGTCTTTCGTAGTGTATTAATCTTTTTAAAAGCACCGAACGACAATTTCACATCAGACGTGGACGCCATTGTTAACAACATAGATTGTTTTTCCCTGACAACTGAAATTCAAAAATGAACTACTACACCTATTACGACAATATTTTGACTGAACGATCACCATAACCGATCATCATTAATATTTCAATACAATATTTTTCACTTAAATAAACGATTCTTAATCGTACAATTTATTTCCGTAAATTACAATTCGACAGTTTGGCAACAGTTACCTACTAGATAGTACTCGTTTATTCATATAATAATACAAACAATATCAATTTGTTTATCTAAATGGTATTTTACTTTAATGTATAAAAACTTAAAAGTGTTGAGGGTATTTCCGGTTAAACCGGAAGTATATTATTAACAAAAAAATGTACATCAGATGCATTGTGGCCCATTGGAATTATAGTCCGTTGCAAAATATAAGAAATGGACTTTCCAAATCCCTCGATAAGCTCTTCATGGGCAGGGTAGGCATTAGGATTGTGAATAATAAGAATGAGTATAAATAAATCCTAAAGAATTATTTATTATTTATCATTTTTGTTAATTTAGTTATTTGTTATTATAAATGCAATACTATTAAATTTTAAAATTTTATTGATTAAAAATAAGAATATATATAAACAAAGTGAGGGTTGAAACAGTCATTATAAAAATAAGAAATTACAAAGAATTAAGCTCGCTATCACTATCACTATCACTATCATCCAAATTTATAATAAGACTATTTATTTTTGGAATTGAATTAAAATATTTATCTTCAATAGTCTTTACATGTTTGATCGCATTTTTCCAGTTCTCGTCAGTAATTTTATTACATGAGTCTTTAATTAGATCTATTACACTGACACTTGAGTTTGGTGATATATTATTTTCTCGAACGTTTTTTTTTAATTGAGCCCACATCAATTCTATGGGATTTAGTACACAATAATAAGGGGGCAATCGTAAAATATCGTGTCCATTTTGTTTTAAAGTACTGTCTACAACATATTCTTTTTGAAAATTTCCTACTCTTAACACCTCAATTAACTCCTCTTTGGTATAATTATCTTCAAAGTACAGATCATTATCTCGTAGAAATTGTTGGATATCAGCTTTATTCGAAGATTTATTTGGAATTTTACGGGATATTCTTGAATGGTAAGAAGCGTTGTCCATTACAATTACACTATTTTTTTGCAACTTCGGTAATAAATTATCTTGTATCCAATTTTCGAACAAAGTGCTATCGATGTCATAGCTTTTGCAGATAAAATAAGACCTCCTTCTATCCATCCCAATTCACAATGTAAAAGGCATATTTTTTTACCCCTACATGGGGGTACATCGGCCATACACTTTTTACTGCCATCAGTCCAACATTTTATTTGGATATCATGGGTATCAAACCACGTTTCGTCTAAAAAATATATATCTCTTCCCTCACCACGAAATCTCCTAATGTCTTCAATGTACTTATTTCTCCATTTGATCAAACGACTTGATTCCATTATGGATTGTCTCTTATTTATTGTTTTAAATTTAAAGCCATTTGCTTTTAAAAATCTCCACAAAGTTGTTTTATGGCACTTTTCAATAATCATTTTATTCTTTAGTTCACACATAAGTTTTTTTAAATTTGGCAAATTATTAGCAGCATACATACTATAGATGACGTCTCTAATAGGCTCTAACAAATAATTTGGAATACATCGAGAAGAACCATTATTTTTACGAGTTGATCGAGGTTTTACACCATTTTTAGTAATTTTTTTTACCATTGGCATTGAAACACCTGTCAAAAAAACGGTTCTCTCGAGGGCTTTTCTGGGATTTGGTAGTTCCTCGCAAAGTTCTGCAAAAAATTATAACTCTTATTAAATAATTTTAGGACATTTATATAGTATGTCTACGTAAGTTGGCGGCATATGGGTAACTTTTTTATTGTTAAGTTTTCGAAAATAAGTTATTCTTTATAAAAAGTTCTGCATGGTCCAAAAGCTAAAATGCAACCATCAGATATCGAAATTTCCCAGTTGTATACGAGGTACATAAGAAAATAAAAAAGTTTTTATTTTAGTATGATTTTTTAAACAATTTTAGAAACAATCGGAGAAAAAATTATATGTGTAACACGGCAGAGAAACAGATTTACTGCCTTGGCTAGTTTCATTTCCTCGGCTTCGCCCCGGCAATGAAATGCTAGCCGCGGCAGTAAATCTGTTACTTCTCTGCCTAGGTAAACAAATAACTATTTTTTTTTAATTTCTGAAAGCAGCATTTTGTAGGAAATTAAATTTCTTACAATAAAAGTCTTTAGTACTAAATCTGTGAAGTCATTATTTTCAAAGATATGCTCGGTTGAAAGCCATTTCATCACGGGCATATTTTTCAAAATAATAAATTCACTGATTTAGTAATAAGGACATTTTTTGCAAGACATTTAATTCTCTACAGAATGCTGCTTTCGGAAATAAAAAAAAATCTACCAGCTATCCACGTTTGAATCAAAACGTCATATGCGAGCATTTTCTTTAGGTCTAATGCCAATAGAAGCAAAAAAAAAATAAAATAAATAAATTAATAAATAAAAACAGTCTTATGAACAGTTTACATATTAATAATAAGATAATAGGTACTTACTATTATATATATTTAAAACCATTTGTTTAGTCTCAACCAAGAGATGGGTACGTTTACGTTTGTTTATTTCAGGCGCCCTGAGATCAAATTCGGGAATATATTCTTCACTTTCTGAATCACACATCTTAACTCTGTCAAATTCAAAAATAAAATAATATCTTAACGCGATTACGATAGCACTATTGTCGAAGATTATCCGGTATTAAGCAGTTCGCCGAAATACAACCCTGTTACAAATAGTACTAAACATGACGAAAGCGTACCAATGCAGCAGAAATTTCTACTGAAAGTCTGACGAATGTACAAGTAACATAAGGCTTAATATTGCCTATTCGAAATGGTTTTAATGTCATACTATCGAAATCGCTGCCGTTCTTTGGGGATTTGGGAAGTCCAATTATTATATTTTGCAACTAACTATACCTACAAAATTTCATAAATATTGTCCATTTCGTTTTAAAGATATTTACTTGTTTGTTTCCATACTTTATCCCAACTCTGTATATGAGACAAAGATAAATGGTTTTTAAATGTTTTAGTAAAATACAATATCTAATTTTAAATAAAATACCAAATAGTGGAAATTTTTATTGTCTAAGTTTATTATCCTATTTTAAATTTTGGTCAATAATATAAACCTCAGAATTTTATTTCATTAGCCTGTTGAAAATTGTTATTAATCAAGATTGATTCATTATTTTGATTTTTTTGTTTGACATAATCAAGACGACTTTTCATAATTTAGAATTAGTTTGTTATTTTGAAGCCAATTTCATATTTTCTAAGGACACTTATTCTGAGAGACTAAAGACCTACCGAGTCATCAGATTTAATCTTGAATCAAAAAATTAATACTGTTTAGCAAATCTAGCTCGGAATTTCTAAAAATGTGTGAGATGAGCTACGACAAAGAGGGTAGTATAGGCTTGGGTAAATTGTACAATCCGTCAGATTCAATAGAATTGACCAGTGCAGTTAAGTATACTTGTTTGTCGGACTGGCCTGATCCCTTTTGCTACCGCGCTTCGAAAGGAGTGGCGACTTCATATTCAGAGCAAGATTTGCCAAGTAATATAAACAATAATACCATAAATTAATCTAATTACTTTACAATGTTCAAAATCCTATAATATAGTTAATAATATTATTATTATTACCATTAATACACTTCATTTTTTTAAGGTGAGTCTGACGGAATGGTTTTAAAATTTAAACTTCATTTATAACCTATTTTTTGTTACTACAGAATTTTTGAAGCATAATGGAAAAGAGGCCGCCTCTCTATAAAAACTGGCTTTTCAAAAAAGTGCTAAGAGGCAAAAACGTTTCCAAAATAATGTGCTAAACTAATGGTCCCACCTTAATAATTTAATTATAAAGTACATATACATTTGAGGGGGTTTAAGAGATCGTAACCCCCCTAAACTTTTTATGAAATGTACAGATTTCATAATTTTTTTAATGCTCTTACTATAGGAAAGTCACCTGTCAATTTTCATACGAAATGTCAAAGAGTTCACGCGATATTAGGAAATATCGATTTTCATTTTGTAACTTCCAAGGTATCTATCTTTTTTTGTGTGAACATTTGTATAAAAGTAAGTTAGGTTTAATCCAGTTATTTTTGGCTCCAGAATATGTAATTTAATGTATGACTTCCCTTTTTGTTACATCCCGTATATCAATTCAATAATAACTACCCGCAAGTATTTTGTTTAAAATACAATACATTTCTATTTCATTTTAGGATTGATTCGGACATCTGTTGTCAACGACAATTTTCTGGACATGGTTTTAGATAACATTAAATCCACTTTCGATAATATTGGCAAATTAATTCAAGGTATCCAGACCGGAGCAAAAGGATTTATCCAGATTATACCAGAATTCATTACAGACTCTTTTGGAAATGTTTTGGATATTAATAGAATGCCAGGTATTTAAAGCTCTTACCACATTTATTTTCGTATTTCCCTTATTTTTTCCCTTTTTCCGGCCTATATATTTTTCGGGAAAATTCTTCAAATTAGGTTCCTATCCTAATATTCGTAAAATTAGTCAAATTGAGTCCTGAGGAGCTTAAAATCAATTCTTATTGTTATTTGACAGTTGTTTCATGGGAACCTGTTCCAAAGATGATAGAAACGCATGGCTACAAATCGGAAATACATATCATAACAACTTCTGATGGATATATTTTAAATATTCACAGAATACCTTACGCTAAAAATGGTTTCAGTAATGGAAAAGTGGTCTACTTACAACACGGGCTCTTTGGAGCTTCTTCTGATTGGGTTTTACTTGGCCCAGAAAATGGTAAATTCTAAACATATATGTGTCATTAGTGTACTTACTTTTAAAGATTATATTTTATTAGGTTTAGCATACTTATTAGCAGGTAAAGGTTATGATGTATGGATGGGAAATTCCAGAGGAAACCTTTATTCCAGGAACCACACAACTTGGTCGCCTAAGTCAAAGGAATTTTGGCAATTCAGTTGGCACGAAATTGGAATCTATGATGTTACTGCGACTATTGATTATATTTTATTAAAAACAAGTTGTTCTCAAGTCTACTATATTGGACATTCACAAGGTAAGATTTATTTTAAAATTAAAAATTTGAATATACCTTATAATTTTATTTTTATTTTTTAAGGAACGACTTCTTTCTATGTAATGACTTCCATGAGGCCCGAGTACAATGAAAAAGTGAAGGTTCATATTAGTTTGGCTCCTGCAGCTTATATGAATCACGTGCTGTGTCCTTTGATGCAGATCGCAACTCTTCCTAAAATGCCTTTTGATGCCCTGTTCAAGTTGATTGGACAATACGAATTTTTACCTAATGTTGGTTCTCTAAATATGATTACAGAGGCTCTTCGTTCTCAAGGCATGGGAAAGGTAATTTTGAATGATGAAGGCAATAATGGATACTGTATAATTTTTGTTGCCAAAGAGTAGAAAACGTATTTTTAGGTTCTCTGCAAGAACGTTTTGTTTGCGTTGATTGGATTTAGTCCGAAACAAATGAGTGTTGCTAAGATGTCTCTTATCATGGCTCACTACCCAGCAGGAGCTGCAACAAAGCAAGTTATCCACTTCGCCCAAGAAATCAGCAGCGGCAAATTCGAACATTTTAACTATGGCTTCGAGAATTATAAAAAGTACAAAGCATCTGATCCCCCTGTTTACAATCTTGCTAATATTGTATGCCCTGTACATCTTTTGTACGCTTCGAATGATTGGATGGCAGCGGTGGTTGATGTTTTAAGACTTGGTAGGGAATTGCCAAACTGTCGAGAACTTTATAACATTCCTATTGACACTTTTAATCACTTGGATTTTTTATTTGCCAGTGATGCCCCTGAAGTGGTATACCAGAAAGTTTTTGACATACTTGAGAAGTACTAGAATTTTAATTTATATACAAATAATCATACAATTAAGAGCAAGTAGTTAACATTGTATGTGTATGTATTTATTTTATTTATATGTTTTTTGAAAAAGAACAATAATGCAGGATTAAATATATTGTAATTAAACAATTTTATAAGAAAATTTAAATTTTTTAAAGAAACCATTTATATAAAAGAGGCCACTTAAATGTGATAAATATCATTAGAAATTATAAATAAAATTTGTATATTAATATATCAAACTGAAAGAAACGCATTTAAAATAAAAGAGAACAGGAAAATATTTTAATAAAACAGAAAAAAGGTCAATTTAGTAAAAAAGTTTTCTGTAGAGCATTTAAAATTAATAACATTATGAAATGTAAAGTATTAATAAATTTTAGCAGAATAGAAGTTTTTTACTATCCGTTAAGAATATCTGAAACCGTGGAATGGGCAGTGACTTAAAGGAGGAGCGATACCACAAATTAGACGCATGCGAAGAATTTGTAGGACCAGAGTAATTTGTTAATCTATATTGAAATTTTAAGTAACGATATTATGTAACCTAATCTGGAGCAAATCAGCATTTATTTTCAACTTTCTAAAAAGAGGATTATTTTCCTTATCTTTATAGAGCAGTTAAACCTACTTACCTGTTTAATCCATGGGTATTAAAATATTTTGTCGGTCATCACCAATACTTTGCATATTCTTGGAAAGTACAGTATTATTATAATATTCAAAAGAATTGATTCCTGTGTTTAAAACGGGTAGAAATTTCTCGGGCTTGTGACTTAATGTTTTATTTTTCACTTTTGTAGTCATTGTTAATCCGGCAACATTGCACTACCTCTCGTACTTTCAACCCTCGATAATACGAAGTGAACAGCTCAAAGAATGTCACTCGAATGAGCAATGTTACTACTTATTTTGTTACTGAACTC
The DNA here is from genome assembly GCA_951812935.1 of Hermaeophaga mercurialis. NCBI lineage: Eukaryota > Metazoa > Arthropoda > Insecta > Coleoptera > Chrysomelidae > Hermaeophaga > Hermaeophaga mercurialis. The sequence continues at coordinate 4,472,239 of OX638360.1, read as the reverse complement.
GCGGTTTTAGATATTCTTGACGGATAAAATACACACTTAAAAACATACAAAATAAAAATTAAGCAAAAATGAACAGTTTTAGAATTGGATATGGAAATATGGAAATCAAATAAAAAAATTAAAATATTTTTTAAAATTCATAAATAATTTGAAAATTATACCTAGCAAATTTCTAGAAATTAGACGTTACATAACATAAATATTTTTAAAACAAATGATTTATTCATAATTGTGTTAATAATAACAACAGTCAGACAGACATCTTCAGATAAGAATATATTTTTTTATAGTAAAACTTCTAATAATTTGTAATATGAACCCACATTACAAGGTAAAGTTTTTGAACTACAGTGTTTTCATTTTAAAACTAGCCAATCGTAATGACTTTTATTTTTACTTACTTTTAAGAAAATCAAGAACAAATTTAGGTGGGACATATTTCCAACTGTCATTCGTCATACGCCTCCACTTAATCACGTTAATAAAAACAATTTAAGTAGGGAAACACTAAGTACGATACATCATTAAAAAGGTAATTTTATGGATACTTCGGCAATATAATTGTTCTTTAATTTACTTTTAATTTTAGCACCTTCTTGCGGGAACAAAAACTGTAACGTATTCCAAAGTGGACACTTCATTTGAAAGCTAATTTTACAAAAAATTCAAATTCAATATTAATATACTTTGGAGTAAGGAAAACTGTAATGTATTTTCAAATTTTGTTATGAAATGATTAAACAAAATGAATGACCAACGGATATCAGAGTGAAGTTACGTGTTTTGAAAATTAAAGTGGTGTACAACTATTTTTTTTTGTTTTGTGGAAATAAATATTTTAAATTTACGTTTTTAACATTAATTGAGCAATTATTTAGAAATTCTTAAGAATCATTAATTTTTTGATTGTTTATAATTTTATTATCGTATGTTTTTTTTGAAGAAAAATTGAATGTTAATTTGTTTACAAGCTTATTGTGTATTTTCTTATTTTTATTTTGGTAAACACAACATCATTAATGAATAAATAACATATAAAGTTTTGAAATACATGTAAAATTTAAATAAGTAAATTCATAACTTTGAAATATTTGAACTAGCAATATATACATATATAGTAATCAAACAAAATTAGTGTCTCGATTCAATAAGATATTTATAAATAGGTTTATAATCCGCAATTAATTTTTAAATGCCAAATGCTGTAAACGAAATCATTGGTTTTGGTACAATTAATATTTTTTCGTTTGAACTAATTTCCTTATTATTGTTTTTTACATCGCAAATTTTTTGTTGCATTCCTTTTGAGCAGACTCTTATTATTTTTACAGAGTTTGATTTTTTCATTATTAATTATTAAGGTGAATAATTTATATACACTACAGAAAAGAAAATGATTAATAAGACCTAGGATCAAGAAAATCTTTTTTATAAATTAATTGCGTTTTCTTGATATGATGGAAATTTTGAAGGATTTTCTATGATTTCGTTAAAATTTAATATAATATTTTTGTCATTTGTTGATTATAACAAATTTTGTTTGTACGTTTGGTCCTGTAACTTTTCAATTATCTTATTAGTTTTTCTATAAATATTAACTAAAGTGTATTAAGATTTGAAACAGAATCATCTTCTTATAAAAGCTTTTCAAAAATAAGTACATCTTTTTTTTGAAAAAATAGTCTCACGTACAATGTTTGTGGAAAGAGCTAAAAAAAAGATATCTTATTATTTAGTAGTAGCCGATAATCACTAAATACGTTTTAATTCTATGCCTAATGACAGAAGAACTAAAAAATAACGTTAGAAATATCATTTAAAAACAATACATAAGATATTTTACAAAAATCATTTGCAATGTAGCAGGGGGCAGGTGCATTTACTTTAACTTTAATTTCATTATTAATATTAAGTTCTTATTAATATTCAAAGGTTTGTTACTAAATAAATGCCTTTTTGATTAGCTAATTTTATTTAATTTCAATTTGTTACATCAGAAAAATTTTATTGTTCAATCAAAACATAAATATCTCTATTCTTTAGAAAAATTACTAAACCATATATTTTTGAAAAGAGGATCAATAACACTTTTTGATGTTATAGAAATATAGATGGTGTTTTAGTAAGGAAAACTGTATTGTTCAATGAAAATTTAAATATTCTGTTCTTAATAAAATTAACACTTTTTGATGTTTCTATTTAAACTAACTATTTTTTAAAAGATTAATCTTTCATACAGGGTGAATAACCTTTGGGTGATAACGTCAGTACCAGTTTTTGTCAATTTGCGGATTTCCCTTGCTGAGCTGATTCCAAAAATTTATCACAAGTTGATTCAAACTGGTACAGGGTAGACAAAAATGCAAAAGTTGTTTATTATTTACAAAATAATTGATGAAGAACAAACGTACACTAAATATTCAAATTGTTCTCCATTGATCACTAAACAATAACTTTAAATAACCCTATAAAAATAAATCTTTTTCTAATCCATCGATCTGGAAATGTTCTGTCTAAAAATGTGGCAGTGCGCCATCATGTTGAAACCATATCTGCGGTCTAAATTGTTGGCAATTTAGATATCGGGGAAAAGCTGGGTCAAATCAGGAGTGAATGTATTTTGCAAAAAATCCAGATACAATTCTCCTGTTAAATTTTCATCAAAAAAATATAGACCAATAATTGTATTTCTCACAATACCAGCCTATATGTTGATATTCTGAGGTCTTTGCGTATGGCATTCTTGCATACAATTTGGATTTTCATCCGTTCAAATAAAACGTTGCCCCATTCGAAAATAAAACGTTATCAATGAAATTGTTATTTAAATTATTATTGTTTTGATTCATCATATATTCACAGAAATCAATTCTGTGATCACAGTCATCTTCAGCCAACTCATGGCTGAGACGAACTTAGAAGGATGGTATTTTGCCTTTTAAAAAATATTTGAAACAGAAGACTTTCCAATATCCAAATTCCTAGATAATCCCCGCACTGTACAGTGTGAATCGTCTATTGCCGACAAAATTACATCTTGTTGAATATTTGCATTAATTGTAGGTACATCCTTAACATGTTCTAATTTTCTGTATTTCCTTTCTATTCTGCTTACCGTAGACTGAGAGATACGTTCACGATCTGGGTGTATTTCATGAAATAATGTGTATAACTCTTGTTGTGTCTGCATCCTATAGCCAACACCAATCATCATTAAAATTTCAAATCTGTCACTTTCAGTTAAAGGCATTTTAAGAAAACAGTTTGTTGAATACGGTATGATAAATTAGATTAACAATACGGAATTGAACTTGGACATTTATGAGTTTTTACAGTCAAATTAAAAGACAAATGGCAAAAAATACTTTTTAACTTTTTCTGTTTAGTGGAGCGGCTAGAATTAGTTATGAAAGTACATAGTCACAATATTAAAATAATAAACAACTTTTGCGTTTTTGTCTACCCTGTACCAATTTGAATCAACTTGTTATACATTTTTGGAATCAACTCAGCAAGGGAAATTCGCAAATTGAAAAAAAAAGGGTTGTGTTTCAAAAAAAAACTGAGGCTGACGTCATCACTCAAAGGTGTTCTCTTAAAAAATAGTAAATTAAAATAAAAAATTGACCTGTTTCGTTATTTTTTCGTATTACTGTTTATTTAAGTAATATGCTATTCATTATCAAGTAAATTTTACCGCTCTTATTTGGGACTTTCTGTACATCGGACTAATCAAGAGGTGTTATTAGCAGAGTTTAGTCTATTTTAAAATATACGACTTGATTTTCTTTCTTTCTACTCGTAAAATTAAAAGTATTATAATCATTAAATAAAGTATTTACCAAAGACATAAAATTAAAATGAATTAAACAAATTTACACAAAAAAAGTAGATTTATCTTTTCTTGGTAATTTCTGACCTTGGAGCTTCAGTTATTTCTAGTTTTAGCGATATTTTTTTATTACATCTTGATAAAATTTCCGGGTGATCATTTCAGCTATACTCATTTTTAATAATCTACTGATTTATTCACAATTTTTTGACCCAGTTTTAGAAAAAGTTTTAACATTTGAAGATGGTTTATTTGTTTGGGAACCCCGAAACTAACTCTAACATCAGATATAAGCTAAGGATTAAGGGGCTTTTCCTTAACTTGTTGAAAAATGAAGAAAGTTTTGATAACTCCTTATCTATAATATCACTATCACTTAATTCATAAAACCGATCCATCTTCACGCGTGTCCACCCTTTGAAAAAGTTTTACTCTTTATTGATTGAATCTATTTTTAAGATGTTTTGTTATTATTTTTCAGGCAGATCTACCACCTCACAGGTGTCAGAAGTTAGACAAAGTTAAACTCTTTATTGCTGCAGTACATAACATTTTTACAGTAACTTCGTGATCACAATTTTTTTTTGTAAGAAAGATTGATGTAAATAACTGCAGCATTAATTCTTCCCAAACAATTACTTCCTTGTGTATGTAATCAAGAAATCATGTAATCATTAAAAATTATTATTTTAATCAGATTTTATTTTTGTATCAACATTTGCTACAGTTTTTATCAACAGTTTTTATCATTTCTGTAAGTAATTTAAGAAGCTTAAGGCTAAAAATTATGACATTTTCTCGACATTTTGTGAGGCTTAACAGTGAAACTGCTTTGTGAATGTCATTTTATCAAAATCTTTGATTCACATTTCTTTGTAAGTACATTATTTTATTTTAAATAAATTAAAAAATAACGAAATAGAGAACTTTTATTCATTTTCATGAAAATACAAATTGTAATAAAAATATATTTATGTGTCAAATTTTATTTAATAAAAAATTACTTCATTTTATGCATTAATGGTCGGCGCTTTACGCACGATATTAGAAAATAGAAAATTTTTTATATGGTCCCAATATTGGGATCGCATTAATCATGAAACTAAAGAAGTTGAATTAGAAAATGTAGAATATATAGAAAACAAATAAAATGATATTCAAAATTAACAATAGGCGATTTATGTGTTCTTTCTTAAACATATAAAATCTACAACTATTAAATGACAGTAACTAAAAAAATGGGATTTTTTTGTATAATTCCAAAACTGGTCATTATTACTTTAAAAAATTTTACATATTTGGTACAAAAACGATATGATTTTTGTATGTACTAAGCATATACAGATTTAATTAATACATTTTAAATAATTATATTTATGCCTCAATCAGAGCGAAATTGGTAGTTTTCTTTGCAACAATAGTAACTGCAGGCTACTAAGGCTGTTTTGTCCAATAAAAAGGATTGTTGTCATTTTTAATGAAGTCAACAAAAAATTTCATTTGTCCTATAAGCACTTACTTATATAAATACATTCGAAACATTATGAATTTGCAAAAAAAATGTCCGAATGAAAATTTGTGTACTGGTGTAACATTTTTATGGTAAAATATAATGGACTCATACCTATCGTACGGCCTGGATATAATTGTAAGCATGCAATTCTCGGTTTTAGTTTATATTTGTTGTAAAATAATAATAGATTTCATGAAGAATATTAAGCCCTTTGGGAGTTATACAATACTTATCTTCTTTAGAGAACCTTCTTTACCTCACACCTCTTTTTGTTAGAGTCTACAAGACTGTTTCTTATTTCATTTAATCGAGAACCGTGTGTAATTATGTTATAAATCACGGAATTGAGCAATAAATATCGATATTTGGTAAAAAAAAGAATAATAAATTCATTATAAATAAGGCGAGGAAAAGATAAATGGCACCGTTTCGTTTAAACATATTTTTTTACAATATATTTCTTTAATTCCAGGATTTAAAATGATGATTTTCATCTTCCATTTTTTAAATTTGGCATATGTTGTCAATGGCAATGTTCTGGACAAATTTTCGGATAACGTAAAATCCACATTTGAAAATGTTGGTCAATCAATTCAAGGAATCGAGACTGGAGCAAAGGGAATCATTAAGGTTGTACCAGAATTTGTAACTGACTCTTTTGGAAACGTTTTGGACATTAATAATATGCCAGGTATATAACAGTCTTATTTATATTCTTTCTTTTAATCCTCACTTTTTCTTTCTGGCTTGTTTATCCAGAGAGGTTTATTTTCAACTCAAATTTCTACGTTGATATTTAAAAAAAAATTTAACCCGTTAAACTTAAGGTTAATTCTTAATGTTATTATACAGTTGTTCCATGGAAACCAGTTCCACAATTAATAAAAATGCAAGGATACAAGTCTGAAACACATACTGTAACAACTTCCGACGGATATATTTTAAGTATTCACAGAATTCCTCACGCTAAAAATGGTTTTAGCAACGGAAAAGTTGTCTACCTACAACACGGGCTCTTGGTTGCTTCTTCTGATTGGGTCTTACTTGGTCCAGAACAGAGTAAATTCTAAATACCATTGTTTTCAGTACATTGAATTTTACAAATGATATTTTTGAGGTTTGGCGTACTTACTAGCAGATAAAGGTTATGATGTATGGATGGGAAATATCAGAGGAAACCTTTACTCGCGAAATCATACTACTTGGTCACCGAAATCGAAGGAATTTTGGCAATTCAGTTGGCACGAAATTGGACTCTATGATATTACTGCTATTATTGATTATATTTTGTTAAAAAGTGATAGTTCTCAGGTCTACCATATTGGACACTCACAAGGTAAGACCTCTTTTGGAATGAAAAATAACAATTTATATTGTATCATTTTTGTTTGTATAGGAACAACTTCTTTCTACGTAATGACTTCCATAAGGCCTGAGTACAACAAAAAAGTCAAGGTACACATTAGTTTGTCACCTGTAGTTTATATGAATCATCTTCTGAGTCCATTACTTCAAATCACTTCCTTTAGTACAATGCCTTTGGACGCCTTGTTTAAGCTTATTGGACAGTACGAGTTTTTACCTAATGAGGGTTTCTTGAATATGGTTACGGACCTAATTTGTTCTCAAGGAATGGGAAAGGTAATTTCGTTTGTCTTTATTGTTTAGACAATAAATTAATTGATTCTGTTTAATTGTTATTGTAAAATACTGACTAATTTCTTTCAGGTCCTCTGCAAGAACGCTCTTTTTGCGTTGACGGGTTTTAGTCCAAAGCAAATGAATGTTACTAACATTCCTTTATTCATGGCTCACTATCCAGCAGGAGCTGCAACAAAGCAAATCGTCCACTACGGTCAGGAAGTCCGCAGCGGCAAATTCGAACAGTTCGACTACGGCATCCAGAACTACAAAAATTACAAAGCGTACAATCCACCAGACTATAAGCTTTCTAATGTTGTATGCCCTGTACATCTTTTGTACGCTTCAAATGATTGGATGGCAGCGGTGGTTGATGTTTTAAGACTTAGTAAGGAATTGCCAAACTGTAGGGAACTTTATAACATTCCTATTGACACTTTTAACCACTTGGATTTTATTTTTGGCAATGATGCCCCTAAGGTTGTTTACCAAAAAGTTTTTGAAATACTTGATAAGTATTAAAATTGTTTAAAATTTTACATTTACAATTGACAAAAAAATCTATTTAAAGTAAATTAATATGTAAATTTGTTGAAAAAAAATATAATTTTATAATAATTTTAGAATACAAACATCTCTAATACTTTACATGTACTCGTATATGCAATAATAAATAGTTTTTAGTTATTAAAGTTTTCATATCTAAATTATTTTGAAATTTTAATTGACCCCCTTTGTCGAGAGGTTGACGGATTAGTGTGAAAAAATTGGGTATGTCTGTTATTCTATTTACATGATATCATATGTATTATTAAGGCTCATATTTTCTATTTTTTTTTAATTTCAATGCAATGTTTTGTGTACTAGAAAAAAAAAGAAGTGTTCAATGAAACACAAATAATAATCCGAAAATCTCAATGTAAATATAAAAAATGTAAAATTTGAAGGAGTTATACAACTTTATTTTAAAATCGCAAATTTCTAAATGGTAAGATAATGTAAGAACTGATAAAAGTTTTAGGTCCTGCTAATTTCAGTACATCTAATGTGACATTCTATCGTGACAAGTTTCTAAAAAATAAAATTTAATTTATTGAAATAACTTCGAATCTCCTACATTTTTTAAGTTAACAAACACTTTGTATTTATATATAAATGAATTAAAATATTTTCAATAATTTCATAACAAAAATAAAATAAAATTTAACCTTTTAAAACATTTAATATAAGCAAACTAAAAACTGGCGAATGGAATATCTGCAGTCATAGCCATTTCTCTGAAACAAAACCGATTTACATATACGGCTAGTTATAACAAATAAGATACAGAGTAGGTGTGTGGAGATATAGTTTTGGCGCAAAATATTACGAAGATTTATCGAAACATTCTCGTATAAAATATTCTTAATTTAAAAGATACAGTGTTTTAAAATTTGTTTGTATAACATTTTTTGATTACTTATATTAAAAATAGGATTATTGTTTAAAATAAGAGATCGAAATTACTAAATATTATGAAAGTCGCACATACAGTGTGTACCAATAGTGTGAACAGTCCAACAGTTCCTTTATTAGATCGGAACCAAAAAATTTTATATGGCAAAATTGTCGGCGGCATTAAGCTTTACAACCTAAAAAAATTTTCACTTATACAGAGTGTTCCGTAGCTGAAGGTCCACCTAAACATACCTTACTTATTTGAAGCAAGCTTTTTTAAGTCTCCAAAAATAGGGTATGTCAGATATATACCGGATGTTTCAAAAGTTATGACCACTTTTGTATCAAAATCGTTGTATATTGGCCAGCCTGTATCTAAATAATAACAATTGTTTTTATAGTTAGTAGTTTAGGTATGTGCTCTATTTTTATCAGTTTTATAAGTTTTTGACGGAACCTTTAAATTGCACACAGGGTAAGTCAAAACGCGGAGCATAAATTTTCTCAAATTATTTAAATGGAGCACCCTATATTTTATTAGCTCTTTCATTTTTATGAACCATTCCCTATACCTGTGTGTTATTGAGATATTTCCAAATTTTATAAGAACATTTTCATTTATCTCTTTTTTTAATCATATCAAGTAAGCCTTGCAATATTAACTATTTTTTTTAATGATATATTATTATAATATTACATTATATTTTTATATATTTACTGCATTATACGTATATAGCATGATTATGATATACTTATTTATGCTGAAAAGAAAAGGTACGTTTTAGGCAAACCCTAAATTTTTGAGTCGGAAAGAAGCCGCAACTTGGATATTAAGCATTTATCTGTGCTTGGAATATTAAAAGATAATAAAATTAAATTATACCCACTCAGGAGCTTTTGGAAGACAATTTTGAAAAACGTGTGAACAAATGTTGGAAATTGAAGATCGTAGGCTTCCACGGCCAAAGTAAATCTGAGGATTACTGTTTCCGGACAACAGCGACATTTTTTTAAATATTTTTCAAAAATGATAGTAATCCTCAAATGATGAAAATATTAGATAACAATATGATCTAAATAGAAAGTGTTTGTTTTCTGATGAGTGCATTTTACTTTTCATGGTCATAATAATCGTCAAAATTGCCATTCCTTGTCTACAAAAACATCTTCTCTGGCAGACAAAAACATATGTAATAATCTGAAAAGGTTGATAATGTGAGGACAGAGACAGGTGAAAACCATGTCATGGATCCCTTTTGAATTTGAACGATGATAATTATTTAGTACTACTCTAAAATAATGTCATGCCAAATATGGCAAACTTATATCCTGATCCAGAAAACCCACAAGTTCCAACAAATATGATATGGTTCGGGCAAGTTGGAGCACCACCACATTTTCAAATCAATGTTCGGCAGTACCTCGACTTAATATTTATAATTTTTATATTTATATATATATATATATATATTTAATTTTTTTTATTGTTAATTCTTGCAATTGCAACATTTTCGAAGAGAAAATATAGACCTGATGATTTTTCAAAAGCCTCTACTTCCCACTTAAATTCAATTAGTATTAATTTTTTATAAATATGCCCAATAGTTGAAATATTCAATTTATTCCATTTGGCTATACCACACTGTATATGCAATATGTCTGAAAAGTGCATTTATTTTAAGTTTTATTTTATTTTGAAAATTTAATCAAACAATCGTTAAATTATCTAATAAATTATTTTATTGCTTTGAAAATAATAATTAAATATTATATGGTCATGAATCTGAACTTGGATATATTTTTTATTTTATTTTCGAACGATGAATTGTTCTGTAATTAAATTTAAAACACTTTACTCTTCAGCATACATTAATATTTTTGATTTGCTTAGTAAATCACCAAATGTTTTACAATTTGATTCTTAATTAATGATTTCTATGTGATGTAGAACTTTTTGTCGAGAATATATTTTGGAAAATTAATAATAAAAAGAAATTCCCTTTGTTGTCAACTTGTTAAGACATATGTAATTATGTAATTAATAAATATCGGATAGAGTTAGGCCAAAGTGTACTTTGTATCGGTGCCACGAACTATTTAAATGTACTGGAAACCATATAATTTGTTACATAAACGTTTTATCACTACATTCATGGAAACAGTAAGTTACTAATAATTTAATATTTTAAAAATCTGGGCGATGTTAGTGTTTTTCTGCAAATAAATACTACCAGGAATAGCAAACTATATATTTTGAACAGTAAAGAGATAAGTGTGTTATCTATTTCCTACTAGTCCGGCAGCCAGAGACGTACTTCGTTTACCAGGCGCCGGACAACTTATTCTTCAAAATAGCAAATAATGATGTCACGACCACCCTATCATCGCAAAACTATCATACGTTTCTAACTCATTTACATCATACTTATATTTTATATTAATAGTTAATAAAAAAATATCCTAATAAAAACCAAGCAATAATTTAAAGCTCAATTGTTGATTCTTCCATATTACATTATTTGATTCCACTAGGAAAAAATAATTTCTACTAAAAATATTACTTATATTTTACAGCAGAGCTTCTATCTGTATTTCTATTAGCAACTATTCTTAAAGATATGGACGAGAAGCAGACGGGGGGACAAATCCCCCCTGTTGAGGTAAATTTTCTTCTGCTCCTGTATCAGAAAAATGTTTGCGCCCAGATGGCAGCACCCCAAAATATACGGCGAAAAAGCTTTGAGTAAATCGGATAACACTAGAGCAGATGCATTCATTCAGAGCTGTGACGGCACATGTCAGAGTGGCCATTATTAATACTAAACAAACGTCCAGTTCTCAAATGAGAAGATGAAGCTGTTGGTGGCTGTACAGAAAATACCAGAGCACTCAATGCCTACTGTCAAATAACTGAAGTGAACAAGAAACAGCTCCAAAATTATATTATACAAACACAAAAAGCGCATGCCCCAATTACTATAAATAAAGCAATAAAAACACGAACTCTATCTACAATAGCTCAAGTACATTACTCATCATCACTTCTTAACCCACAGTACAGTCTGCTTTTACAGATATAACCTCTAATAAATAACTAAATCTTCCTTCTATAGTTAAATAAATAATTTATAATGTATCGATAAATATGAAATTACATCTGAATTTACGCCATTCAATACTCAAAAAACAAATACTACAGCAGCTTCTCCTCTAGAAGTCAATATAGAAGATTCATTAGGCAACCACTCTTCTCCCTTTGTTCTTCGACCAATTAATATTACTCATCAGTACAGCTCTCAAGATCCTATTAATATTATTAATGAGAACACCACGGACTTCATATGTCATATTTATCCAAACTTCCAGGAAAAATTAATGAAATTCAAAATATCTAAATAAAAAAAATAATTCTACTTACTCAATTAAGAACATCTATTTCATGTCATGAACGACTCATTGCTACTTTAAGATATCTTGTCACTGGTCCAAATTACGAAGATTTAAATTACACAATAATAATCTCAGCCCAGGCATTAGGTCGAATCATACCTGAAACTTGCAGTACGATATATGTATTCAGTTTTAAAAGATAATATTTAAAGGTAAGCATTTATTTTCTTATATACATTACCAAGCAATATGCAACTATAGAAGAACTTATATATCACAATCTAAAAATATATATACCCTTCAAAAGTCGACAGTGTTGCTGATGTTTATGTATGAGGCAAATGTGATACATGATACATTTGATTTGATTTGATGAACGGGTCAAGTTTCCCATTTCCGTTTCAAACAAAATATCAGTAATACATTTTTTTGCCAAAATTGCCCTTTCTTTGGGCATACCTCTTAATTTGTGAGCAAAATGTTTTATGACTATATCGAACTGAACTTATCTTCATGTGAAGAATCTAATCCTCTATCCAACACTACGTATGGCTTTGCTTTTGCCTTTTTAGGTTTTGAAGTATTCTCATATTCAGCAACACTTTTACGTAGTGTGGCTGTAAGTTCAAGTACTTGACTGTGATCTCTCATTTGGTGTCTCATCAGCAACTGTACTTTCTGCCGAAGGAGATAATAAAGATTTGTCTGATGGTCCTAGTGTTTAGTCCTCCTAAAATGAATTTTTTTTTAGTTTCCGAAGAGTGAGGAAGAATGGTAATTTATTGCTGATAATTTTGAACAAAAATGGCAGTTTCTCCATTGTCTCGGTGCAGCAGATGGTAAACACATAGAGATTATACCACCTCCAAACTGTGGATCTACATAGTACAATTATAAGGGCTTACGAATTTATAATGTGCGATTTTGGCACCAATGGGCGCATTTCAGATGGTGGTGTCATTGAAAATTTTGAAAATTTATTTTATGAAAAATTAAAAAGCAATAATTTAAAGTTACCACCACCATAAAAAACGAAAAAAGCAAAAATCAGCTTCCGTTTGTCTTCATAGGAGACGAGGCGTATGCATTAAAGACAGATTTTTTAAAACCGTTCAGCCAAAAGACATTAAGACACGACCTCAGGATTTTTAATTACAGACTAAGCAGAGCCCGTAAGATAGTAGAAAATATATTTGGAATTTTGGCATCACGTTTTCGTATATAGATTTAAAATTAGAAAACACTGAAAAAGTAGTAATGGCCTCCTGGGTAATTTATAATTTCTTAAGAAGAAAACGTTTAGGCATGTACTTACAATCAGTTTATACATATAAACCAAGAAGATACGAATAATGGTAAAATTTGCAAAGATGTTAGATCTGGAGACAAAATCTTTTCACAACTATAACGAGGTCATAATCATCAAGCATCAGTAGCAGCTAAAGGTGTTAATACTTATATGCATTACTTTAAAAATAAAGGTGTAGTTTCGTGGCAAGAAAAATGTATTTAAACCTTTTACCGTATATAGGGGAGAGTAATGAGGATCTGTATAGGGTATCCCAAATTTGACGCGTATCATTAGGTACATTAGATAGAGAGATAAGGAAACGGTTAAATGGAAGCAAAATTGCCTTTTCGAAGGAACATTAGTTTCATGAAAATAAATCTATACCATACACTACAATCTTAGTTGTCAATTTTAATCGCGCAATTAAAATTGTGCACTCAAGATTGTGGTGTATGGTCTAAAATTAACAATTTTAACCGGCGATTTTAATTGCAGTTTAACCCACAATTTCAATCGTACAATTATGCCAGCCCATTCAAGTTGACAGTCATAATTGACGATTTAAAAGCAGTGCATTTCGTATTGTGAGGTTGTCGTGATATGTATCTTTTAATACTGAATATATCGCACTGCAAGTTTCAGGTATCATTCGACCTTAAAGTAGCAGCGAGTCGCTCATTACATGAAATAGATGTTCTTAATTGAGTATCTTTCTTTTCATTTAATGGTGTCACTAACTGTATTAATTTCAAGTAAATTTCTTAATTCATTCGTAAATAATTAAACCAGTCATCTTTTTTCGAATTCTAGTTTCTTTAATAAGTTTACGTGTGAAGAGTGTGTCTGAGTAGCCATTCTTTTGACCATTTAGAACGTTTTTTTATAATTTTCCTTTTTACTGCTAAAGCCGCTGCCAATGCTAATAAATGTGTTCGATTCATAGTAACACGATTGAAATTGAACAACTAAAATTGTTATTGGTTGTGCAAAGTTGATTCACAATTTTAGTTGTCGATTTTAATTGCGCGATGAAAATTGACAAATAAGTTAATCACCAACCTGAGTTTAGAGTGTGTTAACTTTAGTCCCATTTCATTAGTTCTTATTTATTAAGTTTGAAAACATTAGTTGAAAACTGGGTACGAAAGCCAAAAAATAAGGAAAAAATGTTTATTACTATTAAAAAACTACTTTATTTGATTAATTATTGTCCTAAATTCAAATGTTACGTCCTATTACACATGATATTAGGATATAGTAATTTTTTTAAATGGTTTCAACATTGCGATCTCGTAAACTATAAAACTAAGAAAGTTAAATTACAAAAAATTAAATATTTGGGAAACCAATAAAATTATATATTAAAACTGCAAACTTGGTCAACTAAATCGAAAGAATTTTGGCAATTTAGTTGGGACGAAATTGGACTGTATGATATTACTGCTATTATTACTCATATTTTGTTAACGACAGGTAGTTCTAAAGTCTACCATATTGGACATTTACAAGGTGAGACATTTTTTGGAATTAAAAATAGAAATTTATATTGTATCATTTTTGCTTCTGTAGGAACAACTTCGTTCTACGTAATGACTTCCATGAGGCCTAATTACAACACAAAAGTCAAGGTCCACATTAGTTTAGCTCCTGTGGTTTATATGAATCACGTGCACAGTCCTTTACTTCAGATCACATCCTTTAGTACAATGTCTTTGTATGCCTTGTTCAAGTTGAATGGACAGTATGAGTTTTTACCTAATTCTAGTTTCCTGAATATGGTTACGGACTTGATTTGCTCTCAAGGAATGGGAAGGATAATATTGTTCACCTTTAGTGTTTAGCCGAAGGCAATAGATGGATCCTGTATATTTTTTATTGCAAAATACTGAGCAATTATTTTTTAGGATCTCTGCAAGAACGCTCTATTCGCGATGGGGGGTTTTAGTCCAAAACAAATGAATGTTAGGAACAATTCCTTTATTTATGGCTCACTACCCTGCAGGAGCTGCAACAAAGCTGAAAGCCAGGAAGTTCGCAGCGGAAAATTCGCAAAGTTCGAATACGGCATCGGGAACTACAGATATTACAAAACGTTCCATCCTCCAAACTTTAATCTTGGTAATATTAAATGCCCTGTACATCTTTTGTATGCTTCAAATGTTTGGATGGCAGCAGTGCTTGACGTATTAAGACTTGGTAGGGAATTGCCAAATTGTCGGAAACAATATAATATCCCTATTGATACTTTTAACCATTTGGACTTTTTGTTTGCCAATGATGCCCCTAAGGTTCTATATGTCAAATTTAATAATATAATGCATAGCTCAATTATTATGTTTTTTTACTTTTTGGTCTGTATTCGTTTATAACTTTTTACAATTCGTAACAAAAATGATTTAATTTTATTATATGAAAAAACTGTAATACTTCACTTAAACAGCTTCAGAAATGAATTTTATGTCCTCAAGAAGAATAATAATATATGACCAGAGAATCAAGAGATGTGTTCTCTCCTTTAACTCTACTCGTTATGAAGTGGTAAAGAGAATTCACATTTTAACTATAATATCGAAGTCCTCTATTATAAAAATGTTTTGTAACGAGGAAACGTGCACTAAAAAAATGAAATCAAAAATATTTCCACTGATAATATCAGGAGGATATTGATTAATTTTTACTCTATTAATATTGTGTCATCTTTTAAAATTATAAAAAACAAATTAAACAGATTTCGGAATTTCCATATAAGGTTGATCTGACTATAAGAAATATTCGCGACTCTCTGTGTTTTATATTTATAAAATTAACTAGTAGATAGACCATTCTGGAGTTTGAGAGGATTTTTAATTTATGATTTAAATAATTGAGCTGAATATCTGAGGCAGGTCATTAAGGTACATTTATAATATGGCTCGATGAAACTTGATATGACATGCATGACGTCGTGAAGAATGGATGAAGTGATGAGTCAGCTCGTTGTTCTCTAAATGTTCTTCCAAATAGAGAAAAGCGAATCAATATTTTCCACACTGGTAATTAAAATGGATGGATTTGTGGCGAAATATTTTCTTTTCGAATTACTCTGCCTATTATCATACATAATTTGCGACAAAATGTGGTTATAGTAATAGATAACAACCCCTTACCACACCCGATAAACAAACAAAAGTACCATTATACCGTTATACGTTTACCACCGTAATACCGGGCGGTAATTTTTAGTAAAAGAAGGAGTTACACCCACTGAAATTAAAAACGGTTTAGATATTGTATATAATGATATGTGTTCTTCATACTCTACAGTAAAAAAATGGGCAAGATTATTTAAACTGGGACGAGAAACACTCGAAGGTATGATCCTCGACCTGGCAAGACAGGTGGATACGGTTACTGTGGAAAACATTAAGAGTGTTGAGGTTGAACTGCCTAATGAACGACGACTCAAGACTAAGGAAGTCGCGGCAAGGTTGGATCTATCAAAAACAACTGTAATAACAACTATTAAAGAACATTTACATATGAATAAAGTTAGCACAAAATTTCTTAACCGAGTACAACCTCAATCCTGAAGCGTTTTTAGAATCCATCGTGACTGGAGACGAGAATATGGTTGTTTATTATGATCCAAAAAGTAGGCAATAGAGTACAGGAAACCGGAAGACGCGCCCTCTAAAAGCGAAGGTTATTCAGTCGATAAAGATAATAACCATATTTTGAGAATTTTATTAATTAACTATAAAGAGAGGAATACAAGAGTCAAACAGAATATTAAGCAGTTCTTCTACACCGATTGCGAGAAAATATTATAGAAGGAATGGCGGAGATAATTATCTGGGGTTTCTGCTACTCCACGACTATGCTCCAATGCACACCGCCCTTGTTGCCAAGGCTGCTGTGAAGAACTGTGGATTTCAGGAAATTCGCCATCCACCTTACAATCCCGACCTAGCCCTCAGCTACTGTTATCTTTTCTCAAAATTGTCTCTGTCTTACCGGGTAGGAAGTTGGAGCCCTCTTTCAGACCAAGGAGACAGATTATTTTTTTAAGGGTATAGAGTTGTTACCAAAGATTCAGACGTCATCAGAGAAGTTTTTGTAGAAATAACTCCAGAGTTATGTTCCAATTTCGTTCGCCATAGGAAATCTACCGAAAATAGTTACAGAATATTTCCGGTTCATCCGTATACCATAAATTTGAAATATACGTCTAGTGAAGATAACAGCGGTGATGAAGGTTTTTAATTTTTATCTGAAATTATACTTTTTAAATTGTTAAACGTATTTTAAAACGTTGCTTATGCTAGGAACTACTTTATAGTTCCTCTTCACCTTCTCAGGAGGTGTAATCGTGAACTGGTATAAAAGCTTGTAAGATTTTAAAATCTTGCATTTATTTATATTTACTCCTAAGATTTTCTAAAGCCCGACTAATACATCCCATGAGTATATTATTTTTTATAATCATAATTTAAAAATAAAATAAAATAGGTAGGTATGTAGTATCTATTTTAAGACCGACTTTGAGTTAGCCAACCCTTAATCTGGCCCGCAATCTTTCATGTAACAGAAAAATCGAATCGTTACAAATGAACTCCAACTCGATGTATGTTTGTTAACAATTTTTAATGTCATCGAAATATACATAGTTCTTTTTAAACTAACATCTCTTTTAAATTGGACAATACAAAATTCAGACAAATATAAAATAATATTTGTGTTACTAGTAGTCGCTATGCAAACCTAGCGAAACATATATTGAGTCTTTTAATTTTTTTAACCTGAAAATATAATTTATAAAATTTTGAAAATCTTTCAATTATAAATTTGTTAAAATTTATATTAAATGTTCAAGTTAATAAGGTGAAAAAATACTTTACAATAAATATCAAAATGACAGTTTTAATAGATGAAGACTAAATAGATCTCTTTTGTTTAATGCGTTGCTGTGGTTACTTTTTTCTACTAGGAAAAAAATGAAAATTATTTGCACTAGTAAAATAAGAGGCTATTTCTAAAAAACATGTAACACGATATGACATTCAGTATTATTATGCTCTTCAAGAAAAACATTTTTGATGTAAGCAATACATTTACAATTAAAATCCATCGCCTTTTAGGGCTCCCTGTTTATCGCACATATCAGGATATGTTGATAACAGAGATTAATTTAATTTAGAAAGGATACTGATATCCTAAGAATTAAAATAAACTTTATTACTAACCACATGAATTCCATATATATTAAATACATTTTCTGCGTACCTGCATATTTAAATAAATGAAATATATCTATTTATAATAATAAAATTTTAATTTAATTTTTGACCTTTGCGGTTGAGTTATTTCCAGTATTGGCGATATTTATAATTACCTGCTGATAAAATCTTTTCAGCTGAATTTATTTTTATCAAATCACTAACTTATTCACGTCTTTCTCACCAATACAAGTTTCACATAAAATTCCAATATTTTTACAATGGTTGATTCGTTTTGAGCAAGTAGGGATTAACTTTAAACACTGACACAAATTAAGAAAAAAACCCGCGTTTAATGAAAAAAATAAAAACAGTTTTGATGTTTGTTTACTATTTATCTAAGCTATAACTAAGAGTGTAACTAATGGTTACTTAAACCGTAGAACCGATGTATCTTTACAGGTGTCAGTCGTTAGGTGAAGTTTAGATCTTTTGTATGAATATATTTTTAAGATTTTTTAATTAGCCATTATTAAAAAAAGACGTGAAGGTTGGGATAAATATTTTTTTACAAAGTTAATAAGTAAGATTTACGTGTATAAACGGAGCTTTAATTCTTCCCTATCAATCGTAATCATGGCTTAATTCTTATTAAAAATATTTTATATTCTTCACCTGTTTCTGTGTTCATCAAGATTAGGTACAGTTTTTATCAACAGTTTTTGTCATATTTGGAACTAATTTAAGAAGGTCAGAGCGAAATTTACGGCAATTTGTAGACAATTTCTGGGTCTTAACACTGAAATTGTTTTGTGAATGTCCTTTTTTTTAAATCTTTGATTCGCAATTCTTTGTAAGTACATTTATTCTATTTAATATTTAAAAACTAAGTATTTCTAACTAAATGGGGTACTTTTAATCATTTTTATGAAAACATAAATTTTAATAGAAATATATACATATACATATACGTTAATAATTTATTGTAATTCACTTTACGCACAAACTACTTATTTTTCGCAATAAGAAAATTTTAAAACTAATAATAAAACTAATTTATCTTATGCATTAATATTAGCGCTTTAGCACGATATTCAAAATCAAAATATTTTTTAACTAGTTTCAATACTGGGATCCCCTAAACTAAGATTATAAGAAAGTTAAATTAAAAGTACAATATTTAGAAAACAAATAAAACTAAATTCAAAATTAACACGATGGGTGTTTTACTTGATTTTTCATTAATCAATTTAAGAGGGCCAAACAGAATTCCGTTTAAAGTGTAATTTTATAATTAAATATAAATAAATTCCTACTAATATAGTCTAATAAAACCTTTATTATTGACATTATAAAAAAGTAAATAACTTGTTGTTTAATTTTAAATTATCTTTAATTTCGTTATCATTTTAACCAAAAAAAAGCAGAATCGACATAGTTAAATTGAACAACGTTGTGTCTTTTACGGTTCAGTCAAATTTTATTATGATCTAATCTGGGAGTTAGTTCAATTTAGTTCAACTTTCAGGTTTTTTAATAGTACTTTTATTATAATTTTTTGTTTTTGTTAATTGTATTGTTGCGAGTCATATAATATTTTTTAAGTAATATAGGGACTCCATTTACTTTTATGTGGCTTGTAAATTGTATATTGAATTAACTGTTTCTACCTTTACTTTATGGAATTTATCCATAATGAATATAAAAAAGAAATTATACTTATCTTGAAATGCTGTGAAAATTCAAGATAAGTATAGGTAAGTAGTATCTTTTGTACTTATTGTAAGTATAATTAAAGTTATTGACAGTCTTAACAAATTCAAATTTTTATTTGGTGGTAAAAATGGCTACTAATTTCGATTATAAATTATTATCAGGTCAAATTGATTAAATGAAAAACTAAATAATGTGCTAAAACGAAAATTGTGGAAATTAAAGATAAGTATAGTTTATGTTTGGTATTTATTGTGGATAGATTCCACAAAGAAAGGGTAGAAATAGTTAAGATAATGGGGAAAAACTGGTTAGGTAAAATATTGATGCAATTTTTTGGACAAAATATTCAAATGAAGTCAGTATGAGCAAGGTTAGAGAGTGGTAAAAGTAATTGAAAAAATTTTTTTTCTCTAAAAATTTTTGCTGCAGCTAGAATGGCCGTATATGTTGTACCTCAAGTTCATGTTATTTTTTGTATTTTTTTTAATTCCACGTATTTGGCATGTTTATTTAAATAAATAACGTTTTTGACGTTTAAAGTTAAATAAGTTCATTTAGGAAGATGAAAAGTTATTGGAGGTTTTATTCAAAATAGTAACATTTTTCTTGACGTAAATTTGAATACATCAAAAACATTTGTAGAAAAATGTCACAATTGAATTTATCCAGTGGCGTAATATTTTAAGGTACAATATCATGGACTAGTTACAATTTGTACTGCCATGGATAGAGTTCATAGTTTTACAATATTTGCCGCAGAATGATATAAAATATATTTTTAGAGTATAGATCCATTAGAATATTTAAATTTAGAATTTTTAAATAATGAATGCATATTATACATCAAGCAAAGAATAGATCCCATTATTTTGTTTAAAGACATGTTTATTAATATATATTTTTTTTATTTTTTAGGACTAAAAATCATGATTTCCATTTACTGTTTTTTAATTCTGGCCTCTGTTGTCAATGGCGATGTTCTGGACACTTTTTCAGGTGGCGTAAAATCAACAATAGATCATGTTGGTCAAACAATTCAAGGTGTACAAACTGGAACAAAAGGAATCATCGGTGTTGTACCAGAACTTATAACAGATTCTTTTGGAAATGTCTTGGATATCAACAATATGCCAGGTACATCTTAAAATATAGTTTGTTTTATATGTTTTTTCTGTTCGGCTTGCCTATCAATCTAAGTTGTTCTGAAAATCTAATTCTTATCCTGATGTTCGTGACGTTTTTCGAATTGTTAAATTTTAGACTAATTCTTATTGTTATTTTACAGATGTTCCTTGGGAACCAGTTCCACAACTGATAGAAAAGCAAGGCTATAAGTCAGAAATACATACTGTAACTACTTCCGATGGATATATTTTAAGTGTTCACAGAATACCTCATGCTAAAAATGGTTTCAGTAATGGAAAAGTAGTCTACTTACAACACGGGCTCTTGGCTGCTTCTTCTGATTGGGTTTTACTTGGTCCAAAAAATGGTAAATTCTAAACATATTTGTTTTTAGTGTACTTACTTTTAAAATATTATATTTTTTAGGTTTAGCTTATATATTAGCAGATAAAGGTTATGATGTATGGATGGGAAATTGCAGAGGAAATCTTTACTCTAAGAAGCACAATACTTTATCCCCTAAATCGAAAGAATTTTGGCAATTCAGTTGGCACGAAATTGGGATCTACGATATTACTGCTATTATTGATTATATATTATTAAAAACCCATAGTTCTCAACTCTACCATGTTGGACATTCCCAAGGTAAGACATCCAATAGAATTAAAAATAGGAATTTATATTTTAACTTTCTTTCTTAAGGAACGACATCTTTCTACGTAATGACTTCCATGAAGCCTGATTACAACAAAAAAGTCAAGGTTCACATTAGTTTGGCTCCTGTAGCTTATATGAATCACCTGCAGAGTCCTTTGCTTCAGATCGCATCCTTTGGTACATTACCTTTGGACGTCTTGTTAAAGTTGATCGGACAGTACGAGTTCTTACCTAATGAGGGTTTTCTGAATATGCTAACAGACACTCTTTGTTCTGAAGGAATAGGAAAGGTAATTTAACTTGTCTTTAAAGTTTATCAGATGATAAGACATGAACTTTAAATAATTTTTATTGTAAAATATTGAGCAATTGCTTTTTTAGGTTCTCTGCAAGAACGCGATGTTTGCGTTGATGGGTTTTAGTCCAAAACAAATGAATGTTACTAATATTCCTTTGATAATGGCTCACTACCCAGCAGGAGCTGCAACAAAGCAAGTCGTCCACTACGGCCAGGAAGTCCGCAGCGGCAAATTCGAACAGTTCGACTACTTCCTTGAGAACTACAAAATGTACAAAGCGCTTGATGCCCCAGACTATAAGCTTGCTAATATTGTAAGCCCTGTACATCTTTTATACGCTTCAAATGATTGGATGGCAGCGGTGGTTGATGTTTTAAGACTTAGTAAGGAATTGCCAAACTGTCGGGAACTTTATAACATTCCTATTCAAACTTTTAACCATTTGGATTTTTTGTTTGCCAATGATGCTCCTAAGGTTGTGTACCAGAAGGTTATTGAAATTCTGGAGAAGTATTAGAAATGTTTTAAATTTTACATATTTGATAAAAATTTATAATTTGTGTATAAAACCTAATGAAAGCCAAAAAAAAAAATGGTATGTGTATAATATATGTACGTCTATTTAAACGTAAATTTGTTCTTAAAAAACCATAATATACTGCATGATTACATTTTCACATGTTACCGACAACTCTTTTTATATATTTTTTCTTTTTGGCTTGTCTGTTTATTATTTTTAAAAATTAACAATATTGTAATTATTTTATTATATAAAAATACTGTAATAATTTATACGTATATGCAATAATAAATAGTTTTTAGATAATTCAAGTTTTCTTTTCTACATTAGGTCCAAAATATTTGCTCCCACATTTTGTTATCAACCTGTTGTCTACAGGTTCAAGCATTACTGCTGGATATTGAAATTGATAAACTAACAATTATAAAGCTTCACATTTCAAAATTAGTTTCAATAATGCGGTTTAGGACACCGCAAATGTTAAGAAGTTCGATAAATAGAACAATAAAGTGTATTTACCTACAACATAAAAAAATCTCATTGCAAATATGAAAGAAATACAGAATTTGAAGAAGGCAATTCAACTTTATTTAAAAACATAGATTGCGAAATGGTAAGATAGTTTGAAAATTGACAAAACTTTTAGTTTTTTGTCATTTAAGTAGTTGTAATCTGACATTAGATTATAACAGTTTCTTATTTAAATAAATTAATTTTAACGAATTTTTAATTATTTCTATATCCTACTGTTTCCGAAGTAAGAAACACATTACAATTGTATTTTTGCCACACAGCTTTAATTTAGCAACGTTTTAATGAATAATGGAAAATGAATGAACTAATTAGAAAAGTATTTCGCGATTTTTAAAAGGATATTATCAACAAGTCGATAAAATGAAACGTAATTTATCCATAAAAGAAAATATTGCTGAATTAAAGATATTTTTTAGGGGCTATTATAAATTGGTTGTTACTGTGATTATGGTGTTACTTTTTAATTTAATTTAATTCTAACTAATATGGGGGCTAGTAAACACCTTATAAATATGAATACATACCTACAGTAACATTAGCAAAATCATAAATTGAACTGAATATCTCGGTTAGACTTGAACATAGAAAAACCAAATTTCATAAAGATTGTGAGTATACCAACTAAACTAAAATATATCTTTATCCTGTTATTTTTCAAAAAACTTTGTCGTTTTTAACAAAACCCACATAACTACAAACACCAGCTCTGAGGTATTACTAAGGCGTATTACCATTTTTATGGGGGTGGTTCGGTTGTAGCCATATAACCTCAAATAAATGAAATTTCCAAAAACTGAAATCTATCAAAAATGAATAATTTACAACGTGAAAAAAGTCATTCCAGCAACTAAAAAATTACCTTCAATTAAAAACGGAAATAGAAAAACAGGAACAGAGAAAATAACTTTAACGAGAAACAGGCAAAAAAAGAAAGTGCATCCATGGCAATAGAAAAATTGAGAAAATGACTACAACCAAAAATAGAGAAATATAAGAAAACCCTTCCAGGAACAGAGAAAATGACTTCAACCAAAAACAAGTAAATATAAAAAATTCCCTTCAGAAATACAGAAAATAAATTTAACAAGAAACTGAGAAATAGAAGAATAGCCCCTCGATTAGAATAGAAAGAAACTACAAGGAAAATCAGCGAAATAGATGAACAGCCATTCCAAAGAAACAAAAACCAAATAAACCACGTAATACACTCATAGAAACAAAGAAATTGGCATAAACTAAGATACAGAAACGACTGACCAAAAAATAAATAAAAACAACAATGCTCAAAATATAAGCCTCTCCGGAAACAAACAAAATAATTTTAACACAAAACAGGAAAATAATCTCCTCAGAAACAGAGAAGAAAACTTCAACCAAAAACGTGGAAACAGAAAAGTTTCTCAAGAGACATTGAATATAACTTTAACAAAAACAGGGAGAGAAAAACGTCCCTCTAATAACAGAGAAAGTTACTTCAATCAAAAACAGGGAAATAGAAAAGTCCCTTCAGAGAGAAAACACATTTAATCAAAAACAGGAAATAGATGAGTCCCACACGAAACAGAGAAAATAACTTCAAGCAGAAACAGGAAAATAGAAGAAACATCCATCCAGAAAGAGAGAAAATAACTTCAACCAGAAACAAAAAATAGAAAAAATGTCTCTTCAAAAACAAAGAAAATACCTTCAAAACAAAAACAGGGAATTATTAAGAGAAGTACCTCCAGAAAAATAGATTCAGCCTGAAAGAGGGGAATATAAGAAATATACGCAGAGAATGTGAAAAATTGATAATATTATCTTACTTTTGAAAACACTCTGCTGTTGAACAAACTATGTATTACTCACTTATATCAGTATCATTTTATATATAAAAAAGGTATTAAGAATTAATAAGTTTATATCACCCTTTCTATTATATCTGGTATATATCAAAAATTTTAACATTTTCAGAATAGTTGAATTAAAATAAAGAAATCAAAAGACCACCATGTAAATACCCTAATTTTCAGACCTTTCCTGTCGATAGTCAGACACTGATGATGACGACTCAATATACTGAAAACAAAAGGAAAATAGTATTGATTCGAAATTTATTCTCAATTTGCTTAAAATTTCAATGAATTATAATTTTATTGACATTGTTTTTTGTTTAGGTTTTCATTTGTGAAACAAAAATATAGGATTAATTTAATCTGTATAGGGAGTTTTTTGTATGTACAGGGTGCGCCATTAGTGCGTCGAAGTACGATATATCCCTTATTAAAGGAGATATCAAAAAAAGTTATTTACAAAAAATTTAGACAGTCTTGAGATTCACATTTTAAAATTAGTCCCAAATATACAGTGTGTTCCGAAACGCAGTGGCAGACAACAATTTTGTTTTTTAAATGGAACACCCCATATATTTTTACATTTATATAAACCTCTTGCCGAGCTAATTTCAACGATGTATCACACTTTATGCCTATTATGTTTAATAAAGGATATACAGCCACCTGAAAATCTTATTTGAATTTAGATGTATGTAGCAGCCAAAACTTAATTAATTAATTAATTAAAATTAATAAAAACGGCTTACATGTCCATATCCTAACTTTTCAAGTTCTATGGTACGGTATTTAAAAATATTTGATACAGAGAGATAAAAAATTTGAAATCTCATCTGTTTTTTAATTAATTTTAAAAATAAAAGAAAAATAGAATGGGGAAATAGATAAAAAAATATTAAAACTCGAGGATAGCAAGCAAAACTGAAATTTGGAGGAGCTATGGATATATTTTAGGAAGGCTACATATGAAATGGAAGCATAGATATGTGGTAGAATAAATAAAGTTATATGTGTATGTTTTTAAAAAAGCGAGAAAAAAAAGTAAAATAAATGTGTTCTTACAGTCATGAGAAAGAAGCAAATATACTTTGAAACGTCGGCCGTTCTGAAATAATATTTGGTGTTTTATTTATTGTCCTGATCCCGATATTCCAAACCACTTGTTGTGATAAATATTTTTTTATAAAGTAAATAAGTAAGATTTACATGTATAAACGAAGTTTTAATTCTTCCCAAACAATCGTCTCCTTACGTATATGTAATCATGGCTTAAAGCTCATTAAAAGTATTTTATATAATCGAATTTTGATTTGAATTTCACCTGTTTCTGTGCTTATCAAGATTTGGTACAGTATTTATCAACAGTGTTTATCATTTTTGGAACTAATTTAAGAAGGTCAAAGTGAAAAATTATGGCATTTTGTAGATATTTTGTGAGGCTTAACAGTGAAATTGTTTTGTGAATGTCCTTTTTTCAAAATCACAGTTCTTTGTAAGTATCATTATTCTATTTAATATTTAAAAACTGAGTATTTTAAATAAAATGGAGTTTTTTTAATACTTTTCCATATTTGTTATTTGCGCCAGGCCATTGTTAGGTTTTTTCGTTTTTACCGGAATGGTAGTGTGTAGTGTCCATAACGATCCCCAGTTTTTTTTATATAAATAATAATAATCCCCCTTCCATGAATCAATTTTCGTTTTCAATATGGGCGATTATAAAATGGCCTCCTTTACCTGAGGTATCATTAAGACCGACCGAAAGCCCTTCAATAAAGGCTTGCCTGACTGTTAAGATGGACTTATCCCGCCATACTTTTGTAACAGTATCACCTGGGTTTACCCATATTTCACCAGATGCCCTCCTGTCTAAATTTATTTATTTGGTTGATATATCATCTTCGCCATTATATTATATCAGGTGGATCAATAAGTAAAGGGTTTTTACCTTTTTTCGTATTTTAATCTCATTTTCTTGAGAAAGCACCATAATCTTGTTCCTCCAATGAGTGGCAAAATGTCATTTTTTTGTATAGCTACACCAATATTTTTACAAGAATTGGTGGTTCATTGTTCAAAAAAAATGAGCACTACCCTCGCTTGCACTTAATTGACATTCATCCAGTTTGTCAAACATAGACTTGCTTTCTCGGTGTTTTCATGATGAAGTGACGCAACTAGAAATTTCGAAATTCCAGCATCATATGCAGCTAATTTGATACTCTTGGTTTTTGCTTTGCCTTCGGTAACATATTTTTGATAAACGTTATACAGCCTTTGCTTCGGTCCCATATGAACAATTTTTCTACGAATATTTTTGGTTCCACTGCTAGTTGACGGCGTAAGAACGTCGACAACGGACAAAGATTCAGTTTGGGGACCAATTTCAATTTATTAATAGAAAACAAGTTCATAGAAATTAGTACACAATAATTTTTAAAAATACTTACAACAATTATAAACGAAACAAACTGACAATCATCTACTGTCAACGCTGAATAGTGAATACCGCGCCGCCAAATGGAGGCAATATTTTATCTGGTGTAACGGGCTTATTTTTAAGCCAGATACAGCACCGGATTTGTAACGCCTATACTTCTCCACACTGCCTACTTACCTCGAACGCACTTTAGGTAGGTAAAAATATTTTTGATAGAAGTAAAAAATGACAAAAAATTTCAAAAATATGATATGTATTCAGAAGTAAGAAAATTTGATCAGAGGATCCGATCTCACAGAGGCGTAGGTGCTTTGTTTCATTGCCTATTATTATTTCACTATGTTTAATTTTACCTGAAAAATAAATTGTCAGAATACATTTTTGTTTATAAAAAAATGTAAATGAAATATTAGTACAAACATAATACCTGGCTATAGGGCTAAAGCCGAGTGCCATAAAAAAATTCCCTCTTGATGAAAATTTGCTGTTTTTCATGAAGAAATATTGAAGTCTTTAGGATACAGATTCATTAGAATATTTCAATTTAGAGTTTTTGAATAATGAATACATTAAACATCAAGCAAAAAAAATTGCATTATTTAGTTTAAAGACATTTATTAATACAGTTTTTTTATATTTTAGGACTAAAGATCATGATTTCCATTTACTGTTTTTTAATTCTGGCCTCTGTTGTCAATGGCAATGTTCTGGACACTCTTTCGGGTAACGTGAAATCAACAATAGATCATGTTGGTCAAACAATCCAAGGTGTACAAACTGGAGCAAAAGGAATCATCGGTGTTGTACCAGAACTTATAACAGACTCTTTTGGAAATGTCTTGGATATCAAAAACATGCCAGGTACATCTTAAATATACTTTGTTTTATATGTTTTTTTTTTCTTTTAGGCTTGCTTATCAATCGCGTTTTTCCTAAAAATCTAATTCTTATTTTGATATTCGTGACATTTTTCGAATTGTTAAAATTAATATTAATTCTTATTGTTATTTTACAGTTGTTCCGTGGGAACCCGTTCCACAGATGATAGAAATGCAGGACTACAAGTCAGAAATACATAATGTCACTACTTCCGACGGATATATTTTAGGTGTTCACAGAATACCTCATGCTAAAAATGGTTTCAGCAATGGAAAAGTGGTCTACTTACAACACGGGCTCTTGGCTGCTTCTTCTGATTGGGTTTTACTTGGCCCAAAAAATGGTAAATTCTAAACATATTTGTTTTTAGTGTGCTTACTTTTAATGATTCTATTTTTTTAGGTTTAGCTTATTTATTAGCAGATAAAGGTTATGATGTATGGATGGGAAATTGCAGAGGAAATCTTTACTCCAAGAAGCACACTACTTTGTCAGCTAAATCGAAGGAATTTTGGCAATTCAGTTGGCATGAAATTGGAATGTACGATATTACTGCTATTATTGATTATATTTTATTAAAAACCGATAGTTCTCAACTCTATCATATTGGACATTCCCAAGGTAAGGCATTGAATGGAATTAAAAATAAGAATTTACATCTTAATAACTTTTTTGTTTCTTAAGGAACAACTTCTTTCTATGTGATGACTTCCATGAGGCCTGAATATAACAAAAAAATCAAGGTTCACATCAGTTTGGCTCCTGTGGCTTATATGAATCATCTGCAGAGTCCTTTGCTTCAGATCGCATCCCTTGGTACAATGTCTTTGGATGCCTTATTTAAGTTGATTGGACAGTACGAGTTTTTACCTAATGAGGGGTTTCTGAATATGGTAACGGACGTTCTTTGTTCTCAAGGAATCGGAAAGGTAGAAGATTTAGCCAAAGCTAAAAGAATGGATTCTGTATTTTTTTTACTGCAAAATAATGAGCAATTGTTTTTAGGTTCTGTGCAAGAACGCGCTGTTCGCCATGATGGGTTTTAGTCCAAATCAAATGAATGTTACTAATATTCCTTTGATGATGGCTCACTACCCAGCAGGAGCTGCAACAAAACAGGTCGTTCACTACGGCCAGGAAGTCCGCAGCGGCAAATTCGAACTGTTCAACTACGGACTCGAGAACTACAAAATGTACAAAGCACTTAATCCCCCAGACTATGAGCTTGCTAATATTGTAAGCCCTGTACATCTTTTGTACGCTTCAAATGATTGGATGGCGGCGGTAGTTGATGTTTTAAGACTTAGTAAGGAATTGCCAAACTGTCGGGAACTTTATAACATTCCTATTGACACTTTTAACCATATGGATTTTCTGTTTGCCAATGATGCTCCTAAGGTTGTATACCCGAAGGTTATTGAAATACTTGAGAAATATTAGAAATGTTTTAAATTTTACATAATTAACAAAAATTTATTATTTGTCTACAAAATATAATAAAATAGAAAATTGTATCTTTATATATGTCTATTTAAATGTAAATTTGTTCTATAAAAATACGATAATAGGTAGGTATTCTACATAATTAAATCTTTTCATGTTACCGACAACTCTTTTTATACATTTTTTTGACATGTCTTTGTTTATTATTTTTAAAATATTTTAACAAAATTGTAATATTTTCATTATACAATAAAAAACTGTAATATTTTACACAGGTAGGCAATAATAAATAGTATTTATATAACTCAAGTTTTTTTAATTTGGTCCCACTTATTGGTCACCTGTTATGCAGGATATTGATATTGATAAAAATTATAACTATAAAGTTTCACATTTTAAACTTAGTTTCAATAATTTCATTAAAATATATTGTATCCCAGTAAACCGCAAAAGATAAGAAGTTGATTAATTAGATCAAAAAACTTTTATATTTACCTACAGCAGAAAAAAAAATATAAAATTTGAAGGATAAAATATTTTACTTAACTTTATTTTAATAACATATATAGATTTCTAAATGGTAAGAATTTAAAAATTGATCAATATTTTAAGTTTTGGTCATTTAAGTAATTGTAATCTGACATTAGATTCTAAAGGGTTTCTGATTTAAATAAATAAATTTTAATGTATTTAAATGATTTCTATGTCCTACAGTTTCCGAGATAACAAACATATTGTAATTTTATTTTCGGCACACTGTTTTAATTTAGCAGCATTTTAATGAATAAAGGAAAATGAGTTAAACTAATTTCACAATGACGAATGGAGTATCCACAGCAACAGCAATTTCTCTGAAAAAGATAATACGACATCTATACAGTGCCAGTCATAAAGAATATGACAGAATAAAAGGAAAGTCTTAGGACCAAAATATAATTTGGTTAAAGGGAAATATTTTAAAGGCAGGTAGAAGTCACATAGGTGGTTACAAATTAGTAAATATGTATATGGCTTCCATAACCGAATTGCATGTTGTTTTTTCAATTATACCTAATTTTTCATTCGGTATTATCTTTCAAATCACCTATTTTTTTTCAGTTTTGACGAGGAATGTATTGAATTATTAAGAAATATCGAAACCCAATCTAGGCTTTAGGAAAAACTGAAAAATATTTAAAATATCAAAACAATAAAACTGTATATAAATATTTTTAATAATTCTATTCTAAATTTGTATAGATCGTAAAAACAGAATTATAACTTCTGATGTTGTCGTATCAATATGAACTTAATTAGTAAAATTTTAAAGTAAAGTAAAATTGGTTCATTTTCACTTTTTTGAGGACTTTTTTGACAATCCGTGTTTCACTGGTTAATATTTTTGGTATTTTCTTTTATTCAACGTTCTCTTAAACAGAAAACATTTATTATCGATATAGACAGCAATAATTTGTAAAATTTTATAGGCGAAAAGGGATTTTCGTTAGAACTTTAAAACGAAAAAGAAAATAATTTTGTAAAATGGAACTACAAAAAAATTCAAACTTATAAATTAATTTGAAAATAATGTATCCATTTATTTTTGAAAAAATTAAAAATTCTGTTGGTTTCTGTTAACAACCGCCTATTTTATTTAGACTAACATAATAACTATAGAATATTAATTGCAATCGCAAAATGCATTTAAATGTTTTAAAATTAAAACTACACCACACAGAAGCTAAGAAACGCGTCGGCGCCTTTGATGTAGCGGTAGCCAGTTTCTAAATGACAATTGAGGTTTTGTCTATTATTACACTGGAAAAATGGTTCCAAATATGTACAATCAGATCAAGATTGAAATAAGAAAACGACAAAAAATATTTCATTTATCCAAATTTTTTTCACTAAAATCGTATGTGAGCGAAAAGAGTTTCCCATAAATACATATATTGATTAAATTATTTTATATTATATTATTATATATTTATATATTTTTATGTTATATTTTATATATTAGTAAGCAATTTGAATGAAATTGTTATGTTGACCTTTTGGCCGGTTATAACATGACGGATGCAGTCTTGCACAGCAAAGGCAGTTACAGAAAAATTATTGATCTTATTCGGAACATGATTAAAGAGCACCAGAACAGGAACAGTACTCTCAGAAACATTCAAACAACTTTAAGGATTGGTTTGAAAGCAACTAACACAATTCTACACAAACATTTAAAGGTCCGTAAGCTTTGGTCTCTGTGCATGTGAGATGGTGCAGATCTACACTAGATCGCTTTGGTGGTGGATCGTCTAATTTGGTGTACAACATCAAAACAGGTGATGAGGTATACTGCTATGATCCCAAAAAAATAGCAGTAAATCCCCACTTTGGATTTTGGAGAATGAGTCGGCTCCAACAAAAGTTGTTGAAAAAGTTGTGAAAAAGGTCGAAATAAAAAGATGCTCGCTACTTTTTATGGAATTATTGGGCATATTTCCATTATAGCACTGGAGGATAAAAGTACTGTTAATACAGTTTGCTTGCCTGCCTCATGTACTCCAAAAGGTTCGCGAAAAACTCCTAGTCTTTAGATAAACGACTTTATCTCAATAATTTGTTAACCATGTAATTTTTTTCCACATTCAGTAACATTTCTGCTCTTATCCCATCATATTCATTTTAAATTTTTTGATTTATTAAGTTATGCTTTTATTCTTAATTTTAATATAACTACAAAATTGTTTGGGTACAACTTCGCACCTCTTTTTACTCTCGTATCGTACTTTCTTCTTACAATTCTTGTTTGTTATTAAGTAGTGTGTTGTACTCGTAGATCTTTCGTTATTACTTATTACCTTCCCTGTATACTTGTGGATATCTTTGTATTGGTAGAATATGTTTGATATGTTGAAGTTATTAATCAAGTTAATCAACCTTTTTCCAGTATTATTTCTTAGGTCTTTACCGTACGTTCTAATGGTTTCGCCTATTTCTTCGTCGAGTTTTTGCAACTCTTCCGTTTAAGTCACCTTCACTTTATCACTCTTCCTTTTGTGTCTTCTATTATTTGTGATATTTATTCCCAAAATGCCATTTTAATTGTATATTCTTATCTTCCATTGGTCCGTACACTACTATCGGCCTTATTTTACATTGTTTGCATTGATTATGGACTTAATCCGAAATTAGTAGCCGATAATTCTTTTGTAGTAACTCGTATAATAATTAAATAAACTTTTAATTAATTGTTTCAATGCCTACTTTGTGGAAATTATTCATAACAGATATGAAAAGATAAATGGTACTTATCTGAATTTTCACCGTATTACAAACATTGGTCAGATAAATAATTTTAAATAGCCTACGATGGAAATTCAGATTAGAACAATTTATCTTTTAATATTTGTATATAATCTTTGTTACTAAGCACATAAAATCTGAATAAATTAAAACAAATATTCTGTCTAGCTGTAGCAGATAAACCTAATAGTAGGTTTAAGTTTTTTGTTCATTTCTGACCTTCGAGCTTGATTTATTAGTTTTGACGATATTCTTTATTACCTGGTGATAAAATTTCCCGACGACCTGAACTTATTTTTAATAATTCCATAAAACAGATCTACTACCTTCACAGATATCTGGAGTTAGGCAAGCTTGAGGTTTTTTAATGTTGAAGTAGATAGATATCACGTTTTTACATGAACATTGGGATCTCAGTTTTTTAGTAAGTAAGATTCATGTGTTTAAACGGATTTTTAATTATAGCCAGACCATCGTTTCCATATATCTATGTCTCTGTGTTTATCAAGATTTGGTTCTATTTTTATGAACCATTACTATTTTTGCAAATAATCTCGTAAGGTCAATGATGTATATTTTATGGACAATATGATTTTGAACAGGAAAATTGTTTTGTTATTGTCTTCTTTTCAAAATATCTGATTCACATTTTTTTTGAAGTACAGTTATTTTAAAAACTGAGTACTTTAAATAGAATTTGGTATTTTTATCAAATATTTAAAATAGAACCTACAACAAAAATTCCTTTATGCATCAAATATAATATGTAAAGTATGATTTAGTTCAAGAAGTGGAATAAAATAGGTGGGTAAAAAAATCACTCGATTTAAAAATTACTTATATTTTGACAGGAAGGAAATTTCAAAATTAATAAAAAATATGTTAGTGTTCTAAATTAAAATGTTATACTCAATTTAAAGTATTTAGGGATTGACTCACGGTATTAGAGAATAGTGAATTTTTTGGGTTCAACATTGGGATCTCGTAAACCATGACAAAAAAAAATTAAATTTTTGAAACAAATAAAATTACATACTGATCACAAAGTTAACAATATATATTTAATGTGACTCTTTTTTCAAATAAGAAAAATATAGAACAGCTAAATAATTGTCCGGTAACAACAAAAATTTCAACAATTAACTGTTATCAATAAAATGTAGATAAATTCGTACTAAATAATTAAAATTTAAAAATTTTCTCATAAGATTCTTTTTTCTTGCAATTAAAATTGCGGATTAGTTTAATTTAGTAAAGCTTTAACGTTTTACTTTTACTTTTATTATTATACTTAAAAATTTTTATCAAATTTAATTGTATTGTTTTAATAATAAATTGTGAAGAGGTTACTAAATAATATTTTGATTGTTTGAATAATACCATCTTTATCGTTTAATTTAAAATTTTGAGAAATTTCTTAATTGCACTGGGTCTCCTTGAATATAAGGGACAACTTTGGTAGGTAAAATTTTGAAGCAATTTTAGGGCAAAATATTCAAATGTTCAAATAAACTGAGTTTACAGCGTAATAAAAGTTACTTAAAAAATTTTTTTTTTGTATAATTCCAAATGCACTGATTACTGATTGGTTATATTCATATTTTTTTTACTTCACATCTATTGTACAGAAAGGGTATGTTTTCCATGTCAAGTGTAAACAGTTTTTGATATTTGAAATTAAATAAGTGGATGTTCAGAAAAATGAAAATTAGTGGAGTTTTTATTAAAAATAGTAACATTTTCTTCCCATATGTAATAAGCACAGTTGTACTTGTTTAAGACGCATTGTAATAGATTTTAAGATATAATATTTATGTAGCAATTAGTGAAAACATGCTAGTTTTCTTTTTTTTTGGCATAATATCATAAAATCATAATAAATAATAATATTAAAAATTTGAATATTTGTCATGAAACCCACAAAAAATTTTCAATTTCATAATAGTTTAGTGATAAGTTATAATGAGCTCAGACCTATCGTACGACCTTGAATATACAGTTTGTGTAAATTTATACTGTGCATAGAAATAACTTATATATCACGATTCGGCAACGTTTTGTACTTCTTTGCTAATCACTAAATCGAAATTGGAGTGTCTGAAATGTTGCAAGGTTGCCGAATATTATGTTGTTAGCATAACATCTGAATTCTTAATATTCTTATGCCCGGTATAAAATTACGCACACTGTAGTTGTAAATACTCAATTCGCGATTGTAGTTTTATACTATTTATTGTAAAATAATACCAAAGAGCAATAAACCAACAGTAACGAGTTGTAAATCAATGGATAGTTTTTTTATGTAGATTAATTATTCCGTATGACAACTTTATCAATAATGAGTCTGAACAAAATTATACCCACTCGTTAGTCGCCTTGTTTTTTTTTGACTGGCAGAGTAGTAGATCGACATTTATTTGTTTTTGTTTGGTGCATATCATTAAATTAATAAACTAGCTCTTAAGAAATCGCATTATGTAAAAAATAAGTGAATTCTTGATTATATAGTAAATACTTTTCGATATTGATCATTCTTTTTGAAGTGAACTGATCTATTTAAGGTTTACGTGTTTACGACGTCTGCATTGAATTATTCGTTGAATTTTTATATTCTTTATTAATCCTTAAATACAGAACAAAGTCTAAAAAAAACCATGTCATCACCTCCATATATTTAATTAAATTTAACTAATTTGTTGAATATGTTTCTGTAGAACACAGCTCAGTCTCTATATTAAATAAATTAAATATGGTTGTGGGTATACCACTGTTTGTTTACCAAGTTGTTGACAGTTTAGTTATTTTCAAGTGACAACTTCTACATTAAGTTAGATAGTAATTATTAATATAAAGACAAAAGGTCTTATTTTAGGTCTTCACATATTAATTCGGTTTTAAATCGCATTCGAATTAGACTTATTAATGACTTATTTTGAAGTTACGGCGCAATGGTAATATTTAACCTACATAAAAAGACCTTTCCAATGACGACTCATTCTCATTACTCTTGGTGGCGGTACCATTTTTCATAAGAATTTGGAGTTCCTCTTTTCATGAAGAACTATTAAGTGCTTTAGCAATTAATCCATTTTTTCATAGTATGAATTCATTAGAACATTTTATTCTAGAATTAAGGCAATATTTAACCTACCGAGGTCGTTATTCTGGCCTATTAGTCGGGATAAGCCTTGAGTAATACTTCTATTATTCACGGTAGTGGGACCGGTAGTAGGTAATAAATATCAATATTAGTCTAAAACTTAAATAACGAACACGTTATACATCAAGTGAAGAAAAAGTATACCATTTTTCATTTCTTCTAATTTTAGGACTGAAAATCATGATTTTTATTTTTTATTTCTTTATTCTGACATCCCTTTGGAATAACCTAGAATCAACACTCGATGACTTTGATATATCAGTCCAAGGCTTCTTGACTTCAGCAAAGGGAATAATCGAACTTGTACCAGAATTTGTAACAGACTCTTTAGGAAATATTTTGGACATTAATAATATGCCAGGTATTACAAACTCTTATTATAATCCTTATCTTATTTCTCACTTCTCCTACTTTTTCTTTCAGATTTACTAATCCATCGCGGTTCTTTTATAAATAAAATTCTTGTCTTGATGTTCGTAAATTTTTTCAAATTGAGCTTTATTAAACTTAATATTAATTTATATTCCAGTTGTTCCTTGGAAACCAGTTCCAGAATTGATAGAAATGCAAGGATACAAGTCAGAAATATATACTGTAACTACTTCCGATGGATATATTTTAAGTGTTCACAGAATACCTCATGCTAAAAATGGTTTCAGCAATGGAAAAGTGGTCTACTTACAACACGGGCTCTTGGCTGCTTCTTCTGATTGGGTTTTACTTGGCCCAAAAAATGGTAAATTCTAAACATATTTGTTTTTAGTGTGCTTACTTTTAATGATTCTATTTTTTTAGGTTTAGCTTATTTATTAGCAGATAAAGGTTATGATGTATGGATGGGAAATTGCAGAGGAAATCTTTACTCCAAGAAGCACACTACTTTGTCAGCTAAATCGAAGGAATTTTGGCAATTCAGTTGGCATGAAATTGGAATGTACGATATTACTGCTATTATTGATTATATTTTATTAAAAACCGATAGTTCTCAACTCTATCATATTGGACATTCCCAAGGTAAGGCATTGAATGGATTTAAAAATAACAATTTACATCTTAATAACTTTTTTGTTTCTTAAGGAACAACTTCTTTCTATGTAATGACTTCCATGAGGCCTGACTATAACAAAAAAGTCAAAGTCCATATTAGTTTGGCTCCTGTGGCTTATATGAATCACATGCAAGGTCCTTTACTTCAAATCGCGTCCCTTGCTGTAATGCCTTTAGACATCTTGATGCAGTTGACTGGACAGAATGAGTTTCTACCGAATGCTGGATTTCTGAATAATGTTACAGACGTTTTTTGTTCTAAAGGAATGGGAAAGGTAATTTTATTTATCTTTAAAGTTTAGCTGAAGACAGTAAATTGATTTTGTATCATTTTTATTGCAAAATACTTTTCATTGTTGTAGGTTATCTGCAAAAACGCATTATTCCTGATAATGGGCTTTAGTCCAAAACAAATGAATGTTACGAACATTCCTTTATTTATGGCTTACTACCCTGCAGGAGCTGCAACAAAGCAGGTCGTCCACTACGGCCAGGAAGTCCGTAGCGGCAAATTCCAACAGTTCGACTACTTCCTTGAGAACTATAAAAACTACAAAGCGTTAAAACCCCCAGAATATAATATAGCTAATATTACATGCCCAGTACATCTTTTGTACGCTTCAAATGATTGGATGGCGGCGGTGGTTGATGTTTTAAGACTTAGTAAGGAATTGCCAAACTGTCGGGAACTTTATAACATTCCTATTGACACTTTTAACCATATGGATTTTTTGTTTGGCAATGATGCCACTAAGGTTGTTTACCAGAAGGTCATTGAAATACTTGATAAGTATTAGAAATGCATAATTGACAAGAACTTTTAATTTGTTTACAAAAAAGACCAGAAATCAAAAATTGTTTCTGTATAGCGATTTAAATTTGTTTAAGAAAAAATCAGTGTTATAATTTATAATGCATAATTAAATCATTTTTATACCTCTTTTCACTTTACCAATTCTATTTGTTTATTTTTCTATTTAACAAAAATAATAATTTTATTAATTAAAAATCTATAACACTTTACACACATACAGATTTGGCCGGAACATACAAGGACATACACAAATCGATGCGAGTGCTGAAGAATACGTTATGAAAGAGAGAGAGAGGGACCGTATTATTAATATCTTGAAGTAGGGATACATCGCGGTAGAAACATCGTTCCAGTCAATTCGATAGTAACGTACCGGCAATCGCTGTCGTATCTCTAGTTCGGCCGACATTATTGTTTCTCTCTGGGATATTTATAACAAACAAATATTGCTTATTCTTTTGCTCCTTAAGATCTCGCCTATGTCTTTTTAAATACCTTCTGAAGGTGTATACAATAATAAATAACTCAAGTTTTCTTCACAAAATTTTATTTGGCCTTACCTATTGTACTTTGGTGAACAGGTTAATGCATCACAGTGATGTCTGTTATTCTACATAACATCGATAAAAGGTTTAGACGATATTAAATTTAATTTTAAAATTATTTTTGAAAATTTGATTACAATTTGTTATGTGCCAGCAAAATAAAGAAGTTGGTTAAATGGAATAAAAAGTTTTATATTTACATGGGGAAAAAACATAATCAGAAGTCTCTTCACAAATATGAAAAATTATAAAATTAATATTCTAAGTTTCTTATCTAAGTAAACAATTTTTATCTATTTAAATGACTTGCAAATAGCATTTTCGCCACTCAATTTTCGGTTAGGAACAATGCAATGAATATGTGAAAATGAATCAAACTTATTTCACAACGCGAAAATACAATAAAATAACCTTCTAAGAAATGAAATATAATGAAATTCGAAACTAGTGAATGGACTTGAGCCACAGAAATATTTCTGAAACACATACTACGATTGGCGCACAGAGCGAGTCATAATGACACAAAATAAGTGGGAACAAAATATAAAGATTTAACCAAAGAAGCTCAAGTAAAATATTCTTCATTTATGAGATACGAGGTGTTCAAATTTATTTTTACCTATTTATTTTGAAAAATGTTTTCCTATTACACCAAAAATGGGTTAAAGATTTTTAAAACGACCGACCTAAATATATAAATATTTTGGATATCGAATATACAACATATTTGTTGAAAAAAAAAATGCTATATTTTTCTGCGGGACATATGGTGAAATTACGAGATACTCTTTAATGCTAAAAAAAATTATATTTGACGGAAGTTGTCTTTTTATTAAATTATATTGTTTATGAACAACCTGTATATCATATTTTGAAATTAAATAAAGGCTGTTGCACACAATGTAAATAATTATTTTTGCTCAAATCGATTTTTTATGTTTTTGACATTGACCATATGACTACCTTTTAAAATGTATTTATCATTTTAGGTGGCAATGACTATTAGGCGCCCTTCATACTAGGATGATATAATAAGATAAGTGATATATAGTAAGAAATATATTACGACGATATATTGCAAGGAAGGTTGATGACAACCGGGGATAAATTGGCGCGACGTGGAAATTTCGTAGGCACACAATTCTTCCTAATTCAGTTACAAATATGAGCTCAAGTGAGGAAGACGTTATAGTGGCTTATTGGTTCAGGCATAGGATGAGATGAAAAATAAAATACTAGGTACATCCCTACAATGTTACCAACTTGCATCATAGCTGAGCTGTTGTTTCTCGAGAGCTGTCTCAACATGAATCAATATTTAGGGAGTTTTATTGAATGAATCCTGAAAATTTCCATTTTCTTAAAAGCCTAGTGTCAAGAGCTCTTCAAAAGAAAGATACACACTTCAGGAAGGCTATTTCTCTAGATGAAAAACTTTTGATTTCTATAAGGTAAGTAGACATGAATATAAACAGTAGTATTAATAAAATTTAGTAGTTTTATTTTTATAATTTTTTACAAATTGTGCCAATCAGTTTCACTTTCTTGCGACAGTGGGGTAATCAAATTGAATTGCTGAAGTCGTTGCAACATTGCTCATGTGTGACTGAGTTTGTCATGATGAGATGTCATGATGGGATGACGAATTCCATGTAGAAGGACTGGCATTAACGAAATACTGAATTGCACATTCTCTCTTTCATCCTACTCTAACAATGTATGTAAGAGAATCATTGTTTCTGTTTTGAAAATTCTCTTACGGCGCAAGCTAAGGTTTTTCAGATCAGGTAAAAGAGAAAGAAGGAAATGCTATTCAGCATCTTGGTCACATTTATAAACAGATTTTTTTCAATTGCATCCATTCCATAAAAGCAACGTCGACTTGGTCTTTTTCTTTTCGTTTTTTATATGTTTGACTTGAGGTTTTACGAGTGGGTTTTTCGATTAATTGCTTGGAAGAAGTTTCCTCGGGCATTTCTTCTTCAACAAATGTCTCACTTTCGTCATTTTGGTTAGTATTGAACTCCTCTACTGCAGTCTCTTCAACGTGAAGTTTGCTGGACGTATCTGATCCTTTCAAATATGGTTGCAGAAAAGCTAAATGCTCAGTTAAATAATAACTTTTTTTTTTTAATTCTGGCTAGCCCCAGATTTTGGTGGTTTCAGAGATCGCATATATGTTTTTCTATCGCTCTCTACAGTTCTTTTCTGAAACAAAATCAAAAATACGATTTATTTAAAAATGTTGTTAATGAACATACATGTATTACACAACTATTTACCCTGTGATGCGATAACTATTGTTAAGCAGTATCCAGCGCGGTTAGTAGTTGGATGGGTGACCACCAGCGAACACCGTCGTAATGCCCGTACAGCCTACAGCGACTAGTAGCATATCATAGCTCGCAGGCACTATACCAATGAGCACGAGGTATAGTGGAGATATGCCGTCTTTCGGAGGAGACTTTAAACTGTCGGTCCCGAGTCCATGGATGTTGGGCTCGTTAAAGATCCCTACATCGGGTTGGAATACCTGAGGTTTCGGCAAAATTTTCGGTTAGGGCTAGCGTGCTCCCGGCGTCGGTGATCAGCCCTGGTCGCAGAACTAGACCGACGTTAAATAAAACAAATAAATAAATAAATATTTACGATTTAAAACGGTCAATTAATTAATAATTAACGTGTTATTTTTTCCTAGTTCTTATTTTGTTTTTATGGTAGGATCAAAATTGTTGATAACACATACACAAAATTGTTGTAACTGTTTCAGATATCTAGTTACTGGAAGCTGTTTTCAAGATATTTCCTTACAATTTTACAGTAGCATAGCAAATCAACTATCAGCTACATTGTTCATTCGACTTGTGCTGTTATATGGTCCCAGTTACAACCTCTGTAGATGCCTCAATCAACGGAGGAAAGTTGGAAGCAAATATCAAAACGTTATTATGAGTTATGGAATTTACCAAACTGTATTGGTTCACTTGACGGCAAACATGTCCGCATTCAGTATTGCCCTAATACAGGGTCCACAGATTATAATTATAAAGGGTTCTTTTCAATAGTTCTTACGGCTTTGTCTTTGTCGGCAAATTATTGCAAGATAATAAATTGAAAGTACCATAACCAACTCCCTTACCAGGCGAGGCAAATGATAATCCTTTTCCGTTCTACTTTTTGGCAGATGAAGCATTCTCTCTCCAGCATAATATAATGCGACCCTCTCCAAAAAGATTATTAAATGATGCCAAAAGAATATTTATTCAATTTTTGACTTTCAAGAGGCACAAAAAGTGTGCACTTTTGGAATGCTAACCTCAAAATTTCGTCTATTTGGTCGACCAATTTAAAGCAACAGAAGTAATGCTGTGCAGACTATTAAGACAGCATGCGTGCTTCATAATTTTATACGCAGACGAGAATGAGAACCTTATGTTTCACAACAATTTAATAAGTGTTCTTTCTGTGGTACCAGCATTATCAGACAACAGTACGTTCAGCGAAAACAACAATTTCAACGCAGCAAACCGCTTACGAAATAAACTAGGTGAATACTTTCTGAAACCAACTTGTGCAATCCCTACACAATGGAGATGTGTCGGTTTACAAAACGCAGCTATTTAGTACAACAAATTGTTTATATATCTGTATATATGTACTTGAAACTAAAATTACAAAAAAAAATACGAAGTCATTGAAAATAAAACTGTAGGATGAATTTCATTATAGAGTAGTACCATTTGTTAACTTAAAAAAATTTTAAATTCTTAATTTTATTATGTTAATGAAAATTTGATTACTTACTTGTCTTACATAATAAATAAATAAACAATGCATTTACCTGTGTCTTTATTTCTGATGGAATTTCCCTCCATGCGGCACTCGTTATATCTGTCTTACTGTAGGCGGCAATGGAATAGTTCCAGATGCACTGATGGGCTTTCACCAAATTAATGAAAGAAATTACATAATTGTCTTCTCTTCTTCCCGTCATATTCACAGCCTTAGTACGTCAATTTGCGATATCAAACTAATCGTTTTATCGTTGAATATAATAATAAGATATCAATTCATTTGTATCCTTTCTTAATGCCCCAATATCTTGGTTTATAAAATCCTGTCGGTTATACTTGGCATTGTTTCAAGCTGTTAACTGCATCTTTGCTTACAGATTTGGTAGCTGGCATTATAAAAATTAAGCGGCATGTGGGTTAAGAATCAAGTACTGTGGCAGAATGTTACATTGAAAATTCTTATAGAGTGTGTCCCATGAGGTTTTGGCCAGTATATATCTCTAAAACTCTCTGAACTACGATACTGAA
This sequence comes from Hermaeophaga mercurialis, assembly GCA_951812935.1. Lineage (NCBI taxonomy): Eukaryota > Metazoa > Arthropoda > Insecta > Coleoptera > Chrysomelidae > Hermaeophaga > Hermaeophaga mercurialis. The sequence continues at coordinate 4,429,328 of OX638360.1, read as the reverse complement.
ATTTGGCAATTGTAAACACTGGGTAGTTTTGCCCAATTTAAGTAAGCAGCGACGTTATTGTCATGTCATATTTCAGGTCACGTGATCTCGTCTTCAAAATATTTAATGGGACATACTATATATTTCTTCACTGCTGTAAAGGTCTGTCTAATGCCAATTAAGAAATACCTATTTGTCAGTGTTTTGTTAGTATATAAATGATAAATACAATTTTTATAAAGGATTTTTTTATTTGAAAAACGAGGAGTGGCAGCAGGATGGTGCTTCTCCACATTGTAATCGGTAAGGTCATACCTGGATGTGAATTTCCAAGAAAGATGGATAGGGAGAAATGGTACAATACATTGGCCGGCTCGTTCCCCAGATATAACTCCGTTAGATTTTTTCTCTGGGGCTATTTAAAGGAGTTAGTGTAATTTACAGCTCTTACCGATGAAGATGATTTAAAAAACAGAATAAGAGCAGCTTACCAAAATATTACACCAGAAATGATTCAAGCAGCATGCGCAAGAAACTTCTTAGATGATTTGAATACATTGAAGGTGGAAATCAATTTGAGCATCAAATAATAGTTGTAAAAGTATTATTGACTTCTTTCATTGTTTTTCAAATAAAAAAATATCCTTCATAAAAATTGTATTAATCGTTTCTATAGTAACAAACATACTCACAAATAAGTATTGCTAAATTAGCATTAGACAGACCTTTACAGCAGTGCAAAAATATGCACTTGACCCGAAATGTGACATTGTAATAACGTCGCTGCTTACTTAAACAAAACTACCCAGTTTTAGAGATATATGTATATTGGCCAAAACCTCATGGGACACCCCGTATAAACACACCGTAGCTAGAAACAAAAAATTAATAAAGTGTTTTTTGTTTCTTATTATTAAATTTTTTTCAAAAAAAGGTTTTCATTTTATGATAAGTGATGTAATGAAACCGACAGTTATGAAAAATATGAGGATTTAATTCATCAAATATACATGCAAAATTTACACAGTTCGGAAAGGGGTCAGATAAATTTAATTTATGTAATAAAGAACCTTTTTATTCTAATTTCTTTATTTTTGCTATTGTTTGCATGTCATTCAAAATAAGACAAACTCAGAACAATTCAAGATTTTGAGGTTATACATACTAAATTTTTAAATTAATATTTCAGGTAGCAGACGAGGCTCATTTCATGCGATATTGCAAAATATATTTATCTGAAGAAAATTCGCGTAGGTGTAATACGTGAGCGAAGAAAAAGTTATTTGATTATACTTTTTAGCTGAATTTTAATGAAAGTTTGATTTTTATAATTTACGAAATATGACAACAAACTTGGTAAAATGTATTATTATCAAGCAAAACTTTTTGTCAACAATGACTTTCCTACAAAAATAAAATAAAAATGATTGCTTTCCTTGTGAACTGTATCAGTGAACACATTGTATACATTAAAATGGTATTGCAGAAATGGTTCAACTGGCAATGTATCTAACAAAGGCAGCGTTAAAAGAGAAGAAAAGCTAACTTGAAAATTTTGAAAAGTCCAAGAAATATATTAAGAATCTAAAAGAAAAATGAAATTGTAAAATACGAGCCTTAATCTAAGGTAAGAAAAAAATACTAAAAGAGGGTGTCATAGGATGTACGTAATATTAATCTTTTTCTTAATAAACAAGCGGACATAATTAGAAAATATTCGAAGAATAATTTACGCTCATCTCAATGTAAATGTTGATATTGTATGATTTCTCTTTGTAAGAATTATTTTCGTTCTCTAATATTTTTATTTTCTTTTGGCTGTTTATATCTTGTGAAATACTCTGTATAATGTTACTTCCTTTTACTGTACTACTATTAATAAATTCTTACTTTGATCTTACATTCAGTTATTATTATAACTTTACACTGACAGGTCACTCTATATTTTGTTAATTGGTTGATTGATATAAATTTCATTTTTTAATTCAGTAGCAGGATACTTCATCGGAAAATTAAAGCAATTTGCAACTGTTTTTGTCCCCGTTTTATATTCTCTTCGACCGCGTTTTGGAATATTTTTGCCTTCTCCCCCTAAATTTCATTTCTCTTAATGCGATTTGAAAATCGAAGTAAAATAATAAGGAACCTCCGATGCATGGCCTTCGGTAATAAAAGGAAATGGAATTTCAGCCTTTTTTGCCTCGAAATCTTACGAATGTTCATCAAAATGGATTGAAAGCATAATATTTTTATATCCTTTTTTAGTTCGGAGAGAAAGAATTTAGTATTCTTTTTATGAGAATGGAAAAATAAAACAAATATATCCAAGTTTTGTAGTAATTTAAGACCAGAACAGTACAGTCATTTTGTTGACACTTTTTTGAGGAGTATCTAGTAGAGTGGATTTGTTTTTAGGGATTTTTGTTCTTTCTTAAATAACCAAGGCAAAGCCCATTTTTTTTTCGAACGAAATTCCACCAGAGGCGTAGCCTATGGAAAATTCGACACATCCGCCGTCGGATCCAGAAAATATAATATAGTCATCGTTCGACAACATTAAAAGAAATTTGATAATCGAAGATATAAAAAGATTAGCATTACCTGAAAAGTTAAGGGTGATTAAAATAACATTAGAAGGATCGAAAGTAGCTATAATAAAGGAAAGAATAATAAATATAGTAGAGACAGCAAAAGTGGAAAGACAAGGCGATGGAGTGTTTGCGGCATAATACGAAATTCTGCCCAACTTATAGCGTATGCTAACTATCTAGCATTAGTAGGGAAGGATGACCGGAATTTGAAAAAAATATTAAAGACAATAAATAAATAAGCGAAGAATAAAGGACTAGAAATTAATGCTAAGAAGACATAATACAAAAAAATATGTAACAGAAAAAGAATAAAGAATAAGAGTTATAAATAGATAGGAGAACAATTTACCTCTAGAATGTCGCATATTGTATATTTGTTCCAAATGGAGTAGTGAAAATAGCCTTAAAAATTTAGAGAAAATAAGTTGGATACGTTTGCATATTTTATATCCTAACTAATTAATAACGTAAATTGCTTAAGAGCATCGTAACAAGAAAATCATTCTAACAAAAAAACCAATATGGATAAGAGAGAAATAACAATGTAATGGACATATAATTTAGTTCAGAATATACAGAGTGTTCCATATTACAGTTCTATCCCAAATTTGATGACTTAACCTAAAACACTTAAGTAACATATTCCTCCTAACCGAGATACAGGGTGTTTTATTTTAATATTTAAAAGTGATTTTTACTCACTCTTAAAATAACGTTAAATCTTTTTTCTTCATACTTGGCAAAAAGTGTATAGATATTAGAACGCTTTCAAATATTTTAAAAGATAGTTTCTCGCTACTTCCATAAGGGTACGGTAGGGGTGGAAACTTAGTATTAGCCCTCTAATTTCTACACTACTATCGTAATTGTCATAATGATACATGTTTTTGATACCCAATTTTTTTCTAAGCAAATATTTCAGTGCGATAGCGTCAGTGGTTTTTAAGATATTTGCGTCCAAAGGTATAAGATACTTATTTAAATAATATTTATTAACGGAAAATGTTTGAATACGCTATATATGTTTTTATTTCAGAATTCTGCTAATTTTATTGTTATCAATAATTTTATTTAGAAAATGTATTGAGGTATGAAAATTATGGTATTAGGAGATTTATTAAAATGGTACCCATGTTGATATTTAAGCTATTTAGAAGGGAATAACTATGTAAAATCACGGATATCGAACAGACGCCCCAGTAAATTCCAGAAAATCTTTTCAAGACCGCTCTTAATCCATCCTAAATAAATTCCAGTGCTGGGAATTATTATTGTTGGTATTTAGTTGCAATTTATATAATGCTAAAGACCCTTAATTCCTTTATCGGTGTGATATTCTAATTATGAATAAATTGTATTGAATAAGAAAAAATAATATTTTGAGGAATCAGTACTTTATAAAATTTAAAAAATTTTAAAATAGTTATCGCTTTTATTTATTTTATATATTTTGAAAATTATTTATCTCATTAATTCCAAAATTGGTACAAGAAGTTTTTTAAAGAAGGTTTTTCAACCACATTGCACTGAAGTCAAAAAGTCCTTACTTTATTTTTTTTCTACCACACATGGCTACTTTGATGTAACATTTAAATAATTACAAATAGATGACACAGCTACAGGAATTTTGATTTTATTTACCTATTTAAATTGTTAAGTGATGTCCAATTTCTTCAAAATATTGCAATTATAAAAGTAATTTCCATGTAGAAAAATATAGGATTTTTCCCTTCTAGATAAATTTCAACTTATTAAGATATTTTGATTTTTTGCTTAAAAAACATGCCTGGATTTCAACAGTTTTCGTTATACCAAATCATATGAAAAAAAATCCATTATTGTATATTTATTTAATTAAAAAAAATTCTACGTAAGCATGTTCGTATTTTGTGCTCAGAAGTCTGTCCTTTCTGACTATCCTTGTACAAGATATATTTTAACGTTATCTCTATTTCTGCCTTATAACCATAGCTTTGTAAATAGTTCAAACTCAATAATTCATTTTCATTAAAAAAAAATCATATCCAGCAGAATTTAACAAAGAACTACGAACAATGAATATAAGCACTTTGAAATTATTGTGAGAAAATAGCAGAGTTGCAATACTGAAAGAAACCGAAGAAAGGGTTTCCAATAGAGAAAATTCGTTTACTAGATTCAATTACAGTATTGATTTAGTAAAAGGAAAACTGCTTTATATTATTTATATATATATATATATATATATACGGATGGCAACAAATTGAACCCTCAAAGAGAGGAAATTACCGTCTACTTCATTCATTTTTTATTTATTTCTACATTTAAGCTATTCCCACCAGACAGCGAAATGATTCAAAAATCGACTCACTGGCTTAGTTCGTCTATAGTATGTTACCTTAAATAGCCGAAATAGTTCGAGGAAGAGGGAAGATGCCCCTATTTTTTATCCATACTTATTATAGTAAGGAATTTCTTAAAAAATTAGAAAAAGAGTTGCCTGATATTGAAGATGATTTTAGTGATGAAGAGATGGAGGTAAGACAAAGAATTGAACTAGTGACTTATGATGTTTCTGTAAAATATGTAACGAGGGATTTACGCAGTCAAATAATTCAAACGAAAACTGCTTCGGCAAATTTCCACTCACATATTTTATGATGTATTTTCTAAAAAGTTTATTTGAAGATTTTGTGAAATACTTATGTCAATACGTAATGCAATTTGGAGGCGATAAATTTACACCATGCCACCCTAAAAGCATTTTTTGGTCTCAATGTTATAGCACGATGTCAAACATTTCCAAAATATTTAATCGTTTTTTCAAAATAGGTACGCATGTGCTTTATGTAGACAATTTGTGACCGAGACGGAATGACGACAAATTGTCGAAAGCTCGGCAAATTTTTGAATTCTAAAAAGATGTAGAGAATTGCTGTTAGAAATAAATATTTATGTTGACGAATAAATCATGCCTTTTAAAGGAAAGTTAAATAAAAAACAGTACATCAAAAGCAAGCCTCATCCATCCGTGGGGAGAAAGCTATATTTATAAGGTGGTGAAAGAGAACAAATCTACAATTTCCTATTTGTACGAGTCAATTAAGGTGTTGAAAATATGTTTGCCATTTGGATATCCAATAATGAAAACGTAAAATGATCAAAAAGACGTAACAATAAATGAAATAGATGAGGAGACTTTTGGGCTGAGACCAAAACACTGGAGGTGCTGCCAGAAGAACAGTTCAGATTTCGAGTAGTACATTCAGTGGAGACCCTAGTTGAGACTGGTAGACCAAATGGTTTTTCAATCAAAACCAGTTAATGCTAGTGCTGTTCCTGGATATGAACAAGATGTTTAACAAATACTGACACGCAAGTCTAATTTATAAACTGTGAGAATTGAGATATTCCAGAGAAGTCACTAAACTTTTAAGAAAATATTCTCAGCCAAAGGACCTTTCTTATAAAGATGGGACCCATCCTATCCGAATACGGAGAGCTAGAAGCTGGGGTGCATCAAGGAGCAGTACTATCATCTTTGCTATGCTTAACATATACCTTAGATATACCTGGGATTGAAATTACGAACCTATACTCATCATAAGCACCCTAATCTAGATGATCATTCTTTACGCCAAGATGCTCTAAACTAGGTAAACTAGGTATATGCTATGGAAAATAAGCATAAGCAGACAGAAACCAAGCTACGTTATTCTAGAAATAACTTTCCATATGAGAGAAGAATCTAGAGTACCTCGCAGAAGACATCAGATGGAGGGAGCCCTTTTGTCATCCTAGATCTATCAAACAACACGTGGAAGCTGCTGTCAATAGTCTTGTTTGAGACATCCAGTGAATAAATTTTACCCTAAATAATTCAAACTAGAGAATATAATCATGAAGGGTATTTGATTTCAAAATTTCAAAATAATTAGTTTATAACATTGCCTTATCCCAGTCTAGTTCAGAGATTGTATAATAAACACAAATAATATATCTAATGGTGAAAGCCATAAAGTGAAATAATAAAAAAACGGAATAGAATTGTGGGCCAAATAATTAATATGAATAAAACATTATTATTAAAACGACTCATTAAATGTACGTAAAATAAATCGGAGATTCGACAGACTAATATATTTGTCGAATAGAAGAATTACTAAATACTAAATATGGCATTAATACGATCTGATGGATTTAGTATTATAAACATAGTATTTGCTACTGCGGCTTTATTATCAACTTGAACCATTCTAACCTACGAAAATATATATCTTTTTTTGAAAACTATGATCTATTTGCGAATGGTTACTGATATGAAAGGGAATAAGTGAGAACGTTACTGCTGCTTAAAATCTATAGTTTAAAGGCAAATATTGGACAGTTTTTGATAACCCACGCAGAAAGTAGGTACTTTTCTTTCTAGTATGATTTAAGAAAATTTCGTAAATATATGTCGTTCTTCTAAGTAGGGAAACATTTTTTTATACCGAGTTATAGCGGAGCTCTGCTTATTCAACAAAAAATATCCATATCTCCAAATATTAACTGACAAAAAATATATATAACTATATATATATATATATATATTACTATATACCTATTTATGTCACCAATCGATACTTCTCTTATATTTCCTTGAAGTAAAACTGAAAACAATACCTGGTTTATTGCGATACACTCCAATGCCTCTTGAAATATGCCCTGGTTTGAAGATAGTAACTGCATTCGCGTAAAAGAAGGGATCTGCAAATACCCTGCAGGTAATTTATATCCGGTATCGACAAATCAAGAAATAGACTTCTCACTCCCAAGTGGTTTAGAGAAGTTCATCGAGTAGGTACGCCATATTTGGAAAGGATTGTATTTGCTGATCTCCGTTCGAGTGGTAATAATTTTATCGAAATTGATAGATTTTAGTCGGTAAACATTCAGTAAATTAAGATTGAGTTCCAAATTTATTTTTACGACAAGAAAGTAACGGCAACTTTGTTATTTCTCATTTCAACATAAATTTTATGATTTATTTCCGAGTTTAAACAAAATCTACCTTAACTTCTGCACAGAGAAAGAGAGGGAAAGACTAATTTTGGGGTAAGTTAGTAATTGAGCCTCTAATTTTTTTTTTGTTATAAGTTGCAGTTTATATACTCGTAAGTGGTAGATAATTAGTGAATATTTCGATTTTTGATAAGTGACCTTCCTTCTTTTGTCATGGTGTGCTCCTCTCCCTCTCTCTCTCTCTCTCTCTCTCTCTCTCTCTCTCTCTCTATCTCTTATATCGGTATGGTTGTAATGAACATTCACAGAGTGAGAAGATTCTAGAGTGATCTTAAAAAATATATATCTAAGAGATAGATGGAAACAGAAGAGGAAATAAACCACACAAATGTATACACTTTATTATGATGATGATTATTTCCCCATCTATTACCTTCTCTCTCTCTGGTTATGTTCACGACCATTCCAGCTCGCACACACTCGATCCAGAGATTATATATGGTCTAAGATGTGCTTTTATAATTACGAAAAGATGTTCCAAGCCAGTACGTAGCCGTAAATACGGGTAGATACGATTTTAATTATTTATTTATTTAAAAAATTAGGAATCCTGACAATAATCTTAATTTCCAGTCAAGTAAATAAGCTCGATGCAAAATATCGGTTAGAATCTATTAGTATAGAGTGATGACCAAAAGTTCGTCATTCACCCTTTAAATCTTGACTGGTTGAAACTTTTACTTAATCATTTAGGTCGTTTATATTAAACAAAATTGCTATTTTTTATTTTTGTAAAACGTCTTTTAAAGAAAGAAGATGTGAATGACACATCATTTTAATTTTATATTAAGAGCCTGTTCCTATTGATTGGTACATATTATCATTTAATTGCTTCAATTAATAAAAAAAATATCAATATTTTAATGGGTTTAAATAATTTCAACGTTGTTATTTTATTTGTTCTACAAACTTTCAATTGAGCCTACAAATCATCATCAGGATGATTACGTGTATTGTATGTTTCCTTAGGGGTCTGGTAATATATCCTGGTTCCTACTTTAATTACTCCTTAAGTCCCAAGGGACCCAGCAGGCTTGAACACATAAGCGTAGATATAAACTGAAAACAAGACAAAACATATCTTTATAGGATTAATATGAAAATATTTCTAATACATGAATCATGTTTAAAAATGTTTAATTTTTTTAAATATGTAAAGGAAGTTTTAAAGAAGGTAAATTGTAAAAAATTATGCACTACACATTTAAGTTTGAAAATTAACTTAGGAAAAAAGTGTATTTACAGACAGTCTCTCTAATTTCATTTAGTATTTAATTGCAAAACCCTGCAGCACAAAGTAAAGGTGGTTATTTCATTTTCTGTAAGTTAAATACCTGATTGAACTGCAAGACATCGCTTTTGAGAAGGCCGCCTCTGATATGCAAATTGAGGTCTTTGTAACTGACCGGAATATCCCAAAGTGAGTGATTAACTCTTCAAGTCCTTCTCCCTATCAAGGGAATCTCTCCCTTGCCACAATAAACTACTTGATCAGAGCTGGCCCAAGCTAGAAATGTTTGAGTCAAGGAGATCCATATTTTTGTTGCTATTTGAATATTTTATTTATTTGTAACCCTACTTGTGACATTATAACTAGATTTTTTGCAACTGTTCAGCTCATATTAGATCTTCCATTGCTTTCTGATATTTTTATGACTTACTCTATTTTGTCTGCCTATCTTCGTTAGTTTAATTATACCCCTCATCCATTTCACTATTTGCTCCTTTTCTTTTTCTACTTTTCCATTTACTTAGTTCGTTACACAAATATTTCGTTTGTAATGCGCTTAGAAACTCACTGAATAACAATATCCTTACTACTCAAATTTGCAATTGTCTGTATTTCCAATTTATTCATTATATATATATCGGGATTAAATAAAGACCTTAGAAAATATAAAATAACTAAAGGTTCTACGTGAATTGACAACTGATAAACTAATAATCTCTTTCCAAAATGTTAAAATTCGTCTAATTATTATTACTAACAGAAATTTGTTTATTTTTTTTTAAAGGAACTTATAAAGATTTTTTCAAAAACTTGTTGTTTATAAAGGAATTATTCAAAATTTCAACACAAATTTATTTTTTATATCAAAATTCGGACGAAAACTTGTTTTTTATAAAAAATATATGAAAATTTGGACAAAACCTTGTTCTTTTATAATGACATTTATCGAAATTTAGACTAAAACATGTTTTTTGTAAAGAACGTAATTAAAATTTGAAATAAAACGTATTTTTTAATAATATTCAAGTCTACCTAGATTTCGACTTTTTGAAATTATTTGAGATTATTAAAACGCTTTGGAAGACTGTGGAAATTCAAGATAAGTATTATTTATTTTTCCATATATATTATGAATAATAAGAGTTGAAACAATTAATTTAAAGTTTTAACACAAATTTATTTTTTATAACGAAATTTATCAAAATTTGCAAAAAAGTTGTTGTTTTATAAAGAATTTTACAAATACATGTTTTTCATAAATAAATTAATTAAAATTTTAACAGCAATTTATTTTTCATAACGAAATTTATCAAAATAAAAAATGTATCAAGATTTGTACAAAAACTTGTTCTTTGTAAAGAAATTTATCAAAATTTGGACAAAAACTTCTTTTTTATAAAATATGTTTAAAAGAGTAGATTAATATACAGATATACAGATGATTATTAGTCAATATTTACTTACTTACTGTCTAAATAGTAAATATAGGGAACAAAATAACAACATGACGAGGGTTTATTTAAATGTTTAAATGTTTTCTTATTTAATGTTGCAAAACATATGGGTTTTTGTACAAACAAAAATATAAAATTACATGTGTATGTCACGTAAGTGGATGTTCTGAATATTATTTACAATTTTAATTTTAACAAGCGTGTTATATTGACCAGTTTCCGATAATTCCTTATTTCCAGTTACACAAGTATGACGTAAGTTTATAATATTGATACAAGATTAAAATAGAATATATGCCTAAATAAAGACAAAATTTAGTACTTGCGTTTATTTGGCAACAATTTTTAAGAGTTAATAATTACAATGTTAAAAAAATAAGTATTCTTATATAGTGTAATTTGCGGACTTAAAGAGTAATATGCTATTACACCGTGTATTATTTATTTATAATAATTAGGGAAGATTCATTTAGATGAACAGTAACTGATTTTCAAACCAATGTAAAAATGTCTCTAATCATTTTATCATGGTAAACACTAAGTTTCGGTTTTTACTATATTTATTAAAAAAATCCATTTTCAATTTTATTATCGCTTGTCATTAATTTTTGTGGTTTTACAGATTTTTTATTGTCCTTTTGCCAAGAACGACTTATAGTACTAGTTTCAATTTTGGAAAATCCATATTTAATAAATAAAATCCTTAATCAACCCATTGGTTCATGGTTTTTTTTAACAACGTCTTTAATGCACTGCCTAAATCTTGAACTATTTAAACACCAAATTAAAATACTGCATTAGACGCGCTTTTCGCTTACATAATTAGGAGATGATTGAAACTAAGTTTTAATCATCGCTCATCGAGTGTAGGATTCTGATTTGATGTTTAAGTGGTGAGTCAGTCAAAAATGACAAACCAAAAGTTCTAGTCCCCAACGTAATCCATAATATACAACAATTATACAATTGTTTTACTTTTAGTATCTTGTTCATTGACTCTAAAGTTACCTTAACAAGAAAATTTTATGTCAATACTTACACTGTTTAAAATATTGGATATTTGGAGGTCATATACCGCCTTTGTTGAAAATATAGAATATTTTACTTATTTGACATATTTCATAAAAAACATCGCTAATATTAGCTGTTTCTAATATAATTGTATTAGTAAATGTCTTTTTAAATGAAGGTTTTTTTCGCTGGGTTACTTTTTAATGCTTTTGAAGTATCTAACTGTTGAAATGGTTAAATATAACACACCGAAATAAACAAGAGTATTTTATTCTTAACTTAGTTCTCTAACAGCGTCTAAAGGTAGCAGTGGTCATCTATTACCACGTTCTTCTTCAAAATATGTTGCTCTGTCATTTTCGTGACGATTTGGCAGTGTGTTTGTTATTATAAAAACCAGTATATTATTACTGTACAAAAATATAAATAAAAAATTGAAAGAATAAAATGTGGATGAACGACCAATAATGATATTATATGTATAAACATAACCCAAATAAATAACAACAAATGCATTTGCGAAACTAAGTAATTCTTGGAGCCGGTTCGCTAATACCAGTCCTAGAAAGTATTCTTATTATGGTAAGTTAGATTAGTATATCAGAAAACGTTCGTATTTTTGAATGAATACTATGGATATATAAATTTGAGAAATAATAGCAGAACTGAATATAGCAGAAATACAGAAAGAAATAGCAACCTTGGAAGAAGAACGATACTATGAGGATGGAGATAAACGAATGAAAGACAAAGTCAGTGATATTAATAAAGGCCAGAGACTAAAATAAGAAAAGTTTTGAGGTTGTAAATAGATTTGTGTCTTTGAGGACAGAATTCAAAAGGAAGCCGGAAATAAAGGAATTGATAAAAGGAAGACTAATAAAGATAAACAGATGTCTATATAGTTTGAATGTGCTTATGAAAACAAAACTTATACCCAAGGAGATAAAAATCCATATTAATAAAACAATTATTCGTACAGTAGTTATAGATAGATGTGAAATATGGGTCGGATATCAATATGATTGAGATCTAATAACGAAAGATATTCAAGAAAATATTTAAAGGTTAGTTGATCTATGAGAAAGAAGATCATAAATAAAAAACCTTGCACAAGAAATCCTTTTAACATCAGTAATTAAAACGCAGAGAAAGTGGTTACCAGAATGGTACACAACAGAATACCAAGCAGATTATTGAACAATAAAATTGGAGGAAAGAAAAGGATAGAGTGACGAGTGAAACATGATTACTGCAAGTGGAAAAGAAGAAAATTGAAGGGAAAAGTCTAAAGATAGAAAAAGAGGGAAGATTAAAACAGAACAAGCCATGGGCCTACGAGGCATCTAGTACTAAATTATATATATATATATATATATATATAATAACAGACCAAAATAAGAGATCAGAGATAGTTGCTTTTATAGTTTAATTCTTATTATTAATCTTTAAGAGGCTAGAGCACTTGAGAAAAAAGAATAAAGTCCATTTTTACAATGTCCTTACATAAGCTTTTATTATTATCCTTCACCCTAAGAATATTGGTACGACGACATTCACTCAAATGTATTAAGGTTAGAAGGAAAAAAGAATAGCTTTATTTACGTAAAAAAAAATAATTTCGTTTCTTTGTTAACTAATTTTTTTATTTTTGTTTTAAGTTCATTCAAACGGGCTTAGGTATTGGGCGTCGTCAATGATTATTAATATTTAGAAATCCCGTGTTTTACAATATTTTAATATTAATGATTGTCGCTTCAGTCATTTTTACAATGTATTATCAATTACAGACAATTACTTCACTAACTTTTCAAACAATTTTGATTTAAAATATAATGTGAAGTTGGTTGAATCTTAACTAAATATTTATTTGGTTTTCGAATAAATATTGTATCTAAAAAACTGGATGAAACCGACTCTGTTATTAAAAACATCAATCTGTGCCTAAGTAAGAATTCCACCCTAACCGAACATCCATGGTTATCAAACTGATATTTGCTCCCTTTTTGTTTCCTCTCGATATAATGCAAATTACTAATTATTATAACAAACCCCCAGAGGGAGCTTTCGATGTTTGATTAGCGCGGGTGGATTGCTTGCGTGCCGCAGTCAAGACAACACTCGACGTTTCGATTCAACCCTTTGATTGACCAAATTTTTATTAAACAAGGGCTTTTTAATTAAATGCGGATCTTTAAGGAGTGTCAAAAAGTCACCCATTTATTTTTCATTTTATTGAACTCGTCAAATGAAAGGAAGTCACTCAAGATAAAGGCACTTTTATATAAAAAAAGGTATCCATATACTGTTCATATTTTTATATACAGGGTGCGGCATTAGTGCGTCGAAGTACGATTAGTCCGCTATTATTGAAGTTACGTAAAAAAAGTTTCTACAAAAAGTGTAGGTAGTCTTGAGATTCACATTTTAAAATTAATCCCAAATATACAGTATGTTTAGGAACGCAGTGCCAGACAAAGATGTCGTTTTTTAAATAGAACACCCCGTATATTTCTATATTTTTATAAACGTCTTGCCGAGCTAATTTCAACGATGTGTCACACTTTATGTCTATTATATTTAATTAAGGATCTACAGCCACCTGAAAATCACATTTTTTTTAATTTACATGTATGTAGCAGCCAAAACGTTTAAAATCAATAAAAACGACTTACATGTTCCTATCCTGACTTTTCAAATGCTATTCTATGGTATTAAAAATATTTGATACAGAGTGATCAAAAATTTTAAAAGTCTATTTATACTATTTATACTTAAATCATAAAAATGACGTCCAAAATGTAAAAACATTCTTGAAATTATTTTACTTTTTAAATCCATACAATTTTTTACTTTTATACAATTATTATAAGAAATATTACAACATTTTTCGATACATACAATTTAACTATTTTCTAATAAATTTTATTTTCCTTCTAATATGTATTAATGCATGTTTTCTATTTGTTTTATACTTATACATTTACTTCTATTAAACTCGTCTCGTGTCATTTCTGTTACTTTTTCAAAATAGCTAAAATGTTTCTATAATTCTGTTAAATGATGTGATGATGATACTCTAGGCTGAACATGAAACAATTTCTTAATTCTTTAACTTAATTTACAATTGGTTACAGAAATTCTTTCTTTAAAAAAGTTTTACGTGTTATGATTGTATTGTCCATCTCCTGTCAGGTTCCAAGAAAAATTATTTATTTTATGATACGATAACATTGAAATAATATCCACATAAAATGTATTAATTAATTACTTATAATTAATAAAACGTTAATCTTTCTATTTTAGTGTTGATATACAGGGTGAGTTACCGTAGACGCGAAGGTCTATATAAATTATGAATATAATGTTGTATCCAAAGAATTAACTATTTATAATTAAAATATGATGTTTTATTTGCATATTGACATTATTATTTTCATTTCTACTTGAAATTTAGTTTATTATTCAGATACAACAAAGCCTATTCTCTTACAATAAATTACTTTAATTTTTTTTCAATTGAAAAATTTTTGATATTTACTTATTTCTAAATAGTGAACAATGTTTATCTAATAATTTTCCATTAATTTGACACAATTTTGAACAATTTAAGACTCAATATCAATTTTTGTTTAATCCAAAGTTAAATTATTTAATTCCTCTTTTCAGACTGTTGAAATATATATATACATATATATATATATATATATATACAGGGTGACGCATTAGTGTGACAAAGCTCGATTAGTACGCGATTATTAAAGTTATGAAAAGAAGTTTTTATATAATGTATAGTCTTGAGATTCACATTTTAAAATTAGTCCCAAATATACAGGATGTTCAGAAATGTAATACCAGATCAAGGTTATGTTTTTTTAAATGAAATACCCCGTATGTTTTTACATTTTTACCTTTTTTAAAACAGAGTCGATATCAAAAAATCTACAAAAATGCAGAGACCCGTCGATTTTTGATTAAAGGGGGAAACTCTTCTCCGGTATTTTTGACTCCGCCACTTTCACCCCTAAGGGAGGGTTAGAATAACCCCAAAATAATTCAATAGCATTGGAGATCGATTAGAGTGTCGGTTTAAAACCCGTGTAATTCTCTTTACAATAGTATTTAAATTTTTAAATTCAAAATGTTTTCCTAAAAGTGACCATCAAATTTTTTTACACTATTAACTGATGCATTCATATAAAAAATTTTGTATAAATCTTATCTATAGATAGCTTGCAATTTGTGTTGGCGTTTTTAGAAGAACATACTGCTACTCTAAACCACATCTAACTCTTAACCATGGAAAATTTGATGAATCAAATTAGAAACTCTAAAAATAACGATAAGTAAGGTGTTCCGGTTTACAACAATTTATGTACAATGATGCTATTCTTCCATGAAATTTTTAAATCTAAGGGGAGACAGTCTTTCATTAAGTTCCTTATTTTATTAGATTTCTATGTATAGCATATACGGATTAGATTACAGCTACTCTAAACTCTTAGCACAGGCATTATAAATCAATATTATACTTATAAGGTATCAGTTTTAAAATATCTTTTTGAATGTTTACCTTTCATCTTTTAGCACATACATACCACTATACCAACTTACTAAAGTTTCTTTCTCGAAGTATTTTAAAACTTTCGAGAGAAAATCACAGAGGCCTTATTAAATGTAAAATTGAGTGGCACCAGAAAAAAATGACGAAAAATTGAGTGATAAGTAAAAGTAAAGGTACCAGGTGGAATTGGGCTCATTTAAAAGCGATGAGAAATGTTAGGGGAATACTTTATGTTACGTGTGAGGGTTGTGAATACTGATTTTCCGGAAAAATTTACATACTAGGCTTTTAACCGTTCAAAGAACCTACGCAGTTCACAGGAAATGCAATTTAAAAAGGAAAAAAAATATATTGCAGTTTGTATTTTATTAAAAAGTTAAATATATTTTTCCACTAAAAAATTTGGTTTGAAACCGTTAAAAAGATTTTTTTAAATAATCCATGTAATTGATAAGATGTAACATGTAGCGGCACTTTTCAAAAATTTGAAAGCAATCCTTTTGTTGATTTATATATATTGTGCCTTTATATGTTTTTTTAAACCGGAATGAAATTGTGTAGTGTACTATTTCTTCCAAATTATTTCATCCACTCCAATATCCTACTACTTTTACATTTTCGAATATTCCTTGTCTTATGTAATCTAAAACTTCAAAGTCAAAAATAAAAAAAGCATTTATTACACTACCTAACAGGTGTCGTCACACCTAATTATAAAGTAGGACATACTCAATAAATAAAAATAAAAAATATTAGAGAAATAAAAAAATATCTATCAAGGAAAAAATATAAAACTTATTTGAATTTACTTATTAAATATTCCACTTCAGAGACTTACAGAGGTTCTTTCTAATTACGGCATAAGGGGCTTCGTCTTATAACTTTTTCAAAATTATTTATTTAAAAGAAAACAACAAGTAAAAATAAGAGACGTGCGCCTGATGAAATTAAAATTGGCGTACCTCAGGGAACCTTTGTTATTCATAATTTACCTAAACTGTTTACTCTATTGTGATGTTAATGGAACCATAATTTCGTTTGCTGATGATACTGTATTGGTCTTCAGTGATAAAAGAGGAGGTTAAAATAAGACCTGAAAATAGTCTAAATAAAGGGAAAAGTTGATTTGATAATAATATGCTCATCATTAAACATAAATAAAATTTTCACTAACAAACGCGAATAGACCACAGTTTTCTTCTTTAAAAATTCCAAATAGTACCTTTGAGATTAGGGAAAGTATATCTGACGAAATAACTGGGGGTTATAATTGATAAAAAAATTTAAATGGAATGACCAAGTGAACAGTTGAAGTAGAAGATTAATACCAAAATTTTATAAATTGCGAAAGTTAATGAATAAAAAAATGATACTAATGATTTACAAAGTGCTAGCAGTTGAATCAATTCTTAAATACGGTATAGTTATTTGGGGTAGATTATACGCGAATCCGCTGAGGCCGTTGGATTTAATTCAAAATTACATTCTAAAAGTTATTTTTTCCAGAAATCGATTTTATTCTACAGAAATGTTATATAATCTGGATATACTTAATAATAGAATGTTATATTTTCATGGTTCTTGTTTATACATCTTCAAAAGATAACATCTTAAAAATCCCTCATAAAATGAGGCAAATTTCAAATTTAAATTTGACGGTGCCTTTCATAAATAAGGATAGAAATCAAAGATTTGTGAGTTATATTGCACTGAAAATATTTAATAGCTTACCCATAGTAATAAAAACAATTAACACTTATTCACAGTTCCCTAAATTAACTAAGTGTCATGTGTATAAAAAATTATAGGACTCTATTGTAATTTTTGTAGCTTAAAATTATCAATTGGTTCAGTTATTGTTATTATTTTCTGTTATTGTGTTGAAATTATAACTTTTACTAAAATATTGATTTTATAATAAGGATGACATTGCACATACAGGTACAGGAACAACTAAATTGAATTGAATAAAAAAAAAAAATATATATATATATATATATATCGATTTGTTTATCCGAGCTATTAACTGCACTAGATATTCTGTAAATAGGGGAATTAAAAAAATATATTGCTTTGGGATTACTTAGGTAAAATGTGTTATTGAAACGATCATTTACCATTGAAACATTAAAATACAAAGAAGACAAGAGATAGCAATCATCTAATTCTCCACCTACGATTTTCGATATATGGAGCTTGAAACTTTCTACGATCTTCCAGTGATTCCTTTAAGTAAGTGAGCACATTCTGCTTTTTTACATCGAGTTTTTAATTTTTTTAGGTCGCAGCACGAGGCAATATTTTCAAATGGTTTTGTCAAGACTTCACAGTCAAGAATATTATCGGTACAGTAAAACAATTTCATAGCATCTGCATACAATAAATAATCAATAATCAACTTATGACGTTAGTGAAAAAATAAAAAGTAAAGGCCCTAGAATGGGCCCTTGAGGAACTCCTGACGATGCGAGATATTTAACAAACTTATGATTAGTATATTATATTATATACCTACTTAATAAATAAGAACAAAACAAAGAAATTAAATGATGTGAGAAACCAAAATATTCGAGTTTATATAAGAAAATATTATGATCAAGCGTATCATAGGCTTTGCGAACGTCCTAGTAAATAACGTCTATTTGATTCTGCTGGTTTAAATGTTCAGATAAGCACTGAGTAATATTAATTAGATCTGGGTCTACTCTTCATGAAGACCTGCAGGCGAGGATTGATATCTTTTTAACTTTATTTTACTAAGATGTATGTATGAGACCTTCAAAGTCTTTTCCAAAATTACAACCAATAGCAACAGGTCTATGGTTATCTATAATATTCGATATCACCTGTCTTAAAAACTAGACAGAATTTCGTAAATTTCCAACAGCCAGGAAAATAACATAGCTTAATTGAAAAAGATTATCTATATTCTTAAATATGGTAATAGTAAATAGTCACAATGAAACTCAAAATGATTACCACAAAAAGTTTTTAACTCCCCAAAAATATGACAATTTGTTTCAGTTAAATAACGATTATCAGATCTGTATTTAACAATTAAATGTAATTAACCAGTGAATGACAATAAATATGTGAACTTTAGAATTAAAATTAATATACAAACTGTTTTGAAAAATTGGAAAATTTGCGTTTAAACATTAAAACTTCAAAAAAATAGGGCATTAGCTGTATAAAGGAAAAAAAATCGAGGAAGACTATATCCAGATAACTTAAACCAAAATATAGGCAGGTCAAGATAGCAATTAGGATTAAAAGTCAAGGAGAAGAAAATAAAGAAAATTATATTGAGCAGGGAAGGGCAAACCAAGGGAAAAGAAAGGAAAAGAGAATAATTAAAATGACAAACTGTATCCAAAACAAACTCACGAGGTCTTAGAATAAGACTAAAAAGAAGATAATAATAAATATCACCAGCAACGGTGTGGACAAACATGGCCGAATCACAAGGTACAGGAAACAAATGAGAACCAAAATCCGCATCAGAGAAAGAACAAAGTTTGAATGAAAATTAAAAGAAGAGGGAGGAGAAACGTAATTATAACCTCAGCTAATAGACACATTGAAGACTATGAACAAAATGTTGAAAGTAGTCAAGTTTGAAAGGAAAAAAGAGTTGGGTACTGAAGGCGAATTATCTAAGAATCAGATAGGAACTCAATAGACTGGACTCACTAGTAAGAGGAAAAAGAAGAAAATAGAATGTTAAGTTAAAATTGTAAAGAAGGAGACACTGACCAAATATAAACTAAATAGACCTTATATGAATTGTAAACGAAAAATACAAAAATATCATGATTAAGAAAATTGAAGATTCATTAACTTATAAGATATGTTAATCTGCATTTGTTTGTTAAAATATAAAAACCTCTTTGAAGAATAAGCGTTACGGATTCTAAACGCAAAATGTCTACCTAATATTCTGATCAGTATCAGAAAATAGTGGCCTTCGGTCTTGTGGCCCTCATTAATTCATCCATTATGCATTCGAAACTAATTATAACCGCCACTGGCTGAATCCCTATGATTCCAATAAATCGATAAATTGCATATTATTTAAATCTTATTAGACGAGTTCACGCTTGAATGGAGGAGTATCTCAAAAAGTAAATGCAACAAGCCATGTAAACTTCATAGAAAGTTAGTTTAATTTGGTATTTGAAGTTGTGCAAAGCTAAAGCTACAAGAGGAGTCTCGTATGGCCCCAAAGTCCCATTTAATTTTACTTGCTAATTCCGGTCCATTATAAGTTTTAACTGAATTTCGCGGGTTTTTGTTCTGTTTGCGAAACACACATATGCAATTTAAATTTTCACTTAGCACCTTTGAATAAAGGCCTTTTTGTTTGTGTTGATGGTAACTGCCCGCAAAAGAATCTCAGCCCCAACTTTTCATTCCATTGCTTTAAATTATAAATTTGCAGAACACAATTTCTCTATTATAATCTGGCTTACAATGAAAGCTTATATAGTGCGTTTATAAAATCACCCACCTTCCCTTTTATTTTTTGACTGGGACGAGTAAACGAAATCCGAACAAGACCGAGTGAAACTAAATAAAAAATATTGCAATT
The DNA here is from genome assembly GCA_951812935.1 of Hermaeophaga mercurialis. Taxonomy (NCBI): domain Eukaryota; kingdom Metazoa; phylum Arthropoda; class Insecta; order Coleoptera; family Chrysomelidae; genus Hermaeophaga; species Hermaeophaga mercurialis. The sequence goes on along the minus strand of OX638360.1, from coordinate 4,408,864 downwards.
TGGCATAAGAGTTGTAAATTTTAAATTAGCATAGAGGGAACAGGTACACTTTGTTTTAAATGCCTTTTCAACCTCGTTACAATTTTCACAATTTTCACAATTTAAAAAAGTTTATTGACAAACTATAAATTTTAATACGATTAATAATATTTAATAAAATGAATTGATGCCATAAAATGTCTATTCATATTTATTTTGGCTAGTTTATAAATTCACGCGAATCATTTAGAAGAGGGTTCCTCGTTAACCTTTTCACATAATTTAAGCCTGACACATCTACACCCGAGTGGTCACAAAGTTTCAATTGTTTCAATAAAAATGTATACCACCTTACTTTCTTCCAATGAGTTTAGTATAAATTTGAATTTTGGTTATTTTTGGGGTTATGGTTATTGGTGCAGTCTACAGGATTTTAAACGACTAATTTTTTAGATTTTCGGACATGGAAACAGAACTAGTCAACTTAATGAGATTTTCCTTATTATAACTATACCTATTTTCCATATGTTCGAAAACAACTGATTAAAGTTACTTATTTAGTAGCATTAATTGTACTAACTCCTACAATTGTATTTTGTGTTAGGCAGGAAAGAGAAGAGAATAAATATAATATTGGTAAGGAACTCAGACCGCACTATAACAAATTCTTGGGAGAGCATTTTTATCCGGAATCCAGGGATTATGACAGAACCAAAGTTTCACTGGAACTAGTTTTGGCTAGCTTATTTTCACCAAAAATGGAAAATACATGGAACTCAGAACTTAACTGGCAGCCTGTACTATCTACTTATATTCCTAGTGACGAAAATCCAGTTAGTAATAGTTTTCCAATTGAGTTCAGCGCTAAATTTCAGCACTATGGTAAATATTCCTATTATCTAAATAACACAATTTAAAAAGTCGATATGTCCTTCCCTCTTGAAGTAATTTTTAACAATATATTTTATTTATAGGTTGTTAAATGGTTACATTGTCCAAATTACAAGAAAAAATATGAGAAGTTAATGCGAACTAGAAAGTGGCAAGCAGAATTCAACAAAAATAAAAAAATGTTCGAATATATTTCACAAAGCACTGGCCTAAACATAACGTCATATCAAGGGGTATACCTTTTATAATTCGGGTTAATTGTAGAATTGGGGCGCAAATTGCCTGATTGGACCAAATCAGTTTGGCCAGAAATAATAACTGATTTAACTATAAAAAAATATTATGTAAATAAAAATATGACTTATTCATAAAGTAAACCTATGTTTGGCCTCATGATATCAATAGTTGTAGAATATAAAAGAAGAGGTCAAATGTTCAAATAATACTTCCTATTATTTATTCAAGCTCTTATCATTTTTCTAATAATTCGAAATTTAATGCAGTGAATTTTGCTTTTCATAGGATTCTAGTTATGTAAAAAAAAATACGAAGACAAAAATATGAATTCTTAATCAGAAATATGCTCGTAAATTATATATATATATGTTAGCGGTACGCCCTGCTCCCCACTTAAAATGCTGGAAAGCCGTGTCAGGAAGAACGAGCAACAGGAAGATGCGCGAGAGGTCAGTCGTCAGCAGCAGGCAGAAAGAGTAGAGTGTCATATTGATACGTGAAAATATTCAAATAAATTCTATTGAATTGATTTAGAGTTTTATTGTGGATAAAATATAGCAGTAGCTAACATCAGAAGTGGGATCACTACGCGTACTGTAGTGAATAGACTAAAGTTAGAAATTTAAGTTAGTGTTAGTGACAATGGCCGACGAAAATCCTGAAACTAGTGACAATGTATCTACCGAACACAGTGTAGAAGTGACGGTTGATGTTGACGACAGTGACGACGCGTCTAATGCAAAGCGTGCTAAATTTCAATGGCAGGAGACCCTAATAAATTTAGTAGCAGTTCAGCAAAAACAAATAGCTGATTTAACAAAGATGGCTACGTCTCCGTTCTCTACGCCAACGCCCAGTATTACAGGAATTGATGGGTCGAATACGCAGGTTCCAGCATTCACGCATGTGCAGTCATTTAAACTTACAAGCTATGATCCCGACGACAGCGCATATTCCATCGAAGAATTAAATGTAAGCAACAACTTAATGATTGCTAAAGCATGCGAGGCACTAAAAAATCGTGCTTATCGCTATTGTTGTGAGTGGAGACCTCTTTCTCGTACGTGGGAAAATTTTTGTGACGATTTAATCGTAGCATTCCCTGATAAAGAAACACCAGGTGCTCGTGCCTATAAAGCAGCTACACTACAAAGCCATAGCTGTTATTCTGATTCTAATTCTGAACGAGAATTAATGAAATTACTTAGTGAATTTGATGCACGACGTGTTGAGTCATCGATAACGAAAAATACGGAAATCGTTAAAACGCCTCGAACGAACAAATCCGAAAGTCGCTTTAAGGATCGTAGAGAAAGCACATTTCAAAACAAAATATTTAAGGGCACTTGTTTTAAATGTGGCCGTCAAGGACATCTACAAAGTGCGTGTCAAAATTCAACCCAGGCAAGTGCATCGAATGTGGCTACGCATGAGAAACCCGATACCGATAATGGTACTATTCCCTCTTGTTTATACTGTAAAAAAATGGGTCATGTCGAATTCAACTGCTGGTATAAACACGGAAAACCCAAAAAAACATTTGTGTTAAAGAAATGACGCCACTTGAACTCGACACCAATAGCAACATTATTATGTCGTAAGAAAGCTTCGTCGTTCACATATCTCATCGATAGTGGTGCTGACGTGTCAATAGTCAAAGAGTCTGTAGTAAAAACTTTAAAAGGGATAATCAGACCAGATAATGAAAACAGACGTGCCTTTATGGGGCTCGGAACGCAAGTTGTTTACAATATTGGTGTCTGTGATTTGTTGATTATTTTTCCGACTATTACATTAGAAATAAATTTTGCTGTGGTTATAAATAGTGTCATCCCAGGAGGTGTTGATGTTATTATTGGTTGGGATGTCATAAGTCGACCTTGTTTATGTCTGAAGAAAAATGCTAACGGAATTGAGTTACATCATGATCTACAAAATATTCCGAAAGTGTTTACAATAAAAATAATAAAAGATGTAAAAATTAGTCAAATAGATTTAGAGAATTATTTGAAAATACACGTAGAACAACTTTTAACTTATTATAAAAATAAAACTCCTGACCACATAACTACTGGAAAAATGAAAATTCGTTTAAAAGACAGTACTCCAGTAGCTTATCGATCTAGACGTCTAGCATATCAGGAAAGAATAGAGGTAAAGAAAATAATAAACGACCTTTCCAACAGTGGAATCATCCGTAAGAGTCATTCAGAATATGCAAGTCCGATTGTTCTAGTAAAAAAAAGAAAAATAATGAATGACGGATGTGCGTAGATTATCGAGATGTGAATAAGAGAGTGATACAAGAAAGATATTCGTTGCCACTTATTGAAGATCAAATTAATGCTTTCTGTAAGGCAAAAAAAAAAGATGATATTTTACATACGTGGCATATTGATCATGCGGGTCCTTTGGTAAAATCTAATGGCTGTTCTCAAATTTTAGTTATAATTGACGCATTTTCGAAATATTGCAAGCTACAACCAATTCCGAAAAAGACTTCCAAAGATTCTATACTTGGTTTAATGCCGGTTTCGAAGAATTGGGAAAGCCAAAGCGTATTATAGCTGACCGAGCCGCTGCATTCACATCAGCTACATTTAAAAACTTTCTAAGTGAACAGAATGTGCAAATTCACCATATAGCAACAGGAGTACCTCGTGGAAATGGTCAAGTGGAACGTGTTATGAGAACACTCTTTAATTTGTTAAGAGCCACACTTACAACCGAAAAAGAAAAAAATTGGGCAACAGTAATACCCGAAATAGAAAACAATTTAAATTCAACTGTACACTCTGTAACAGGTTATGCACCGACGGTACTACATCTCGGTACAAATCCACGTTTAGCCGCAACTTTACAATTTTTGGGTGATGCGACGCCAGCTGACAATTTCGTTGACCCGGAAAGGGCTGTGAAAGAGGCACGAACCCGAATTGTTGACAGTGAGAATAAACGAGCTCAACGGTTTAACGCAACCCGGTGTCGGGCTTGTTTGTTTAAAGTAGGAGACTTGGTGGCTGTTAAAGATTCCCAGCTGGCTGGTGGCGGCAAATTGGGACAAAGGTATCGAGGACCTTACACTGTTCGCAAAGTACTTGAAAACGACAGATATGTGGTTCATAAACAAGGACGGCGGACCACGGTAGCTGCGCACGAGCAATTAAGACCTTGGCCCTCCCGAGAATAAAGAACATGTAAGTAACAAAAATAAAATAATTAAATTAAAAAAAAAAGCAGGATAGTGGCAGCCCCACTATGCCTAAATAGTGGCAGTACCACTAGAGTATAAAAAAAAAAAAAGAAAAGGATAGTGGCAGCCCCACTATGCCTAAATAGTGCCAGTACCATTAGAGTATAAAAAAAAAAGAAAAGGATAGTGGCAGCCCCACTATGCCTAAATAGTGGCAGTACCACTAGAGTATAAAAAAAAAAGAAAAGGATAGTGGCAGCCCCTCTATGCCTAGATAGTGGCAGTACCACTAGAGTATAAAAAAAGAAAAAAGAAAAAGGATAGTGGCAGCCCCACTAGGCCTAAATAGTGGCAGTACCACTATAGTAAAAAAAAATGAATAAAAAGGATAGTGGCAGCCCCACTATGCCTAGCTAGTGGCAGTACCACTAGAGCGTAAAAAAAAAAGAAAGGATAGTGGCAGCCCCACTATGCCTAGGTAGTGGCAATACCACTAGAGTATAGAATATAAATAAAAAATTATAATGTCTTGCGATGACATAGGTTCTGCTTCCGTTTTTTCTAATTCCAGGTGGATATTTAGCCATGTGGAGCGAGGACGCTTTGATTCCAGGACGGCCGTGTTAGCGGTACGCCCTGCTCCCCTCTTAAAATGCTGGAAAGCCGTGTCAGGAAGAACGAGCAACAGGAAGATGCGCGAGCAGTCAGTTGTCAGCAGAAGACACAAATAGTAGAGCGTCTTATTGAGACGTGAAAATAATATTTAAATAAATTCTATTGAATTGATTTAGAGTTTTATTGTGGATAAAATATAGCAGAAGCTAACATATATATGTATTCAGTACAAGAAATCAATATCGGTGAAATGTTGATTCTATGAAATACTTTGAACCCGCCATATATACCCACTTATGGTTCTTATCTCATTTTTGAAGTATATAAATATTAAGAATATCATAGGAATAAAAGTAAGAAATAATTATTTTTTAGTGATGTTACTAATTATTTATACTTATATAGTTGTATTACCAACGTAATCTAAGCGGAAGTCCAGTGTTGTTGTAGTTGCCTGCATGCAAGAGTATTTACCGTCATCAGAAGAATTTTTCCAGACAAAAAGAATTTGGAAAATGGTATGTTAAAATACCGAAACTTAAGTAGACTTGAAAGTATACTATATTTCAGCCTTGTTTCGTAAATAAGTATAACAGGTAGTACCCTCACTAGTGGTCTAGTCTCACACATTTTAAAGCAAACGGCCCACCGGACCCCTCGCCCGTCGCATCATAGGATACCGGTTCTTCAGTCTTTATTGGTGTGTCGAGTGGATCACGTCGTTAAAGTGTGTGTATAAAAATACCCAAGCGACATCATCATCATCGCAGCAGAAAACGGTCCCGTAGCTACAGTCGGGACCGTTTTAGAGAGAACAGCTGGCTGGGGGAGAAGTTTGCCGATATGCAGAGACAGCTGGATGAAATTAACGTGCGAAGGCAGCGGAATTATTCCGTAACGCCAAGCGTTTCCCTGTCGGGAGAAAAATATTTATCGCCTTGCCACTCTATAGTAGACATAGAACAAATTGATGATAAGCACCTAATATTTGTAATATGTTTCTTGCTAGCGACATATTATTCCTTGTGGTAGGAATACTATTGTCCCTTGTGGTGAGGACAAATACGTGCATAATGTTTTGCTAGCGACATATTATTCCTTGTGGCAGGAATACTATTGTCCCTTGTGGTGGGGACAAATATATGCAATATGTTTCTCGCTAGCGACATATTATTCCTTGTGGTAGGAATACTGTAGTCCCTTGTGGTGGGGACAAATATATGCATAATGTTTTTGCTAGCGACATATTATTCCTTGTGGCAGGAATACTATTGTCCCTTGTGGTGGGGACAAATATATGCAATATGTTTCTCGCTAGCGACATATTATTCCTTGTGGTAGGAATACTATTGTCCCTTGTGGTGGGGACAAATATATGCATAATGTTTTTGCTAGCGACATATTATTCCTTGTGGCAGGAATACTGTTGTCCCTTGTGGTGGGGACAAATATATGCAATATGTTTCTTGCTAGCGACATATTATTCCTTGTGGTGGGAATACTATTGTCCCTTGTGGTGGGGACAAATATATGCTTAATGTTTTTGCTAGCAAGATATTATTCCTTGTGGTGGGAATACTATTGTCCCTTGTGGTGGGGACAAATATATGCTTAATGTTTTTGCTAGCAAGATATTATTCCTTGTGGTAGGAATACTATTGTCCCTTGTGGTGGGGACAAATATATGCAATATGTTTCTCGCTAGCGACATATTATTCCTTGTGGTAGGAATACTGTTGTCCCTTGTGGTGGGGACAAATATATGCATAATGTTTTTGCTAGCGACATATTATTCCTTGTGGCAGGAATACTATTGTCCCTTGTGGTGGGGACAAATATATGCATAATGTTTTTGCTAGCGACATATTATTCCTTGTGGCAGGAATACTATTGTCCCTTGTGGTGGGGACAAATATATGCATAATGTTTTTGCTAGCGACATATTATTCCTTGTGGCAGGAATACTATTGTCCCTTGTGGTGGGGACAAATATATGCAATATGTTTCTCGCTAGCGACATATTATTCCTTGTGGTAGGAATACTATTGTCCCTTGTGGTGGGGACAAATATATGCATAATGTTTTTGCTAGCGACATATTATTCCTTGTGGCAGGAATACTGTTGTCCCTTGTGGTGGGGACAAATATATGCAATATGTTTCTTGCTAGCGACATATTATTCCTTGTGGTGGGAATACTATTGTCCCTTGTGGTGGGGACAAATATATGCTTAATGTTTTTGCTAGCAAGATATTATTCCTTGTGGTGGGAATACTATTGTCCCTTGTGGTGGGGACAAATATATGCTTAATGTTTTTGCTAGCAAGATATTATTCCTTGTGGTAGGAATACTATTGTCCCTTGTGGTGGGGACAAATATATGCAATATGTTTCTCGCTAGCGACATATTATTCCTTGTGGTAGGAATACTGTTGTCCCTTGTGGTGGGGACAAATATATGCATAATGTTTTTGCTAGCGACATATTATTCCTTGTGGCAGGAATACTATTGTCCCTTGTGGTGGGGACAAATATATGCATAATGTTTTTGCTAGCGACATATTATTCCTTGTGGCAGGAATACTATTGTCCCTTGTGGTGGGGACAAATATATGCATAATGTTTTTGCTAGCGACATATTATTCCTTGTGGCAGGAATACTATTGTCCCTTGTGGTGGGGACAAATATATGCAATATGTTTCTCGCTAGCGACATATTATTCCTTGTGGTAGGAATACTATTGTCCCTTGTGGTGGGGACAAATATATGCAATATGTTTCTCGCTAGCGACATATTATTCCTTGTGGTAGGAATACTGTTGTCCCTTGTGGTGGGGACAAATATATGCATAATGTTTTTGCTAGCGACATATTATTCCTTGTGGCAGGAATACTATTGTCCCTTGTGGTGGGGACAAATATATGCAATATGTTTCTCGCTAGCGACATATTATTCCTTGTGGTAGGAATACTGTTGTCCCTTGTGGTGGGGACAAATATATGCATAATGTTTTTGCTAGCGACATATTATTCCTTGTGGCAGGAATACTATTGTCCCTTGTGGTGGGGACAAATATATGCATAATGTTTTTGCTAGCGACATATTATTCCTTGTGGCAGGAATACTATTGTCCCTTGTGGTGGGGACAAATATATGCAATATGTTTCTCGCTAGCGACATATTATTCCTTGTGGTAGGAATACTATTGTCCCTTGTGGTGGGGACAAATATATGCAATATGTTTCTCGCTAGCGACATATTATTCCTTGTGGTAGGAATACTGTTGTCCCTTGTGGTGGGGACAAATATATGCATAATGTTTTTGCTAGCGACATATTATTCCTTGTGGCAGGAATACTATTGTCCCTTGTGGTGGGGACAAATATATGCAATATGTTTCTCGCTAGCGACATATTATTCCTTGTGGTAGGAATACTGTTGTCCCTTGTGGTGGGGACAAATATATGCATAATGTTTTTGCTAGCGACATATTATTCCTTGTGGCAGGAATACTATTGTCCCTTGTGGTGGGGACAAATATATGCATAATGTTTTTGCTAGCGACATATTATTCCTTGTGGTGGGAATACTATTGTCCCTTGTGGTGGGGACAAATATATGCTTAATGTTTTTGCTAGCAAGATATTATTCCTTGTGGTGGGAATACTATTGTCCCTTGTGGTGGGGACAAATATATGCTTAATGTTTTTGCTAGCAAGATATTATTCCTTGTGGTAGGAATACTATTGTCCCTTGTGGTGGGGACAAATATATGCAATATGTTTCTCGCTAGCGACATATTATTCCTTGTGGTAGGAATACTGTTGTCCCTTGTGGTGGGGACAAATATATGCATAATGTTTTTGCTAGCGACATATTATTCCTTGTGGCAGGAATACTATTGTCCCTTGTGGTGGGGACAAATATATGCATAATGTTTTTGCTAGCGACATATTATTCCTTGTGGCAGGAATACTATTGTCCCTTGTGGTGGGGACAAATATATGCATAATGTTTTTGCTAGCGACATATTATTCCTTGTGGCAGGAATACTATTGTCCCTTGTGGTGGGGACAAATATATGCATAATGTTTTTGCTAGCGACATATTATTCCTTGTGGCAGGAATACTATTGTCCCTTGTGGTGGGGACAAATATATGCATAATGTTTTTGCTAGCGACATATTATTCCTTGTGGCAGGAATACTATTGTCCCTTGTGGTGGGGACAAATATATGCAATATGTTTCTCGCTAGCGACATATTATTCCTTGTGGTAGGAATACTATTGTCCCTTGTGGTGGGGACAAATATATGCAATATGTTTCTCGCTAGCGACATATTATTCCTTGTGGTAGGAATACTGTTGTCCCTTGTGGTGGGGACAAATATATGCATAATGTTTTTGCTAGCGACGTATTATTCCTTGTGGCAGGAATACTATTGTCCCTTGTGGTGGGGACAAATATATGCAATATGTTTCTCGCTAGCGACATATTATTCCTTGTGGTAGGAATACTGTTGTCCCTTGTGGTGGGGACAAATATATGCATAATGTTTTTGCTAGCGACATATTATTCCTTGTGGCAGGAATACTATTGTCCCTTGTGGTGGGGACAAATATATGCAATATGTTTCTCGCTAGCGACATATTATTCCTTGTGGTAGGAATACTGTTGTCCCTTGTGGTGGGGACAAATATATGCATAATGTTTTTGCTAGCGACATATTATTCCTTGTGGCAGGAATGCTATTGTCCCTTGTGGTGGGGACAAATATATGCAATATGTTTCTCGCTAGCGACATATTATTCCTTGTGGTAGGAATACTGTTGTCCCTTGTGGTGGGGACAAATATATGCATAATGTTTTTGCTAGCGACATATTATTCCTTGTGGCAGGAATACTATTGTCCCTTGTGGTGGGGACAAATATATGCAATATGTTTCTCGCTAGCGACATATTATTCCTTGTGGTAGGAATACTGTTGTCCCTTGTGGTGGGGACAAATATATGCAAAATGGAGCTTTAAATAAGACTGAAGAACCGGTATCCTATGATGCGACGGGCGAGGGGTCCGGAGGGCCGTTTGCTTTAAAATGTGTGAGGCTAGACCACTAGTGAGGGTACTACCTGTTATACTTATTTACTTCACAAGGCTTCATGTAATTCAGATCGAACTTCACTTAAGGTAAGTTCGTTTGATCTGTTAATTAAACCGCTTTGGAAGTTTGTGGAAATTGTCCTCTTATATCCTATATGAACACGCAAAATGTAAAGTTTTTAACTTCAAAAACACTAAAAATGACTAAATATTAATGAGGACACCTGGTATATATGTATAAAATAAAACTAATAAAATATGTTCATATGGCCAGTCGAATGGATTTGAATTTATATCTCTTTTCTCCCTTATACTAATACTACTACTAGTAAGTGTTAGTAGAAAATCATTTTATTGGTATTATATCTTTGCATAATCTAGAAAATAGTTGCCAAAGTTTAAATATAAATAAACCATCAAAAATATATGTGGTAGCTAGTTTAACAGAACAATATGGGCACAAAGTTTTACGTCTTCCTCTCTATCATTGTATATTTTACCCCATTGTGCTTGTTTGGGGAATTTCAAAGCAACATTATAATACACACATTGACAGAAACGGTAATAAGGCACAGAATTGTTGTCTGAAGCACTTTAAATTGATTCACCTGAAAGTACGGCAGAAATGTATTAAACATTCAGAATAAGAAATACACAAATGGTACGAGAGGGAAAGGGTTTTTACTAGATCACAAATTAATCCTATATTCATTAATCCCAAAAGCGATGAAAGTTATAGCAATTCTTATGAGATAATTTAATTTTATATGAATTGTTTACAGTGTAATGCTACGTGGGTGAGTACTAATTTAAATGTATGTATGCCACCACACGTGGTATTGTAAAGTTTGCTAGCGAAGCAAAGACTGGGTTCTTACAATAGATTCATTAATGTAACAGGTTGGATAAATTAGGCGATAGTTATACATACTAAAGTAATGGAGAAAATTTGCACTTACTAGCTACTTAGGCCTTCAGTCCTGGGGCTCCGCTTCTAGGGGACACCCAGTACATAGGTTTGCTTGTAGATCATTCAATCACAATGAAACTAACTGAACTTTTTCAATCTTATTTATTGGGCGAAGAAATGGTGAAAAATTACAAATAGAAATTATAGGAAAGCAACGAGTGACTTTACAATTCAACGAATTAGACTAATGCTTTGAATAATTATTAAACCTCGCCGAATTCTTTAATAAACCGTTGACTCTATTACAAATAAAGAAAAGTACCGGCAAATTAAAACTTACAAAATTTAACAAGACTGAAGACACTTTATCGCGAGAGTACTTTTCGAGTCGGATGCTAAACCTGATACCTGAATTTGTCTAGATGTTTAAACTGAACTTTACTTTTTTGGTTCCCACAGATTTTTTATGACTTTCGGTTTATTAAAGAATTTGATTATTACAAACTAACCATATACCTCAGTTCGAAGTATTTATTGGGTAATAAGGGAAAAACCCGAAAATCCCCTCAGCTGTAATTCAGGTTTTAAAAACTATGCCCATTATGTCAAATTACAATCATAAACTCATCTGTAGATGTCATTTGAAGCGACAACTCATTTTTTTAGTATTATATATATTTAAAAATGAAACTTCTGTTAATTCATTCTGAAATCCTTTGTATATTTCCCCGAACCCTTGTATTTAAGATTTATAATATTCTGGCCAGTATGTTCTTTAACTATTGAATTTATAAATTTGCAAATAACTTTAAGCATATTTATTGAAACATTCCTAGAAACATAAAAATTACTAGCTTTACAGAGGTGGCTCTATTAAAATAGGAATTACAATACATGTTGGTTGGTTGATGTAACTTTTCTGGTTACTTTATTTGAATACCATCAAAAATATTGCTTTATATTATTTGTTAATAAATGAATAGTTTTTTAAAATGTTATGTGGACTCATAATTTCACATATTCGGTATTTAGTTTTTTTATAGCATCGATTTTGCATGTGACGGTATAAAAAAAATTACGTAGAGTATGACTTACATCGACTTTTGTAGTATAGTAGAACTACATTCTTGGTGTTTTTGGTATTACATGTTGTGAGCTTTCTTGAATTGAAATTTATTTTTTTATTGTATTGTTCCGTATTGGTTTCATTTGAACTCTTCGATACAATCTTTGGCTTTTTCTTCTTCTCAACATTCGTTGCTTCTGTACAGTTATTGTAAATGGCCATATCTTAGACATTTGCAGCGTTGTATGACTGAGCTAATGTATACATATCTGTACTCTGTACCCTTGATTTATAGCAATTAATTACCACTGAAAATTGAATGTTTTTCTTCTTGAAAGTTAGCACTATTATGGCACTTTTATCGTCGTTTTTTCGTTGAATTCTATTCCGATTCAGTTGATCCCATTTTCATAACCTTTTATGTTTTCGTTTATAATAAGTACTCCCGTAACTTCAATAAAATGTACAAATTTCAAGTTATTATTTTTTCCTTCTATAACAATGAAGTATGTTGCTTGTCGTTACAATTATATTTTTGGAAAAATCAGGAATTTTATTTGGGGCGAGAGACTCAAAACCCCCGGAGTTTTTCCTCAATAGGTATTTAATTAAGTCAGTCTAATTAACGTTACGTTGAAATGCAAAAAGCGATAAATGTAATCATTTATTTAATTGATGTATAGACTTATTGCTATATTTGTTTTGTACGAATCACCACTACTGAATTTTCTTAAATTATTGTCCAATTTCTTTCCAATACGTAATTAAAGAAAACTTTTAAATGTTTATAAATCCAAATATTATTTTTATTAAAATTTGAGAATAAGATTTGTTTTATGTTCTTTTTTAATATTATTTATTCTTGAAAATTACACACTCGTTACACACTCGAAATACTATCATTTTTTAAGTATAGCGTCTTTTTTAAGTCATTGTACGTAAATAATTACATATGTGAGCGTGCTGCAAGACAAGAATCTTACAACGAAAATCCACTTGTCGAGTTTAAAGATTGAAATCTGTTCTGTATTGCAATTTAATCGGATTTTAAAAATAACTACAACATGAATGAAGGAACAAGAAAAACACGATCAATTAAACTTAAAGTATTTTATTTAAAAGACCTTTCAATTGAAGTATTGCAAGAGCCACTTTTCTATTTAAAATTTTTATTGATGACGTCATCACGTTCACAGAGATGATTTCAAAAATAAAAATATGATCTGACAAAGCACCCATTTAAAAATAAAAATTGACAGGTTTCAGGATTTTCCCCTAAAATCGCCGATTTACGAAATAATGAATGTATTCCTTTCATTTAGGTAATACTGTACTTTAATTAAAGGACAAATTTTTGCAAATAATAATTTTTTTAAATGTTTTGAGTTTTCTGACACTTTAAATTTCTCTATAGCATTGTATATTTTATATAATTTTAGAAGTATATAAAACACTTGTTGTTAAATATATGTTTAAATATATCAATTTTTTTTGTTGAACATTAGAAAATTTAAATTTAAAAAAATATAAATATAAATGAAAATTAGAATATAATGTCAATGTCGACTGGTTTCTAAAAAGCATTTGAAGGGTGGTTTAACTTACAATTTAGGTTATGTCGAACACTTTTACATTAATCAGGGTTGCGTTTCATTTCTCTTAAAATTTTGAGATCTTCTAATACTAATGAAATTAGAAATAATCATAACTTCAAAATCTTGACCACAAACATTTAATTTCATCAGGTTAAATATATAAAAGACGACTAGTTTCGGCTTAAAAATTATCTTCAGGACTAAAATTACAGTTACAAGAATTTTGTGGTAAAGATTTTGAAGTTTTGATTGTTTCTAAAAATTTATTTTTCCTTCTTACTTAATAAGAAAGTGTCAAAAAATAATAAGTCTAAAAATATTACTAGTTTTCAATTGAATCTAGATTACAATAAAAATAATTAACAGTTTATTGAAGCTTTTCAGTTTTTAGTGGAGTCTTACACTTCCATTCTATACTTAAACTTTGATTTCTGAACTTTAATGTCTTAAAGATTTCCTGGTATGTAAGGAATTTAATAGAGGTCTGTTTTAAAAGACGTTCTTTCAAAAGAGGATGATTTTTAATTGGAAAAATTTGAAGTTATTCTTCGTGATAATCCTTGAAAAATTGATTTAATTTAATTATCGAGAACGTTTTGAGTTAGTCAATTGACATAAAGGAAATAAAAATCTTTAGTAATTTAAATATTTATTTGTTTATTTAAGTATTTTATTTGATCAATTACCTAAAACTGGTCACTTGAACAAAAACAATCGTACGGCTCCCATCACCAGAGACGCTACAACTTATTTCACCGCTACTAGCACAAAACATATTTTTTAGCTTAATAAAAATATTAAACGCTGTTTACAAAAATAAAGTCAGTGATAGTCATATAGTCAGTGAAAGACAGGAAAAATTAGTATTAGGTACTTCTAAGATCTATTGCATGTTTCGAGGCTTACAACGAGAACTTGAACCTTTCGAAAATGCTTTATCCATTACTAAACTAAATGGAATCGACCAGTTCATAGTTTCAAATGAATGCGATACGAATGATTAAATAAATATTCAGCTGTGCGACTGTCCCGTGCACCTTCCACCACTGCCGATACTCCTGATACACTGTTATAAGAAATTGTCTGTTTTATTTTCGAAAGACTGAACCGACTGAAATTAAAATAATTTAGGGTTAGTTTTAAAATGTATTCCAAAGAACAAAAATACAAATTTTAAAGTGGTATTTTGGGGGTCACCCTATAATTGAAATTATAAATTTATTTATTACTGCATACGAAAACATACCAAATCAACTATTTCTCGAATTATCACAAAATTTGAAAAACACGCTCGTTTTCAAAATTGCTGAAAATGAATAAATACCGATGAACCACGTGTTGCAGCAATTAATGAACGTCAAAATAGAAAAATAGATGTATGTGCAATTGTGGAAGCCAGTGCACCTTGTTCTAGTAGAAACATTGCAGAACAAATTAAAATGAATGAAGAAACTGTCCGATACATTTTAAAGAAAAATGGATACCTTTGTTTTAAAGTTCAAACAACACAAGAACTTTTTCCTGATGAATTGACGATGGAGAAACAAAACCTAAATGAAGATTTTTTTAAAAACATTCTATTTACAGATGAGACCTTATTGTGTCTAAATAAAAACATAATCCATCCGTTATAAGATATTGGTCACGGAAAAATAAGCACTTGAGTGTTCCCGTGTGTCCGCTCTACCCTCAGAAACTTAATGTCTGGACCGGAATTTTATATCTCGAACTGTTTCAAAATGAAAGCATTCCAACAGTTCGTCAACTTTGAGAATATTCGGTATCAATAAGATGGTTGTGCAAGCGACAATGCAAGAGCTGTGATGCAGTTCCTTCAGACGACGTTTCCTAATCGCCTAATAGTAATATCAACTAACGGTACATTAAGTGGCCTCCCAGATCGGCAGATTTATCGCCTACTGACTTTTTTTGTGGGAATATCTTAAAGAAACCATTTATCAACAACAATCTGAAAAATGTACAACATTAAATGAATTAAGGGACAGAATCATCCGACGTTGTGCTAATGAGGCTATCTTTGTACCACAGATTTGGCTTCTGTTTGGCACAACTGGGAGATGTATTTGAACCTTTGTTACCTTATATATTGTATTTCTTTCTTGTTTTTTGAATTTGATATTTTGTTTTATTTTTAGAATTTGATATTATGTTTTTCAGAGATTGTTGTTTTCTTTTTAGAATTTGATATATTTTATTAGAATTTGATATTTTTTTTAAATTTGACGTTATATTTTTATTAAAATTTGGTGTTACGTTTTTTAGAATATGATATTTTTTTAGAATTTGATATGTTTTTTAAAATTTGTTAGAATTTTGGTGTTACGTTTTTTTTTAGAAATTGATGTTTTCTTAGAATTTGATATGTTTTTTAAATTCGATGTTATGTTTTTGTTAGAATTTGGGTGTTACGTTTTTTATTATATGATGTTTTTTTAGATTTTATCAGAAATTATTTATTTTATTTATTCTACGAAATATATTTTCTTTTAGAATTTCTTTTGTTGTTAACGCAGAAAGACATCGTAATACTAAATTACAGATAGGAAGGTAGTTACAACGTATTCTAGCAAATAATTCAATGAAAGCCCTAAAATTATCTCACTGATGTTTTAGTAAGTATGTAATAAAAAAATGAGTTTATGAATAGAGTCATCTCTTTTAAAATTTGTATTTATTTTTTATTGATACACATTTCAAAAAAGACACTAAATTATTTTATATTGAATCGTTACGCAATTATCGAAGTTGATGATTGCAGAAGAAATTGAAATACACATTGCCGTATCGAGTATCGTTAGTGGTGGAAGGGACAGTCGAATGTTTATAATAATTCGTCGCACATAACGTTCAAACTATGAACTTGTCCATTGTTTTGCTCTTACTACTTACTGTATAAAGCATTAGAATACCTATGTTCCGTTTTTGTTTTTGGGAATCTGTATATAAAAATCTCTACGCTCATTTGAACTTTATTTCATTGTTCAAATTCTGGCCACGTAAATCGAAGTTAAGGAGTTAAACGTTTTGAAATTCTAATTCTCAGAGGGCCAAACACTACACATAATTATCATTTTACACCACGATCTGATAACAAAGTCATTAACTATAGACAACAAAATAATGGGTTTAATCTAATATTCTATGAATATGCATGTATGAAAACTATATCCAATAAACTACAGTTATTTTTTGTATGTTCTTAATATGACTGATTAAATATCGAAAGTAACTATATTCTAGGAATATTTGTTAATAAAAGAAATTGCACATGAACATATCACGGGTTTCATTTGATTTTTTAAAAGTAGCTTTGCAAGACAATCTGGGATTAGCAACTATGGCTGTAAAGTGCATCTTTTAAATGGAAAAGAAGCCTGTGTTTATTAAAGTGTAAACCTAAAAACTTTAAGACATTATTAAAGTTTGCATTATGCGGAAACAACATCGACGAACATTGAATGTTCCTTTTAAGTCTAAAAATGGATTTTCTGGGAAAAACGGTGAAACTAGGTAAAAATATTAATTATATATTATGTTTATAATAAGAAATTATGAACGATGCGAGAGATAAATAATTGTTTCATAATGTATGCTTTCGATTTATAATCAATTTCCATCTTCTACATGTTATTTACGTATATTTTAATAATTTTTTTATGTTTATCTAATGTGTTCTATATTTCAGAACGACTATTTTATTTCAAAATAATGAAGTTATTTTAAAATAAATTTTCCTAATTATTTCACATTATCTTCCTCAGTCCAGTTCTAATAATTAAGAAATGTCACAGTAAGTCGTGTTCTTTGATCTTTAAACAAATCTCTAATTTTTTTGTTTAATTGTTGTAAAAACGAGTGTTTGTTTAGTTGTGAAATATTTTCGTTTTAAGTTATTAAGACCTAAAATGCAAAGTTCAAGTAAGTGATAATTATTATTACTGATTACACAAAAAATAATACTATACTTTATATGAATGTAAGTATTGTACTTGTATCTCAGTTTTGAAAATGAATATTATTCTGTATTTAAGAACTGAATATATGTTTGCATAATACACAATTTTTAGGTGTTCTAAGTTTAGGTATTTGGAAAGTACTCTCATTGAGAACAAGAAGAATTGACTTTATTGCTGACAGTGGATAGTTGTTATACCGAATCAAGGTTTTGATCTATGTATATTTCCAAAAACTTTCTGATAATGTTTATGTTGAATCATTAATATAAATAACTTTTGGGATGTTCTTATTTTTTTGCTTGGTTCGAAATTAAAGTATATTTGTTTTGTTAGCATTTTTTGCTGCTTTTAGTTGTTCTCTGGAGATTTCGAGAAGCTCTGATAGTGCTGTTCCAATGACCAGTACGTTTGCGATGAAAGTTGGTAAGGTGGGAGTTGTTTTCTAATATATTTCACTTGCTAGATTGTTAATATAAAAATAAAGAGCAATGGGCCAATAACACTGCCTTGAGGTACACCTTTCATTATGAAAATGTTTACCCTCCTTAGTTTCAATGACAACTTTTTGTTTTCTGTGTGAGCGATTTGAACGAATCCATTCTAGTGCTGGTCCGCAAATACCATAGTACTCTAATTACTCAAGTAGAACCTTAGAGGCAATGCAGTCGTAGGCCTTTGATAGACCTTACTTTCAGACAACTATGCTGTGATTAAGTTTTCTGCGCAGAAGAATTGCAGAAGCCTTGTGCACATTGCTATTTGAAAAATCTTAGAGAATGTTGAAAGTAAACTAACATGTCTGAAGTATTTGGTTAGTAGGGTTGCGATTTTCTTCTATCAATGGCAAGAAGAGAGAAATAAAATTTGAAAAAAGTTCTACAAAATTGTAAATGTGACATAAGTAAAACTTTATGTTTGATAATTCGTCTGAAAAATTTCCAAAGTAAATTAATGTGGTTAATAACATACTTTATTCTTTTAAAAGTAAATATTTTGAATAAAAAACAAAAATTGTTGTTTTAGTATCCCTTTTAGACCCTGTACTTTGACGAGGAGAGGTGTTGGATAAAAGTGTGTACAAAGAACAACACTCAATTATTTTATCTATAAGATACAAGAATTCTCTTGAAGTCTCATACATTTTTTATTGCTCTGTTTCAGTTTGCTAAGAATTTTTTATGCAAACAGTGATCATCCTTGAAATATTATTTTAAGGACTTCCAGCGAAAAATTCGTATTGAACGAACAATTCCGAAGACACACAAAACATTGTTTGTAATGTTGATAAAAATTGTTACGCAAACATGCTTCAATACACAAAACTTGATGGCAGAAAACAAAAAGTTGGTCGTAAACCGCGATATGATCTGTACTAGGTTATAAACTCATGTATGTTTGTTTACAGTGCACCCAATACCACTTTCGGCGTCTGCAAAGTTTAATACAATCCTCTAGTTGATATAACCGGCAAATGACCAGTTAAGGACATGCAGTGGCGATACAAAAAGTTATTTACTGCAGCTGAATTTAAATCTGCTCTTAATTGAATCAATTAATTCTAAGTTATCTTTTATTTTCAAATAATATAATGCTTTTAAATTTTGTATGTTATAATCGTCTAAGTAAAATGGAATCTTTTTAACATATGCCATACACCTACTTTCTAATAATTAATTATTTCTGTATTTTTTTTATTAAAATGTCAAACTTTGCATTCACATTCGTCTGTTTTGGTATTTTCTGATGTAATATCAAACTCACATTCACATTGACAAATAGTTTATTTTCAATTTTGAATTTATTTTACACATTCTATGATAAAAATGTCATACTTAAAATTGACATTGATATTGATACATACGTCTAATTTACTAACATAGAATCTTTTTTTTAATAACCATGATAAAAAGCTCAAAAAAATTCCACAAAACATTGGCATATGTCATACGCCTGCTTTCCAATATTGAATGCAGTTGTGTTTATCTAGGTATATATTTTAAGCATCTAAATATATTGGTATACGTCTAAAATATTTTTAAACATTTTTATTCAGAAATTTTATATATCATTTAGAAATTATTATTATTCAGAATAGTTTCTGAAAATTTATATTATTAACATATCTAGCATTGTAAAACATGCTTTTATTTATTTCAGGGTTTTATATATATTAACTTTATCTACAAAAATTTACATGTACAAATTGCATAAAAATCATTTAAATTTTTTGGCTCGCTCTTTTAGTGTTTGATTTTACTCTTTTTTTTTTTTTCTTCAAATTTAAGACAATTGTCACTTTTTTATAAACAAATTATATTTTTCAAAAATTTGTAGATCCGGATGACATCCTTTAGGTAACATTAAAAATTTAATATATTCAATTTTTAGAGAATTTTTAGATCATATTCTATAAACTAACGTAATCTATCCTAAGCCCAACAATTTTATGACATTTCATCGATTATAGACAATAGATAAAAATTATTTTGATATAAAATAGAGTCCAATACATGTTTGATTTACGTTAGTCTAATAACTGTAATAAGTAGACCTAGTTTTGATAATATTCTAAAAATCTAACATTATCTTGATTAAAAACATATAACTGATGACATCTAATATATTACAGTAAATTGTAAAAACTTTACTTTAGTCTAAAATATAGTCTAATATATATCTATTAGATTATATCTACATAGAGTATTTAAATTGACATATTTTATGTGTCATATTGTGTTACATAGATTGGTTTTAGAGGGTTTTTACAACTTTTAGCTTGAGTTAGATGAACCATGTGATTCTCCGGTAGAAACAATCATTATTACTAATGTTAATTCATTGTTCTGAACTCAATTTTAAGTTGTTATTATTCCAACAATAATGTATTCTTACAAAAGGATGTTTCATTAGGAAAGGCCGCTCTTTAACTAAAGATGGAGTTCATCCTGAATATTTTTTGAATATATGGCACATGTAACATTCATTACTTGGGATATTAACTGATGTGTTAAATAAAAAGAAAATTCAAGTCCGGGTTACTAAAAAATTGAATGATTTGAGTTAACAAAAAACACCAACCTGTACATCAATTTTTTTAATTTTACATTTAAATTATCATCTACTTTATGATACCAGGAACCAGTCTTAATACATATAAATGCTTAGCTAAAAGTTTTGATGGTGGAGTAAAATTCCAAGTCCTAATATTGCGAAAATGCAATTACCAGGTCATAAATCTCCTGTTTTTTTTTAATTTAAGATATTTTGCGAACTATAGGATTTTTAGTACAAATACCGTTGTACGTCAGGAGTGATTGGCATGCCTTGATGCGACGTTGTCGAGTATTTAGATTGAAATATTTCAACGATTTCTGACGTCCGGCCGTCAACATAGAAAAGAAATACAAAAATGGTATGAAAGAGAGAGAGTTTTTGATAGACTAGAAATTAATCCCATTATTATTAATCCTAACAGCGATGACAGTGATTCAATTGATTCAGATTTGAATTAGGAGAAAGGATTTACCTTTTGTAGGAATTCGAATATTGTAGTTGAATTGTTTCTTATAAGAAAAATATATTTTTTTTTAAACAAAACATTGTCTTATTTTAATAACAATAAATAGTTTGCTATCTTTTTTATATGTCTCTATTTTATTTATTTAATAAAAATATAGTACAAATAAACAACATAATATAACGATTTTTATAACAGATTATTGAATATTAAAAGTAGATAATATAGCAAGAAGAAGAAGAATAGCACAGTTGTAGATTGCTAATGAATCAACTGAGAAAAACATTTTTCAAATATACTTTAAAACTGGCAGGATGAAGTGTCTTGAGTGTGAGGATCATATATTGTTCATATACGCTTCAATAAATTAATTTTTCATAATAATAAAGCTAAACAACATAACCTAACCTTACATTTTTGAAACTTCCTACATTCCTCGACAATTTAGACAAGCCGACAACACTGCAGGGTCGTGATCTCATAATTGATATATGACGTGCAACGGGATTTGTATTAAAAATCCTATAATTCCAAATCTAAAATGATCAAATATGGCTAAGCAAACATAATTGATATTGTAGACACGACAGCAAATTTTTTTTTTAAAAGTGTATACAAATTTAAAAAAATATGGCGTACATAATAATATAAATGTTTAATTTAAAATTACATAGCATAAAATAAGATGGTAAAATAAATATTTCAAGTAAACTGCAATGTATGAAATAACTAAAAGTTTTACCTACAGTTGCTACACATTTTTGTTGACAACTCAAGACAAATTGGTTTTTGACATGCGTAGCAAAGGTGAAATATTTTTATTTCCTTTTATTAGGACAGGAATAACAAGTTTGCAATTTTTCCAGTTTATCTTCAGGAACTTCTGGCAAGTAATAATCTGGTAAATGTATGCTTGATATACGCTCGAACCCAATTTTTTTATAATGGCTGTATACACTGTGGTAATCATTTCGATAACAAGGGCATCTATTAAATTGCAAGAAGTTATCGAAATCGACACAAGCTGTATGGACACTGATTCAGTTCGTCAAAAATATCAATAGAAATATAATAACCCACAATTGACACATTTCGATTGAGTTAGTAAACAAGCTCAAAGAGTTACTTATAAAAGTTATATTAAGAAAAAAATCCAACACAGTTTTTACCAAATAAAAAGTGTTTGTTGGATCAGCACTATTTGGTTTTGTAAAATACACAACACTTGTTTCTCAGGTACTCAAAAAAACAAATCAGCATTGCTTCTTACATCTATGCATCATATAGAAAAATATTATAAAATAACGTCAAAACCAG